>CP094634.1:30865937-31329529 GCA_023657505.1 Camelina hispida | reverse complement strand
AGCAATGTAGAAATTTTAAAAGAATTTGTTATAAATATATTTTTTTGTGATACCCTTTTCAAAAATATCCTTTTTTTGAATATTTTCATTTTTACCCTCTTTTACACAATTACAGTCTGTTAAATTAATCCTTAAATTTTTTTTTAAATTTGAGTTCTGTATTTTATATTTAGGGTATAGTTTTTAGGAAGAAGGTTTTAGTATTTAGGGTTTAGAATTTAATCATTTTATATATTAAAAATAGGCATTTTTGAAAATGGACACCATGAAAGGGTATTTTTGAAAAATGACATAGAAAAAATAATATTTTTGAAAATCCCCCAAATTTTAATCAACTTTAAATACTTATTTAATTATAGGGCATTCACAAAAGTATCTTTTTTCTACACCTTTTTGTAAAAATATCCTCTCTTGTTGTCCATTTTTAATAATACGATTTTCTAAAAAATAACTAATTTCTAAACACTAAACTCCAAATACTAAACTTTACCCCTCAAAACTATACCCTAAATGTAAAATAGATAACCTAACCTGAAAATAATAATTCTTAAATCAATTTAACACATTGTACAATTGTGTAAAAGATTCTTAAATCAATTTAACACATTGTAATTGTGTAAAAGAGAAAGAAAATGACAAAAATATATATTTGAAAAAAGTATATATAAAAAGGTATTTCTAACAACTTTTATTTTATTATTGTGTTTATCTATTGTAACTTTTTACAATATATATAATTTTTAGTTACCTAATATTTTAGTTTTTAAGAGAGTTGTGTGTTTTTATTTTAACTTCGTTGATACATTTTCAAACTGTATTTATAACTTTTAAATATATAAATTTGCGTGTAATCATTATAACTATTCAGTTCAATCACCAAAGTTCAGAATATCAAAACAAAGTTTAACCATAAGACATGTAGTACCTTGACACAAACTATTGAGCTTACTTCAATACGCTCGCATTCAGTACAAAAACTTGGACAATACCAAAGTCCAAAGGTAAAGTGTAACAACAGAACCATATGATAGTTTTGGTATCAAACTGAAACCTTTCGCGAGTTTCAGAAAAACGAGATTACGCAGCCATGTCCTCCTCATCGTCATCTTCTTCTTCTTCTTCCTCACTGAGATCAAGCTCCGCAAGCAACTCTTCGATTGGCACAGATGGTGCGCCTTCTCCATCTGTCATTGAAGCAGTTTCAGAAGCTTCATAATCTTTGTTCTTGTACAAGGATATGTTGAACCTTAGCTCAGGATTCTCTTCAAGATCCCTCAAAAACTCTTCGTATTCCTTATCCGTCTTCTCTGGATCAACCCTGCCTCTTGAATCATCCATTTCCATTGGAAGCCTTTTGGTCTTCCAACTACGGGCTTTCTTCTTCTTCCTCTCTCTCTGCTCCTCGTAACATTTCTTGATCAGAATTGCTTCAGGAAGCCCATTCTTCACACTCAGACGGTACTTCTCCATTTCGTTGTCATTAACATTGGCCCCGTAAATGTCATAGCCCAGAGCTTGATCACCCGGTTTCAGTATGTGTCCTAGATGAGTTTGCACATAAAACATCTTCCCAATATCTGACTCACGAGCTATTTGGACATAAGAAAGAGCATACTTTTGTCCGCCAACAGTCGCTTCACCAACAGGTGGTTCAACATCAAACACAAAGTACTTCACAAGCTGCCTACTAGTAAGCGCAGATCGAAACCCTGATCTCCAATACTGTCTCGCATCCAAGAACGCACACCTTAAGGTTCTCGGATCAAGTAGAGTGATGTTATCAGAAACTTTGGTGCATACCACAAGCGGACCAAGGTTTCCTAATCCGCTAGCAACTTTTGAAGGCAAACATACAAGATCCTCACGACAAACAGGACAGATCTTAACAGAGTAAGTGTACTTATAGTTATACAAACTACTCTTCACATCATGAGACACAAGTTGTTGATCCTGACGATACTCAATGGGGACAACTTTTCGGAGAAACTCAACAAAGCTATTAGCATGACTCTTATTCCCAAAGAAGAAATCAATCCCTTGATCCACCTGCTGAATCCTAATAGCACGTGAAGCAGCATCATGCCTAAGAATCAACTGTTCAAGATAAAAGAAAGTCCTTCTATGAGAAACATGCTGCCTAAGCTGAACAGAAGCAACCCACTGATCAGGATTAGCCTGAAACCTCGAACACGACTCACACAAATTATCTCTCACAGTATACTCAACAGGATAAGACTGTTCAAGAACAGCACCGTTAAGAACCTCAGCCTGAACAGTCAACTTAACCTTAATCCTCTTCGAATGAGGCTCAGTCCAAACGAACTCAGCGTTCTTTAACTTCACTTTGTTAAGATTCTTTAACCTCTTTATACAAAACGTCAAAAGCTCTTTGGATTCCCATTGCGCTTTGATCCATGTCTTTGGTGGTTGTAAGTAACAAGTGCATTCAGGACAATAGAAGATCTGTATACTCTTCTGCAATCCTTCGGTGATATCGACTTCGGAACGGAGACAATTCACACACATGTTAGCTGCATTTGGTGGCATAGGAACGCCGCATTTACAACATAATACACTTCCGATGGTTTGCTGAACCTTAAACATGCCTGATTGTTCATCCATTACTGACATATCTGTAAACATTTGCACAAAATGATGAAATCAACACACCAATACCATTTGCTAGAATTCTGAAATCGTGGGAATCAAATCATGTAATTCTGAAATTATGGATTCTACAATCATAACGACCAAACCGACGGGGAGATCGATACGAACCTTAGAGGAGAAAGATTTGTGAAAATGGTAGAATTTTACCTGAGGGAGAGAAGAAGAAGGCGGCGCGGTGCAGAGGGAGAAGGAAGATGATGAGCACAAGGCGGTGAAAGATTTTTTTTTTTTTTTTTGGGTGTTAAATCCTTATTTATCGTTGGGCAGAAACCAAACAGTAGTCAAACACAAATTGTTGTGTATATTTTTTTTGTTTTCTTTTTTTTTTTGGTGTTAAATCTTTATTTATCGTTGGACATCCAATTTTTTTTTTTGGGTTGTGAAAATCAAAATATCAGCTAGCTCATATGATCTAATTGGACGGAAAATTGTTTAAAAACAAAAGAGGATGCGAAGGTACTTTTGACATCAAATTGACCCTATTACTTTTGTAGTTTTGTTATTTTACTTTTGTAGATTTTACTTTTTTTTTCTTTTTTTTTTTTCATCTGATTTGTTGTATTAGATTTGATATGCCTAAGCATACACCTGACATTATACAGGTAAGTACCCACCAAAAAACAGGGAATATAAACACACCAGCTAGTACGATCCACAACCAGTTAAATGTACATACCACCAAAAAATTTGATCCCTTTAATCAAAAAAACCAAATTAGCAAGCCGAGGAGAGAAAGGTCTCTTCTTCAAAGATTGAACGAAGCCACTGAGGATAGGATACTGCAACATAAGACTGCAACCTTAAATCTCTAGTGACGCTTTGAGCGATGAGACCCGCTCCTCTATTTGCTTTCTCAAGCTCATACTCCAAAGACCATCCACTAAGCCTTCTTAAGAGTTTACTTAGTTCCATTTCCTGGAATCTAAGAGAAGACCATGCTCTCGGCCTGTTCACTGCTCCAACCAAAGTTTTATTTTGAATAGCAAAGATCACATTAGTCATCCCATGGCTTAACATCTTTCCATCACCCATTCCAATACTCTGAAAACTCCCTCATCCTTGTCTCTAATGATAGAGAAAGCCCTTCTACTATGCATCAAAATGATTCCTTCATCGTTTCTAACCACCCATGCTTCTCCTGCTATCTTGTTTCTATTGGCCCAGGAGAAACCAACATTACACTTTACCCAGGATTCTTGAGGTCTAGACCACGAAGATGAATAATCTCCCTCCTCGATCACAACCTGATCGTCCCTAGGTTGATGCATCTAATATGTATCTTCACTTTCCAGAACTTGGGCATCAAACCATTCAGCAACATCCTCGCTGATCTTCTCCTTTGTTGCGTCTGGGGAAAACAAATCACCTTCAAAACATAGAGAGTTTCTGTTTTTCCAAATTCTCAAGACAATCCAAGGAAAACTTTTCCTGAGTTCTGCTGGCCACCTCGCATTGTTTCTGTCTTGTAAGAGATGATACACATTGGAGAAAACGTAACCATTTTGGAAACCACTTTCCGGGGAAGGATATTGTGACAAAGCCCAGATCTGTCTGGCATAATGGCAAGTAAAGAGGATATGATTTATGGTCTCACCTTCTTCACCACACACTTGACATCTTTGATCTCCATCCATATTCCTCTACTTTTGAGCGCACTAGCCACTGGTAAAACCCCACTCAAAACTTTCCATAGGAAAATTTTGATTTTTGGATTAGTTTGAATACTCCAAACCTCCGCTTTGAGACCATTCAGGGAGGGTTGAACTTCCGATTCCCAGATCAATTGGGTATTGTTCGCTTGGTTTGCAAGCCAATAACCCGATTTGACAGAGTACTCCCCACTTTTGTTGTGCTTCCAGACGTGAAAATCCTTTTGGTCTCTAACAGGCTGAATAGCTTTTATTCTGTCAATATCTTGGGGGAAAAAATGCTCTTCCAAGGCTTCAGAGTCCCAACTCCCTGTAGTAGGATCAATCAAGGCTTCCACTCTCAAACACACATCAAAAAATGTATCTTTTCTCCAAGGGGCTCTCTTGCCATTGTCTAATATCCAGGGTTCCGTCCATACATACATTGAGGCCCCATTTCCAAATTTTTTCTCCAACCCTTTTTCTAAGAGCTCCCTCCCATGCAGGATACTTCTCCATTCGAAAGAGGGACGGTGGGACAGAACCGTGTCCAAAAAAGTGTCTTCTGGATAGTATCTACTTTTCATAAGCTTTTTTAGCAGACATTCATCATCTTATAGTAGCCTCCAGACTTGTTTGGCTAACAAAGCTTGGTTGAAAGATTTTAAATCCTTAAACCCGAATCCTCCATTCTGTTTTGGAAGGCATAATTTCTCTCAGCTCAACCAATGTATTTTCCTTGAATGCTCATTAGAACTCCACCAGAAATCTGCCTTGGAACTAGCCAAATTATCACAAGTTGTTACAGGTAATTTAAAGCAGGACATGGCGAAAACATGTATTGCAAGAGCTACCGACTTCAATAGCATTTCTTTACCTCCCTGAGATAAGTGCCTAGAGTGCCATCCTGACATCTTCACTTTTGAACATATCCTTGAGATAACAGAGCATATCCACTTTTGAACCACTGAAGCATTCAGGGAGACCTAGATAAGTACTCGCTCCACCTTGACTAAAAATCTCCATGTTTTCTTCAATGGACAACTTTATCTGATCATTTACCTTTGAGCCAAAGGTTATTGAGGATTTTGCTAGAATGATGATCTGACCAGTTGCAGCACCATATCTGCTTAAAATCTGTTTGATTGAGTCCGCTTGTTCTAAAGAAGCCTTACATAAACACAAACTGTCGTCGGCAAACAACAAATGATTCACTAAAGGTCCTTGGTCCGAGAAAGATATGCCTTCAATAATACCTTCATCTTGAGCTGAGTTCAGTAAGTGAGTCAGTCCTTCGGTGCATAACACAAAGAGGAAGGGAGAGAGTGGATCCCCTTGTCTCAAACCTCTCTGAGGGGAGATCATACCATAAGGTTGGTCATTAATGAGGACTGAGTAAGTAACAGTTGACACACATCTCATAACCCAATCTATCCAAATGCTATGGAAACCCATAGCCAAAAGCAGCAATCTCAAATAGCTCCATTCAACCCTGTCATAGGCCTTTGACATATCAGATTTGATGGCCATGAAATCAGTAGAGATGCGTGGGTGAACCCTCAAGCTGTGAACAAGTTCATGAGCTACCAAAATATTATCCGTTATGAGTCTATAAGACACAAAGGCTGATTGTGTTTCAGAGACTAAATCAGACAGAAAGGGTTGAAGCCTAAAAACCAAAATCTTTGAGATGATCTTGTAGAGGACTGAGCAAAGACTTATTGGTCTCAGGTTTGCCATTTCTATAGGGTGATGAGTTTTTGGAATTAAACACAAGTGAGTGTAATTCAGTCTAGGGGCAGGATTCCTTCTACAAAGAATTTTCGAATTTCCAAGATAACTTGTGGACCAACAGTGCTCCAATAATGTTAAAAAAAAAGAGCAGACATTCCATCAGGTCCCGGAGCACTCGAAGCTTTGATAGAAAAAGTTGCGTTCTTTATTTCCTTTGCAGAAACCTTCTTTATCAAAGCCTTGTTCATTACCTCTGTTACCCTCGGACTGAACCCTGAGAACCACTGTAGAAATGATGTTGGGTTGGAAGACTTAAACAAATTCGAGAGTTAACCAAGGCTTCCCTCTTTTGGGCTTAGAACTCTCTATTTCATCCAGTGTCTTTCAATAGTTTGTTTAATAGAGTTTTATTGGAAAAACACGCTTCTGTGAGCTCTATTCACCCTGGTCATCCCACCTTTTAGTTTTTCAAAAAGCAGATCTAAAAAAGTTCAAGAGTTAAAAGTGTTCTTCCTAGAATATTTTCTGTATTTCTGAGTGATTTTATCCCAACCGAAAACAAACCATGTCCTCTGCTATGGATAAAGCTTTAATGGCTATGTCACTTGTAGATGAAGAAGATGTGCCTTTCGAGATGCATGATCTCCCATAATTCTCTTCATGGGAAAGAAATTCAATAAGTTTGGTGGGTCGTACTTTGAACCCATCTCACCAGCCGATGTTTCACCTGATCAGAGATATGCCAAGGAAGTGGCAAAAGATTGGAAGAGTGAGGGGAATTGCCTTGTCGAGAGAATGGTTTCAGTTCATATTCAAGTATGAACATGATCTTCAAGAAATTCTTGACAAAGGAGTCCAGACTTACAATCAGTGGGCGCTGGTTATGGATAGGTGGTATGAATTCCCTCCTGACAACTACCTGCAACTTGTTCCCATCTGGATTTAGATATGGAAGATCCCAATTAATTTATATACAAAGAAGGCCTTGACGACTTTAGGGGAAATCATTGGGTAAGTCTTGGAGGTAGCTTTCGACCCGGATGCGCCTCAGGTCCAAGATTTCATTAGAGTAAAGGTTATGTTTGATGTATCAAGACCGCTTAGAAGATCTAAGGCAGTGGTTATCAAGAATGGTGGTACAACATCTGTAAACTTTGAGTATGAAAAAATCTAGAAGAGATGTTTTGAATGCCAGAGGCTTACACACGAGAAGGATTTTTGCCCCTTATTTTTGAACCAACAGGCGTGTTTGGATGAAGCCAAAAGAGCAGGAGGGTCAGCTGATAAACCCAAACCTTCTCCTGTTTTAAAACCGTCTGATCCCTTGTTTGGTGTTCTATCTGAAGATCAAGTTGGAATTGATACTAACTCTGGAAGACCACGTATCACTCCTGAAGTGCTTGAAGGTATGAGGCAGTATCTGAGTATAGGAAATGATGAGGATATAGTGATAAAAAGAGAGAGGGTTAAAAAAACAGTGGGAGATGTGGAAAAATATCCCATAGGGAAAAAATCAATCCTGCGTCTAGAACCAGCTCATATCTTCCATCCAGAGGTGAACAAAGGAAAGGGGTTTGTCTTTGGCTTTGAGAATCCTCCATCCTCTCAGAGTATTGAAGGTTTCAATCTTTCCAAAGCTGATACAAGTATCTCTGAGCCAATCTTGAAGGAAGATAGAACTTGGCCAATGGAGCAGGTAGTTTCTGGTTCGAGTGTTTCTCTAGAAAACTTCCTCACTCTTTCACAACCTTTTCAAGTCAGTCCGACGGTTTATAGGACTGGCTCTTTTGAGGCCGGACCTTCCGGGACTGGCTTAAAAAAACTTAAGCCAAGAAAGAGACCGTCAAAATTCACAAGGATTTTCAAGCCAAAGCCTACTTCGCAGCCTGAAGCTTGTACCAGTCTGAATTTGGGGTTAAACATTGGGGTGAAAGAAAAGAGAAAAGCATATATTGTGGGAACAAGCACTGCTAAATCAACAAAGCTTAATCCCAAAGAGGTGATCCCAAAGGGGGGATTGCCTACCGCCCAATGAGTATAATGAGCTGGAATTGTATGGTTTGGGACGGTCTCAAGACTTGGCGATTCTCCGTCTCAAAGAAATGCGTAAGAAACATTTCCCAAATATGCTTTTTTTGATGGAGACTATGAATAAAAGAGATGTTCAAGTAGACCTGCAAGAATGGTTAGGCTATGACAGAGTTTTTACAGTCGACCCCATTGGAAAGTGTGGAGGGCTGGCTCTATTTTGGAAAAATAGTATAAAGCTGGTTTTCATCTTTTTTGATAAGAACATGTTGGATGTTCAAGTCCAGTACGGAGCTTTAAACTTTTATGTTTCTTGTGTTTATGGTAACCAGAATAAGAGTAACAGAAGTGAAGTCTGGGAAAGATTATCGCGACTGGGAACTGGAAGGAGAGATAGGTGGTGCATCCTTGGTGACTTCAACGAGATTTTGCACAATGGGGAAAAACTGGGTAGCCCAAGAAGAAGTGATGCGTCATTTAAACCTTTCTCTGATATGTTAAAAGCATGCGATATGGTTGAGCTTCCTAGTCAAGGGAATAAATTTACGTGGGCGGGTATGAAAGGACTGACCTTTTTTTTTAATAATAATATAATATAATAAATAAACTACAACTAGTGGTCCCATACCCACTAGCCACCTAACCACAATCACAACCAACAGCGGAAAACCAATACCAATCAATATCCAAATAATATTCCATTAATAACCAATAATCATAACATCAACAATATCCAATAATCAAATAGCAGAAATCATAGAACCAGCAACCTAGCAATGTTCTAATGACTCAACTCTAGAAACCTAGCAAGCCAGGCAACATCAAACCGAGTCCCTAGAACATCCTCCTCTTCATTGCCTGGATTCCACGATCACACTTTGCCTTTACCTGCACCACAAACACATATTGCAATGCATGAGTATTTTATAAACACTCAGTAAGGCAATCCTCCCATCTACTGGGCTATACACACAAGCAATAGAGTATCAATAACCAATACACAACAATCAACAAATGACAAATAACAAACCAGGACTCAGCATCGACCGACGCCACACATGCATCGACCGATGCCAAATGGGGAAGCATCGATCGACACAGAAGCTGCATCGACCGATGTAAGTGTAACTTGCATCGACTGATACCCAATCTGCATCGACCGATGCATGCTCGACGTAACACGAAAACCCTAGAGTTTACGCGCTGTCCTCGCACTTGCATCGACCGACGCAAGATATGCATCGATCGACGCAACGTCGAGCACCGTGATTTCCCCGAAGCTTCTCGCCGGATCTTCGTTCCTACAACCACAAAACTCGATCTCAAGCCACAAGAAAGCTTCCTAACGTCCATAGTCACGATCTAACAAGTCTAACATCACACAACAAACAGATTAAAGAGTCCTATAGCTTAGATAAGCCATGGTCATGCACTTACCTTTGCCACAGAAGAATCTGAACCTCTAACAAACAAGAACAAGCCTCTAGGAAGCTCCTACAACGATCCCAGCTACAGATCTTACAAAGAAACGTCACCAACCTCCAAGAATCTCCCAAAAATGCTCAAGAACTCTCACAAAGCTTTTTCTCTCTTTCTATTTCTCAAAAAGAGCCACACAACCACGAATGAGACAAAACTCGCATCTAAGGGTTTTCCTTAACCCAAAACGCAGCGTTTGACTTAAGTCAAAACGCAAAGAATTGAGCCAGCATCGACCGATGCTCCTACTGCATCGATCGATGCACATCCCAAACTGGGATTCCGGTTCACGGATGTTACAATTCTCCCCCACCAAACTGGATTCGTCCTCGAATCTCGAACAACCATCAGCCAAGGACTCCCGTGCAACCGTCTCCACGGCCCGCACTCCTCCGACTGATCTACAGAAGGTCACCTCTAGGCGATAGACTCACGCTCCAGGCGTCATTTGCTCTCGACTTTTTGGACTTTCCTTTACTCATAGGCCTAAACCTTGAGTTTTTATTGGCTCCTCATCAGACCTAAGTCTGCATGCCATAACGTTGGCTCCTCATCGGACCTCGACCCGCATGCCATAATACATAAGGAAAATCCAAACTCGTCTCTCGGGTTGCCACCCTACAGCGTGCCCCCAGATCGTCATCCGAAGTCGATATACCAACCATATTCCCAAGTCACAAAGTCTCTGAATATGGCAGTACTAGGAGAACCTAGGTCCTCCAAGAGTCGCGAGTAAACGATTCTGAACATGTCTGAGTCCTATCCCTATCCAGGTTTCCTTCCTGTGGCTCGCGTAAAACATCTCAATGTCTACCAACCACATATCCCCTCACTGGAATACCTCATGACCACACAATGATCATATACACGCCACAAGGGCCACCACTAAGGCAAAAAAAAATGTCCTAAAGAGGACCGCCACCAAGGCCAAACAAAATGTCGTAAAGAGGACCGCCACCAAGGCCAAACAAATGTCCTAAAGAGGACCGCCACCAAGGCCAAACAAATGTCATAAAGAGGACCGTCACAAAGACACTCTAGCTAAAAATTCCGTCACAAAGACCACCCAATGTCTAAAAAGACCGCCACACACGGCACACTGACTTAAAAGTCCACCACTAAGGCCACACACAAGCCCCTCCAAGGCTCTCCACCGCTAAAATGGACAAATTCTAACTCCCGTAAAACTTTCCATGTTTAGCACTTTCCTGTTTTGGAAACTTCCCACTTTTGGAAACTTCTATTTCAGGAAACTTTCTTCCAAAATCTTGCCTCACAGAAACTTTGTACCCCGAACACCACCTCATCTTGTTACTGAGTCGCACAACCAACCACCCCAAGCGACCGAGTAACAAGAGAGATGGGCTGGAATACTCCATTCCCGCTCCAGCCACGGATTACAGATGGGGCCAGGCTAAACAAGCTCAAGTCGCGGCTTGCTTCTCATACTACTTCTTGAACCTTGCCTTCATCTTTGCCTCAGGCTCCCAAGTCTGCTCCTCAACACCATCACAGTCCCACAGGACTCTCATCAAAGGAATCTTCTTCTTCCGAAGTTCCTTGATCCTCCTCTCGAGAACCCTCACTGGTCTCGCCTCCACTGTCATGTTAAGGCTGAAGATCCTCTGGAATCTTATCCAACACCCGCTCACCCTCACGAAGACACTTCCGCAACATAGACACATGGAAAACCTTATGGAATGCACGCATCACCTCAGGTAACTCCAGTCTATATGCCACTGGTCCAACCCGCTCAATCACTCTGAATGGACCCATATACCTCGGACTCAACTTAGTATCTGACAATGACCTGTTCGGACCCTGCAACATCGCCATCTTGAGGTACACTCTGTCTCCTACCTGAAACTCAAGATCTCTCCTCCTCCTGTCAGCATAACTCCTCTGCCTATCCTGAGCCTCTTTCATGTTCAGCTTGAGAACCCGAATCTTCTCTGAGCTCTCCTGAACAAAACTAGCACCAAACATGCTCCTCTCCCCCACCTGAGTCCAGCATAATGGTGTACGACATGGCCTCCCATACAAAGCCTCATAAGGAGCCATCTTAATACTCGCCTGATAACTGTTGTTGTAAGCAAACTCTACCAGGTTCAGGTGATCCGCCCAATGGCCACCCCAATCCAACACACACATCCTCAGCAGATCCTCCAGCGTCTGGATCGTCCTCTCAGACTGTCCATCTGTCTGGGGATGATAAGCTGTACTCATATGCACCTTAGTGCCCATCTCTGCCTGAAATGCCTTCCTGAACACCGAAGTGAACTTAGAATCTCTGTCAGACACAATGCTCGCTGGCACCCCATGCAATCTGACTATCTCTCTCACATACTTCTTAGCCAAGATCGCTGCTCCATCAGTCTTCTTAATGGCCAGAAAATGTGCTGACTTAGTCAACCGGTCCACAATGACCCAAATAGCATCAAAGGTCCGTGACACTGGCAATCCTACCACAAAATCCATGGTAATCATATCCCACTTCCACTCAGGAATGGGTAAACTCTTCAGTAAACCGCCAGGAACCTGATGCTCAGCCTTCACTAGCTGACACACATCACACCTCGAAACCCAATCAGCTACATCCTTCTTCATCCCAACCCAATGGTAGTACCTCTTGAGATCATGGTACATCTTAGTCGCTCCTGGATGAATAGACAACTTGCTCGCATGAGCCTCTCTCAGAATCTCCTGCCTCAACTCCTCATCCTTGGGCACACAAACCCGACCGTGCACTAAGATAGTACCATTATCTGAGACCTGATACTCTGAATCCACATCCTTAGAGGCATTCACCAGCCCCAGATCCTTCTCCTGAGCCAACCGCACCCTACTCAGAAGATCTGCTCTATCTACTGTTTCCAAACCCAACGGTTCCTGTGAAACAACACACAAGCTCAAAGCACTGATCTCTCCAACCAGAGACTCCATCTCCTGCTCCTGAGCCGAAGCTACCCTCTTCCGACTCAGAGCATCTGCAACCGTGTTAGCCTTACCAGGATGATAGGCTATCTCCAAATCATAATCCGCCACAAGCTCCATCCACCGCCTCTGTGTCAAATTCAACTCAGGCTGAGTGAATATATACTTCAGGCTCTTATGATCTGTGAACACCTTTGCACCATAAAGATAAGATCTCCAAATCTTCAGGGCAAAAACTACAGCACCCATCTCCAAATCATGAGTAGGATAGTTGCTTTCATGCACCTGCAACTGCCGCGAAGCATAGGCAATCACCTTCCCATGCTGCATCAGAACACACCCCAAACCAACTCTAGATGCATCTGTATAAACCACATAGGGTTCTCCCTGCTCAGGCAAAGCCAACACTGGCGCAGTAGTCAACATCTCCTTCAGGCTTGCAAAGCCTTCCTCACACTCTTCTGACCAGACAAAAGGAACATCCTTCCCTATCAACTTAGTCATAGGACGTGCTCTGCTTGCAAACCTCTGCACAAATCTCCTGTAGTAACCTGCCAATCTAAGGAAACTCCTGATCTCTTTGGCATTCTGCGGTCTAGGCCAATCTCTGATAGCCTGAATCTTCTCTGGATCTACAGAAACCCCCTCTGCAGAAACAATGTGACCTAGAAAGCCCATCTCACGCTGCCAAAACTACACTTGCTCAACTTGGCAAACAACTTCTGCTCCCGCAGCTTCTCCATAACTGCCCTCAAATGCACTGCATGCTCCTCAGGACACTTAGAATAAACTAGGATATCGTCGATGAAAATGATGACAGATACATCCAGAAACTCCTGAAACACACTGTTCATCAATCTCATAAACGCTGCTGGCGCGTTAGTCAACCCGAAAGGCATCACCACAAACTCATAGTGCCCATACCTCGTCCTGAAAGCAGTCTTCCTCACATCTGCCTCATCTATCGGTATCTGATGATAACCCGACGCCAAATCTACCTTAGAGAACCAAGTAGCACCCCTCAACTGATCAAACAACTCATCGATCCTAGGAAGAGGATACTTGTTCTTCACAGTGACCCGGTTCAAACCCCGATAATCAATGCACAACCTGAAACTCCCATCCTTCTTCTTCACAAACAACACCGGCGCTCCCCACGGTGATACACTACGACGGATGAATCCCTTACTCAGCAAATCCTCTAGCTGCTTCTTCAGCTCTGCCATCTCTGCTGGAGCCATTCTGTAAGGAGCCTTGGATAACGGTGTCGTCCCCGGTTCCAGTTCAATGGTAAAAGGATCCGACCGAGATGGTGGTAGTCCCTGCAAAGACTGGAACACATCCTCAAACTCCTCCACTACCGGAATACCGCTTACCGTAGACTTCCCCACTGACTCTGGCATAGATATAGTAACCAGATAAGCCTCACGGCCCTTCTCGATCATCTTCCCAGCCTGAATGGCTGAGATCACGAGACCCCCCGAAGTCGGTCTAATACCCTGAAAAACCAACTTCTCTCCTGAACGCTCAAACTCCACTCTACCCAGATGGCAATCCAAATGCACCCTATGCCGATGCAACCAATCCATCCCGAGAATAACATCATATAGCTCCACTGGACTGATAAGCAAATCCGCTGGCCACGACTCCCCTGCGATCTGAATATCAATTCCTCTAGCTCGTCCAATCACTCTCAGGAACTCACCTCCCGCAACCCTGACAACTCCTGCACACTCTCCAGGATCCCCGCTGATCCCCGCACACTCTGCACACTCCGGAGTAATGAAGCTATGAGAAGCTCCAGAATCAAACATATCGTGGGACTTAAACCCGCCCACCAACAAGGTCCCTACACAAACCTCATGTGTTGAGAACCTAACACTTTATCACAGGAAAACATAAAATCTGACCCATACTAAAATTCACAAAGATTAAGTACCAGAAATTATACCTGTGATCGCCCCGGCACTGGTTCCACCATTGTCTATTGTCGTGAAAACACGTGGTGCCTGCTCAATCTGTGCCACCTACTGACCTCCAAGCTGCACCTGCTGCACCTGCTGCAACGCTGCCACTGCTGCCGACTGCAACTTGGGACAAAAAGGCCTGATGTGCCCTGTCTCCCTACAATGATAACATACCCGAGGCCCCGTCGTCGGAACACTCCTCTTGGGACAACTAGCAACCCTGTGATCCTTGCTCCTAGGATTCTGCTCTGAAGGTTCTAAGCGAGCAATTATTTATGAGTTTTTGGAGAATGGGTCTCTTGATAATTTCATCTCAAGCAAGAAGTCATCAAATATGGATTGGAGCAAACTGTACGGGGTTGCGCTAGGCGTTGCTCGTGGTCTAGAGTACTTACACCATGGCTGCAGAACAAGGATTGTACATTTCGACATTAAACCACAAAATGTACTCTTAGATGACAATCTTTCCCCGAAAGTGTCAGACTGTGGGATACTCTACCGTACACACTTGAAAACACTTCAGGTGCAATGTAACCTATCGTTCCTCTTGCTTCCAGCAGTGACAATATCGATTCTGTCCTCTCGCAAAGCTTAGCAAGGCCAATCTGAGCCTCCTCTGACTCCAAAGCCCGACCCCCATAACAAAGAAGTTGACTGAACTCCAAGTCCAGCTCTCGCACTGACCGTGTCCCCTGAAACAACTGAAGGAACTCCACCTCCAACCGATCCAATGCCTCCCTAGGAAATTACTGGCGGTTGAACTCCAAGACGAAGTCAGCTCAAGTCATCTCCCACTGCACCCTCCTAGCAGCCACTGGTCTCCACCACAACTCCGCATCACCACTCAAATAGTAGACCCCTATGTCCACCCAAAACTCCTCAGGACATCTCAGAGTATGGAAGTTACGTTCCGCACTCGTCCTCCACGCATTCGCAGGAGTAGGATCTGTACCACCCGAAAACTTCTCTGTGAACAGACCCTTCATCTCCTTGAGCATAGACAAATAACGTCCATGTGCTCCCACATCCGCAACCACTGGCTACAGCTCCTCCGCCACCACTGGTGACACTACCTGAGCCTGAGCCGGTACCATTGGTGGGAACCGCGCTAACACCTCTGCTAGTATAGCCGCAAAGTCAGTACCAGGGACTCCACCCACTGGGACTCCCCCACCCGGGACCCTAGCATCAACACCGCCCCCTCCTGCCACACTCACAGAATCCCCCGAAACACCCTGTGACTTGCCAACACCCTCAGCTGTCACACTCTGGTCCTCGGTCTCACTAACCACTGGGACTCTACCCCTACCACAACCACGTCCGCACCCACGACCACGTCCGCGCCCACGACCTCGACCAGCCACAGCCTCATCTTTAACCATCTGCACTACCATGAACAAAAGGCTAAGCAAACAATTACTATTTAACACAGAAACGTAAACTCACCGTGGAATCACACAATCGGCTAGAAGAGGATGTTCTAGGACTCCATGCCACACACAATTGACTAACTCACATAATCAATCAAGACATGCAAATCCCAAACATCTACAACAGAAACCTAGTGAACCCAAACCTAGAACCGTAAGGGCTCTGATACCAAAATGAAAGGACCGACATTTTTTCTTAATAATAAATAATAAATAATAATATAATATAATAAATAAAGTACAACTAGTGGTCCTATACCCACTAGCCACCTAACCACAATCACAACCAACAGCGGAAAACCAATACCAATCAATATCCAAATAATATTCCATTAATAACCAATAATCATAACATCAACAATATCCAATAATCAAATAGCAGAAATCATAGAACCAGCAATCTAGCAATGTTCTGATGACTCAACTCTAGCAACCTAGCAAGCCAGGCAACATCAAACCGAGTCCCTAGAACATCCTCCTCTTCATTGCCTGGATTCCACAATCACACTTTGCCTTTACCTGCACCACAAACACATATTGCAATGCATGAGTATTTTATAAACACTTAGTAAGGCAATCCTCCCATCTACTGGGCTATACACACAAGCAATAGAGTATCAATAACCAACACACAACAATCAACAAACGACAAATAACAAACCAGGACTCAACATCGACCGACGCCACACATGCATCGACCGATGCCAAATGGGGAAGCATCGATCGACACAGAAGCTGCATCGACCGATGAAAGTTACACTTGCGTCGGCCGATACCCAATCTACATCGACCGACGCATGCTCGACGTAACACGAAAACCCTAGAGTTTACGCGCCGTCCTCGCACTTGCATCGACCGACGCAAGATATGCATCAATCGACGCAACGTCGAGCACCGTGATTTCCCCGAATCTTCTCGCCGGAGCTTCGTTCCTACAACCACAAAACTCGATCCCAAGCCACAAGAAAGCTTCCTAACGTCCATAATCATGATCTAACAAGTCTAACATCACACAACAAACAGATTAAAGAGTCCTCTAGCTTAGATAAGCCATGGTCATGCACTTACCTTTGCCACAGAAGAATCTGAACCTCTAACAAGCAAGAAGAGGCCTCTAGGAAGCTCCTACAACGATCCCAGCTACAGATCTCACCAAGAAACATCACCAACCTCCAAGAATCTCCCAAAAACGCTCAAGAACTCTGACAAAGCTTTTTCTCTCTTTCTATTTCTCAAAAACGGCCACACAACCACGAATGAGACAAAACTCGCATCTAAGGGTTTTCCTTAACCCAAAACGCAGCGTTTGACTTATGTCAAAACGCACAGAATTGAGCCAGCATCGACCGATGCTCCTACTGCATCGATCGATGCACATCCCAAACCGGGATTCCGGTTCACGGATGTTACAGGGTAAAAGGAGTGTTCTTTGGATTCAGAGCAGATTAGACAGGGCGTTTGGAAATAGCGAGTGGTTTGTTCAATTTCCAGCCTCTAATCAAGCCTTTTTGGATATGAGAGGATCAGATCATATACCAGTCCTTGTAAAGTTGATGTCTTCTCAACAATCCTACAACGTCATTTTCGGTTCGACAGTCGTTTTTTGCACAAAAATGGGGTAAAGGAAGCTAATTTGAAAGCATGGTTTTCGCAGAGAACATGGTTTAATCTATCAGTGGCAGATCGACTAAGAGAGTGCAGAAAAACTCTAAGCTCCTGGAAAAAAAAGAACTCCATGAATGCTTTTGACAAAATCAAACAGATTGAGGTTGCTTTGGAGAAAGAACAGTCAGATAGGTGGCCTAATTTTCAGAAGATTTGGGTTATTAAGAGAGAACTCGCTTTGACTTACAAAGAAGTGGAAAAGTATTGGCATCAGAAAAGCAGGCAAAAGTGGTTAAGAAGTAGTGATAGAAATTCCAAGTTCTTCCATGCTTCAGTTAAAATAAACAGAGCGAGAAAAAGAATTGAAAAACTCATAGATGTCAATGGGATATTCCAGAAATCTGAAGCTGCAAAAGGGGAAGTTGCTTCAGCTTTTGTAGATTTTACATAATGATCTTTTTACTTGAATAAAAAAAAACAATAAACATGTCTATATCATATATTTTTTTTATAATAATAAATTGGACAATTTTCACAAATAACACAAAATAAGTCTTGCTTCCAAGTTCCAAAAATAGCATCATGTATTAAAATTAAACTTCCAAAATTAAACCATAAATTTTTAACATTAAACTCTACCATTAATGTAAAATAGGTAACCAAAATATAAGAAATAATTATTAATAATATTATAATATTATAATTGTGATAAATAATGTTATTTTGGAAATTTATAGAGTGTGTTCTGTAATTGTCAGTTTTAGTGTTATTTTGAGGGTATTTCTCTATTTATAAAACAAAACAATATACTGTATCAAAATTTTTGATCGATTAGAATTAATAACTTCGAAAACAATTTTTTCTTAGGATTTAATCTGTGGTATACCACAGAATAATCTTTAAAATTACACATATATATATATATATATGTAAAAATATACCAGTTTGACACAAATTTGGCAATTAATTGCTAGATTAACACTCTATCCTATCCAATAACTAGAATGACACAGTGACACCATTTTGCTCAGTGGACTTTTTTGTTTGCTTCTTGAGCGTCCACTACCTCGGCCCCCGGCTGCACACCTGCCTGCAAACCCGCCACAGGCTGCACCACTGGAACCTGCCCACCAACCACTGGCGGCACCACTGGAACCTGCCCACCAACCACTAGCGGCACTACTGGAACCTGCCCACCAACCACTGGCGGCACTACTGGAACCTGCCCACCAACCACTGGCGGCACTAATGGAACCTGCCCACCAACCACTGGCGGCACTGCTGCTGGAAGCCGCGCCAAAACCTGAGCTAGCAAGTCCATCAAGACATCCTCCCTGCCTGGAGCACCCTCCACTGCAACCCTCACACCCGAGGAAACACCGTGACCGACACTGGGCCCATCCGCCCTGCCACCACCCAAACCAGCCTGGTCTCCAGACACACTAAGATGAACCTGTGACTCCGCTACCTCCTCAATGGCCATGCTTTGGGTCACACTCTCACTGGTCTCGGGAACCTGACCTCTACCACGACCACGACCACGACCACATCCATGAACACGACCACGCCCGCGACCAACAACACCCTCTCTAGCCATCTGCACTACCCAGAACAGAAGGCTAAGCACACAATTCAAAACCGCACATAAAGTACACATCTTACCGTGGAATCTCATTGAAGGCTCGAAGAGGATGATACTAGGACTCCATACCACAAACAAATCGACTAACTACGCATAATCAATTTCATCACACAACATCATGCATCCAAAAACAGGAAAAAATAATTCAACCAATTAAATTCTTAAACCGCTCTAAACCATCCACTTAACCATCTTAGAACCGTAAGGGCTCTAATACCAAAATAAAACAACCCAACCCATTTTTTTTAAATAATAAATACTATATATAATTAAGCATCCCATACTACTTAATTAAACCAACAACACACACATTACCAACCAACCGCAATACCAATCATAAACCAACATCCAAAACATGCACAGCGGAAAACATATAACATTAATCATCTAAATATCACATCAATACATAACAATCTTAACCATTCTATCCAACAACCTAGCATAACTCTATCCATGGTTCCAACATAAACAATATATCCGACAACACACAAACGAGACCCTAGATCATCCTCCTCCTCATCGCCATGATCCCACGATCACACTTTGCCTTTACCTGCACACCACAAACAACAATTGAGATGCGTAAGTATTATCACAAATACTTAGTGAGCCAAACCTCCCATCTACTAGGCTATACACACAAGCAACTGAGATTCCAACGTTTAACAAACAACAAACCAGGAAATCACGAATCAAGCAAGTTGGTGTCGACCGACACCAGAGTGGTGTCGATCGACATTGGTCTAACCATGGTGTCGATCGATACTCCCTTCGCAGACACGAACTGTACGAATCCAAACGACGAACCTCCGTTTCAATCCGCCTTCAATCTGTCCCAAACTCTCCCAAAAGCCTCAGGAACCTATAATAACCATAACACAACCACCACAAGCAAGAACAACACAACAAATCAAGCAAACAAAGGAATCTCAGGCTTAGATAAGCCATGGTCATGCACTCACCTCTTCTGCAGGAAGATTTGATTGAGAAACGGAAACAACACCACAAGAAGCTTCTCCTTCGTTCCCAGCAACCACACTCCCTTCCACAACAACAGATCTCACCAAAAACCACCAAAATCTCTCAAGGACACTCACAACCACTTTCTTTCATTTTTCTCTCTTTTTCACACTAATCGGCGACCAAAAACACAAAACCCTCCACTTCCCTTTAGATATGACAGTTCAGGAAACCAAATAAATCAAACCAACACGAAATAGCCAAACTAATTCAATCTGCTCGAACCACAAAAAGCTAGTGTCGATCGACACACCCTTGGTGTCGATCGACACCCATCCCCCAAATCCCAATATTTGGTTCGCGGATGTTACAAGAATATTATATTGTTGGTGTCGATCGACACCTATCCCCCAAATCCCAATATTTGGTTCGCAGATATTACAAGAATATTATATTGTTTATTTATTTTTTAGAAAAATTTGAAATAATTTAATTTTGAAGAAAAACAGAAACTTATTGTAGATTTATTTTAGGAAAGTTATGTTAAATATAAATATTATATAAATATTAACCAAATTTAATTTAGATAAATATGAATCAATTTAATAGAGATATTTTAGGAATTGATTTTGTTTGATTTTATAACCGTATGTAATATAGCTAGCATGCAGTTCTCTCATAAATAAATATAGGCATTGTTCTTTAACGATCTGTTAAGTATAAGTGATCAAATATTTAACGAAACATATTAACAAATCTGAAACACATTTCTACACAATGATCTCTTCCACTTTAGCAATTGATTTAGAAATAAAAAGGTTTTAGAAAAGAGTAAATATTCATAAAATAAGATATGAAAAATAATTATCTTTTTTGAACTAGTGAAAATGATAATGTGATAATTCTTTAAAATTTGAAAGTACATGAAATTTAGGGATTTGAATAAACAAATGATCCACTATTTAAAATCTACGGCGCATTTTCTCTATGGTTCCTTGCAAAAACCTCCTTACCCTGTTTCTCATAGAGGTCCTGATACTTCTCCAGCACCTGCTTAAGGACATCCTTATCCTTAACAGTCATTGGATCGACTTTCCACAAATATCTCAATCTAAATTCTGACAAGTCATAAACCAACAAAGTCAAGAAGCAATCACCAGCATCCTACAATGTTCTAACGACTCAACTCTAGCAACCTAACAAAAGCTATCCCACAATCAATAAAGCCTCTAGAACATCCTCCTCTTCATCGCTCTGATTCCATGATCACACTTTTTACCTTTACCTGCGCCACAACACAAAAGAGAGCCGTAAGTATTACCAGAAATACTTAGTGAGGCAATCCTCCCATCTACTGGGCTATACACACAAGCAATAAGAACTCCAAGCACAAATAACAATCACAAAGTCATAAAACGACCCAAGATCTCGAGGGTGACGATCCAAGAGTGGGACGGTATGGCTCAAAGACGACGGTCTGAGAGTATAGGCAGTGCATTCCAAAGGTTGCGACCTGAGAATGGTTGAGTGAGGGAGCAAAAAATGTCAAGGACGTGGATATGAGCATAGTGACTCGATGTAGACCTCAAAGGTCAGGAATGATCTCAGGTTTTTAGGAGTGCAGACAAGTGGGGTCAAGGTTATGTGGGCCGTTGGGTCACGTGGGTGTGCGGGTTGTTGCGACAGTTGCACGAAAAACCTTGGCTGACGGTGTTTAGTCCGGTCAGAGGATGTGCGGGCCGTGGTGACGGTTACATGGAGGTCCTTGGCGGATGGACGGTACTGCGGGATTCGAGAAACAAATCCTTGTTGGTCCGGGAGCATTGTAACACCCGCAAACAAGAATCCCGGTTTAGGATGTGCATTGATCAATGCAAGGTTTGTTTTCTGCCGAACGACTAAGGGAAATGCTCGTTTTGTTGCGTTTTGGTTTTTTGGAAACTCTATAATCTGGTGAAAAAGGTGTAGGCACGACGTATGTGAGGGTTTTTTGCCATTCTTGTGTTCTAAAGGGTGTGAGAGAAGGAGAGAAAGATTCCATTGAGTTTTTGTGAGTTTTTGGTGTCGTGCTTGAGAGTATTTCTTTTGTGGGAGTGAAGATCTGTGATAGATGACGTTTTGGGGCTTGTGGAAATGTTCTCGTGCTTTTAAGATCACTTTCGCCATTCTCAAGGTGAGTGCATGACCATGGATTATCATAGCATTAGATCTCTGAGTTTTCTATGTTTTCTCTGTGTTTTGGTCGATTGATTTATTGTTAGATCTGATTTTCGTGTTTTCTTGTGACTTTTTTTTGGTTGTGGATGTATTCATGGTTGAGTTGTGGTATGGAGGACGAATCTTGTCGATGACAGCGTTCGGGAAATAATGCTAGGGCAGATGCATCGATCGACGTAGTCGCGAGGATTCGCGAGTAGTCGGTATGCTGCATCGGTCGACACAGCTAGTGATTTGGAGGATTGCATTGGTCGTTGCAAAGAATGCATCAGTCGATGCAATGGAGTTGTATCGGTCGATGCAAGGTGTGCGTCGGTCGATGCAAGGAAAAGTTGCATTGGTCGACCCTAGATCACAACTGATGACTGTTTTGTGTGCTTTGTGGTTTGGCTGATTATGACTTATTGTGATTGTTGTTTGTATGTGTAGACCAGTAGATGGGAGAATTGCCTCTCTAAATATTTCTGGTAATACTTACGCCTCTCTTTTGTGTTGTGGTGCAGGTAAAGGCAAAGTGTGATCGTGAAATCAGGGCGATGAATAGGAGGATGTTCTAGACGCTTGATTGATTGTGGGCTCGCTTTTGCTAGGTTGCTTGAGTCGTTAGAACATTCTAGGATACTGGTGATTGCTTCTTCACTTTGTTGGTTTATGACTTGTTAGAATTTGGATTGAGATATTCGTTATTAGAATTATTTATTGGATAATTGGTATTGTTTATGTTACCCAATATCCGCTGTTATTTAGTTTTTGCTAAGTTGTTAGTGGGTATGAGGCCAGTAGAGATTTATAAATTAAAAAAAAATGGGATGGGTTGTTTCAAGACTAGAGATTCATATTCTTATATCGTTAAATTATTTTAAATAAAATGAATTGATCTTTTGCCGTAAAAATTTTGAAATAAATATTCTATTTTGTGTCAACAAATAAAAATTATAATCTGAATATTAATTTTTTATTATTTAATTATATAACTACTAAAATAATGAAAGATTTTTTTTGGTATGAAAATATATTTAAATTTAGTAATTATGAAAAATATTATACTTAAATATGAGAAGAATGACACATGTCGAAAGAAGATAATGCCACTTGACAGTTTATTAGAGCATTAGTTTGAAGAAAATCTTAGTGGGGGTTATTGGTTTCAGATTTGAATAGAGTTTTAAAGATTTTAAATGTTATGTAAAATCTATTGTTATTAGATTATGATTTTGTTAAACTCTGTTAAAGTTTAGTGTTATTAGTTTGTGATTTATAAAAAGTCATTTAAAATCTTAACAAATATGGGTTATTGGATTCAGACTTTTATAAAGTTATTAAAAGTTTTGTGTTATTCAATTAAAACAAAAGAATCTAGGATTGTTAATGAGTTCAATTATTAAGTTTATTGGTTCATGATTTTAGACACTTTCTTTACAAAATAAAGTCATGGAAAGTATCATAAAAATACAGAGATTGTTTGGAGGACTTTACAAGATTTTAGAAAACTAATCAACAAAACTCTCTAGCAATCTTTAACAATCTTTCACTTATTCATTTTTAATGATTTTGTTGAACTCTTCAAAAATCTTTATAAATCTCAAACTAATACCACCCCCTTATTTTCTTATATAAGACTAGGTTAGTACCCGCGCTATGCTGCGTGTTTGTTTTTATAGGTTTTTTTACAATTATTTTTTGTTATACTTTTTAAAATTATAATTCATAGGGTGATCTTGGTAAAACATATTTTTATAGTTTTATTTTTTTAGAAAAAAAACCTGCACTATACTGTGGGATATACTTAAAGTTAATTATTTTTATTCTTTTTTAAATATAAAAATGATTAAAAATTGAAATTAATCTTGAAAAAGTATAATTTTTATGTCAATTTTTGTAGTTTTTTTAGTGTATATTAGAAATTCTTAATGATATTTATATATAAATTGTAGAGTAATTGGTGAAATTTTAATAAAATACATTTAATAAAGCTGTATAATTCTATTGTCTCTGTTTTCTTCCTTCTTATTTGGTAAAGTTATCAATGTTTTTTTTCTATGTTACAGGATCTAAATCTTTATTTAATTATAATTTTTCAACTCAGGTGTCAGCTTCAATTCTTTCCCAAGTATTGTAAGCTTTCTTTATCAATCTTTATCAGTTTATGATTTCTCAATGCATATCTTCATTTCACCATCCTCATGGAGCCAACACTCTGCTTCCTTAGTTATTTTATTGATCATAATCTTCTAGGACCTCTGCTCTATATTACTTCCATATCATCATCATCATCACAAATTTGTTGTAACATCCGCGAACCGAATTATGCAGTTTTGGTAGGAGTGTCGATCGACACCCTTGTGGCATCGATCGACACCACTATTTCTGGGTTCGTCGGGTTTGTTTTAATTTGCGATTTTGGTTTGGTTGGTTTGGTTTAGTTATCTAAACCGAGTATATAAGTGGAGAAGCGACAAATTAAGGGTTTTAGGGTGTCTGGTCGCCGTTTGCAGAGATAGAGAGAGAGGAGAGAGCCTATTGTGGTGTGAAGGAGATTAAAGGAGAAAGAGCAGAATTGTTAGGGTTTGGGAGGAAACAGTTTCGGCATATCAAATCGTTCTCAAAGGTAATGAAATTTGGTAGGTTTATTCCCAAGTCTTTCAAAGTCATTCGCCTTTTTACAGAAGTAGATTTGGATTTAAACTCGATGAGTTATCGACAGTTTCGTGAGACACGTTTTCTCAGACGCGAGTTGGGACCATCGGAGTTTGTAACTGATATCGTGGTCTCGTGTGGTGCCTGATCGTGCTGAAATTTTGTGGGAAGCTTCGTGACGTCTAGGGGTAGCTCTTCACCGGAACGATTTGATAGTTAACGGTTGGTTTTTATTTTAGGGTTCTGTCTTTGAGACTGTTCTTTTCTGATGTTTCTGTCCAGTTTTGCTATAAGCCGTTTTTGGTTGTGTGGCTTGTTGTAGGGCGTTTCTGGGCTATTTCAGACGTTAGGAGGGTCTCAACTGATTGTATTGGTTGTTATAATCAGTTGATAAGGTGAGTGCATGACCATTGCTTATCTAAGCTTGAGAATCCTTTGTTGTTCTTGCTTGATTGGTGGTGCTTTGTGGTGTTGTTATTGCTTGATTGGTTGTGTTAGTGGTGTTGTTCTTGCTTGTGGTGGTTGTGTTATGGTTCTTATAGGTTCCTGAAGGTTTCGGGTGAGGTTGGAACGGATTGGAGATGATTGGAACCGGAGGTTCGTCGTTCGGATTCGTGCAGTTCGCGTCTGTGAAGGGAGTGTCGATCGACACCAGTTAGGTGTCAGTCGACACCATGTTTGGCCAGTGTCGATCGACACCTATCTGGTGTCGGTTGACACCAAGTTGCTTGTTTCGTGATTTTTCCTGGTTTGTTTGTGTTTGGTTGTCATTTGTTAAGCATTGGTTTCTCAGTTGCTTGTGTGTATAGCCCAGTAGATGGGAGGATTGCCTCACTAAGTATTTGTGATAATACTTACGCATCTCAATTGTTGTTTGTGGTGTGCAGGTTTGTGTTGTGGAATCATGGCGATGAGGAGGAGGATGATCTAGGGTCTCGTTTGTGTGTTATTGGATTGTTGGATTTGTTGTTGGAACCTTGGATAGAGATATGCTAGGTTGATGGATAGAATGCTTAGGATTGTTATTGTATTGATGTTGTAATGGTTTTGTATGGTTGGTATGTTTCCGCTGTGTGTAATGGTTGTTATTGGTTTAATGAGGAGTCGTGGTTTGGGTTGGTTTAATTTAGTAGTATAGGCTGCATAATTGTTTATATTGTATTTAATTATCAAAAAAAAATAAAGTCGGGTTGTTATTGTGCTTTGCTTGCAGTTTATGAACAAGAAGCAGGTCTGAAGTTGGCTTCACTGGCGAGAACCGTGACCGAAGTACATTCACACCGATTGCATTATCAAAAAACTACTTAAAAACGGGTAAATAATAAAGGAAAATAACAGTTTTGTTTATTGGAAATTCTGTTAGTTAAGTTAATTATAGAACGTAATGCATACCCTTATCGCAGCACCAGCTGAGTTTCCAGTTGAAGAACTTTGACTCCATCAACTTCCTGTCAGGAGTGGAGACAAATTATGCAAAATTGCAATACCTGAGATATGTTGCACTAGCGTGATTGGAAATCTAGTACTCCATTTGAAGTGCATGAGCTTCCACAAGCTTTTTTTATGGCTTTCAAGTTAACCCAACTATCATAGTTTACAGTTAGGTGTCCGCATATATACTTGTTATTCTGAATGTTTTAGGGACCATAGACTACTTACAGGATATTTGTGTTGAAAATCTTGAATTTCTCAGTTAATTTGAATTCATTTACCTAGACGAACAACGAGCAATGTCATTCTTAGCCACAAACAAGTAGCTAGGGATAAGCAATTTCGGTTCGTTTTTAGAGAAACACAAATATTATACCAGATATACTTGAATTAAATGTAAGGTTCAAAGGAATAATTGTATGAAATTATTTATCATCAACACAAAAATGTAAAGCAAAAAGTCAAAGAAATTTATGCTATAATAAACTACTTATATCAATCATCATATTATAAACTGTCACAGTTAATAGTGATCCCTACAAGCATCGACATCACTTGTATATATCAAAATAATCAAACAATTAAACAATTGATGATTTCACTCCAAAATAACTTAAACACCAAGAGCTTTCATGAAACAACCCTTCCCGTTTTTTTTTTTTTTTTTTTTTTTAATATACCTTAATTTTACTAGTGGTCCCATACCCACTAACATCCTAACAACAATCATCAACAGCGGATAAACAAATAAAACAATTTCCATTAATCCAATAAAATTCCAACATAAATGAACCAATAACATCATAATCCAAATAAGCAATATCCAAAGACTAACATCCTACAACGTTCCAATGACTTAATCTAGCAACCTAACAACAGCTAGATCACAATCAATCAAGCCTCTAGAACATCTCTTCCTCATCGCCTTGATTCCACGATCACACTTTGCCTTTACCTGCACCACAAACACATATTGCAATGCATGAGTATTTTACAAACACTCAGTAAGGCAATCCTCCCATCTACTGGGCTATACACACAAGCAATAGAGTAACCAATAACCACACACAACAATCAACACACAACAATCAACGAACCAGGACTCAGCATCGACCGATGCCAACATGCATCGACCGATGCCAACTGAGGAAGCATCGATCGACACAGAGGCTGCATCGACCGATGCAAGTTGCACTTGCATCGACCGATACCCAGTCTGCATCGACCGACGCATGCTCGACGCAACACGAAAACCCTAAAGTTTATCGCGCCGTCCTCGCACTTGCATCGACCGATGCAAGCAATGCATCGATCGACGCAACGTCGAGCACCGTGATTTCCCCGAAGCTTCTCGCCGGATCTCGTTCCTACAACCACAGAAACTCATTCCCAAGCCACAAGAAAGCTTCCTAACGTCCTTAACTACGATGTAACACATCTAACAACACCAAACAAGCAAGTTAAAGGTTCCTCTAGCTTAGATCAGCCATGGTCATGCACTTACCTGTGCCAAGACGAATCTGAACAATAAACACGCAAGAAAACGCTTCTAGGAAGCTCCTACAACGATCCCAACTACAGATCTCTACAGGAAAGCACCAAATCTCCAAGAAAAATCCAGAAACTCTCAAGAACTCTTTTTCTCTCTCGTTCGCTCTCAAAAACGGCTGAAACCCTCGAATGAAACCAAAACACGACTTAAGGGTTTCCTTTTCCCTTTCCCCAAAACGCAGCGTTTGACTTAAGTCAAAACGCGCAGAAACAACCTTGCATCGACCGATGCACAACTTGCATCAACCGATGCAGAACCTAAACCGGGATTTTGGTTCACGGGCGTTACATTTCATCTTCTCAACGATTTTCTAACCTTCTTCTTTAGAGAATCTAGCTTTCAAAATCTCAAGAGTCTTCTGCACCAATGTTCTAGCTTATTTCTCACAAGTGTAAAAAATGGATAAATCTTATGTTTTTTCTTATTTGACTATTAAAATTTCAAACTATTTAATATTTTATTTATTTAATAAGGGTAAATGAAATAATTCTCGATTAAAAATGACAATGTAAAATTTAAAACAAAAACGACAACAATTTTGAAATGAAAAGAGTAACATTTAGAGTCGGGATCTTGAATGAAACAGATATCAAATAAATAAAATCTATGGTGCATTTTCTATTTAGTTTCTTGCAACAACCTCGTCACATAGTTTATCATAGAGATCTTCATACTTCTCCAGCAACTGCTTTAGGACTTCCTTATCCTTAACTGTCGTTGGATCGACTCTCCACCACGCGTCCTTCTCCACAGGCAGTGCCTCCGCCTCAGCCTTTGCCATGGCCATCCCTTTCTGTTTCTCCGCATCAGCCTTCTCTAAAAGATTGTTGTAGACTCTGCAGAGTTCTTCCATCTTCTTTTTATGTTGAGCATCTATGTTTGATTGTTGCGGCAGTGAGGTTGACGAAGACCCCTCACCGTTGAGAAACCGTTTTGCAACTACTTCAAAGGATGGGCTGCCGAATGTGTACAAGATTCCACTGTTGGAGTACACAAGAAACCCAACATCAACACCACATAGGAGGGACAGCTCACTAAGCTTAGTGTAGATCTTTTCTTTGCGTTTGTAGAATGTAACCATGCGGTCTGCAAAATTTTCTATCTTTTTGATGTTAATTTTTTGGCTTACTTTGATTTTTCTCGAACTCATGTTAGAGACAAAAATAAAAACAAAAATTTTAACTAAAAGAGGATGGACTGTAAACTTAATTTTTTTTTCTTTGTTAGTTAAAGAATATGTTTTTTTTTTCTGAATGCAAGACTGACATTATATTAATAAAAGATGGTAGTAAATATTAAATGCATAAAAGTTGGTCAAAACTTTATCAAATTAGTATTTGGAAATTTGATCATTATTGTAAACTGACTTAGAGTTTATGTCATATTTGACTGAGAGTTTATGTCATAATTGAAACATATTTATTTACAAGAACTTAGTCAAATATGTACTCCACTATTTTCTTGACTACTTATTGTCCTGTTTTTGGAATAATATCTATGGGTCAAAGTTCTATCATAATTATCAATATTTAAAATATTATTTAAAAAATATAATATCAGTAGAAATACCATTCACGATTTATATTATATATTTATTTTGTACAAAAGAATAAATATTTAGATATATATATATTTATGTAAAAAATAATTTATCTATTGATTCATGATAAAATCTTGACTCATATAATTTATTTCCATAATAGGAATTAGTGAAAAAAATTGTAATTAATTAATTTAATTACATAGTTAAATGATTTTATTGTAATGAAATATTTGTCAGTTATGACATAAAAAACCTCAGTCACATGTGACATAAACTCTAAGCCACTTTCCAAAAATGGTCAAATTTCCAAACATTAATTTAAAAAGTACCGAAAAGGTTTCATTCATTTAATAATTACTACCAATTTTTATTTATATAATTCTTATATCTCACAAAAACAAAAATAAAAAACAGACTTAAGTTTAAGTCTCTTCAGTTTTTTTAATCAAAGTATTATTTTTACCTCCTAGATTAGCTTTACAAAACAAAAGAAGTAAAATAAAATTTAACATTAAAAAGGTTAAAAATATGAAGATTTGCTAAGGTCAATGTATATCCCATTATTATTATTATTATTATTATTATTATTATTATTATTATTATTATTATTATTATTATTATTATTATTATTATTATTATTATTTATATACCATTATTGAAATAGGAGAGCTTGCTAAGGTTAATGTACATATCATTTCAACATTAATGTGACCACTCTGTCTTTGTATTTCTCAACTTAGTTAATGTTCATTTTTGTTTTTCTCCAACTCATATTGGAGCTGAAAATACAATTTTGACTTAAAATAGTTTAACTTAAGCTAAATTTTGTTTAAATCTACAAGAATGTGACAGCTTGGATGTATTTTGATTCCATAATCCTAGAATAAATACATCAACAAAAGCTAATTTATATATAATTTAGGACATTGACACTTGAATCTTAACTATAAAAAACTATCATTTGTTTAAATATGCAATACATATATAAATATCACTAATATATATGATGCATCTTGTTTTTTATAGGCCGATATGAAATACAAGACATACACTATTATAGATAATAATAAATATAACTGTAGAGAAATAAACAAAATCATGAATATTAGAGAGTAAATGTAATATTTGTAAAATACTCCCTCACCTTCAAATCATAAATAGTATTTGCTAGATATAATACAAGCTATGTAGGCTAAGTATCAAACTGTAACTTGAAGGGAAAAGTAAGAAAAAAAATATTTATTTCAAAACTATACATGCTAAAGCGAGTATTCAAATCCACACAGAATCAGAAAAAACCATGATACTTTATGATGAACTACGTTGACATTGTGCTTGATCTCAAAGTCATCTTTCAAATGACAAATCATAGTACAGATATTCTCATAAATATTTTTGTGTGTTTTTAAAATATTTTATGTATGTTATACATTCATACATTGTTATTATATTTGAAAATAAATATTTTATAAATTATAATTGGAAAAGAAAAAACACAATTGAATTTTTAATTACATTCTTTTTTAGAACTATTTAATAAAAATTGTGATTTAATTTATATATATGTATATCGTTAACCAGAATAGCATATAAATATTATAATGTAAACAAGAATGCAACTGCAAAAGCATCAAAACAATCAAAACATATACCTAATAATAGAATAATGTAGATGAATTATCTGTAAGTCATTTATAGGCATGCGTCACGTGGACTTCAAATGTGGATCCTTCGATCATCGATGATGACTAGTTTCTTACAACATAAACTCACATAATTTATAGAGTATGGAGTTAAATCTAAAATGTAAAGTAGTAGTCACATATCTAAAAAATATACTTTCTCTTTACTATATTGTGAATTTGACAAAACATTTTAAAATGTTTATATAAGATTTTGTAATTGTCATGTTATTGATATTCAATAAATTTATTTCGATAAAAGGCGTATAGTACCGATGAACATTGACTAGCAAATAGACTATTTTTTATTGTTTGACTAGCCATTAAAATATTAAATAATATGAAGAATAACGATTATTACATACTTTCTCCGTTTCAAATTATTTGCTCTAATTGGATTTGATACGATGATATTCCTTTCACTTAGGTGATAATCACCTTTCCAATAAAAGAATTCAAATAATATTACTTTTAGGAAGAGAGAAGAAAAAGTGTTTAACAATAAGATCTCTTTTTTTTTTTGACATCAACAATAATAAGATCTCCTGCTTTGCTTTTTGCGGGCTACAAATATATGCCAAATTGGGAGCGAAAGAAACATAAAGCTTCACTTGCAATGTGCATCGAACAACAAAAACTCTCTTCTAAGTAGACAGTAACCAGTAAATAATGAATGTTAAAGTTTTTAAAAATAATAACTTATTTGATACTAGTTTAAGTGATTCAAATTTGTAGTTATATATTATTGTAATATAACAATGAAAAAAGATTGACGAGAATGAATTTTCTATATTACTTGATGAGAATGTTAATATAATATATATATTGTTTTTTAAATTATCTCATTTGAAAATATTTTACCATGAGGTAAATTGATTACTTGTGTGATTATAACATATAGAAACAAAGTTTTTTAGAATAATTGCGGATTTCCAAAACATAATTTTGTTTATTTTTAATACTAGTTATGCTTTTCATTAATTTAATTAATTTTTAATAATAACTGAGATATAGATTTGATATGATGCTCATTGTTGATATAATATGAATATAATATTAAATTATATAGATTTTTTTTACTTTTATTGAGAATATTTACATTACATTCTTGGAAATAAGATAGAACACTCATCATCACTAAAAAATATTTCAAATTTTTACACGCAAAAGACTCCATAAACATGAACCGGAACAAATATTCGTTGTATTTTTTACAATCTTTTAGGATAACGGAGGCCTTGCATCGAGAGTGACACTGGCTGCATAATAGTCGAGTGTTGTGATTATTTAGAACCACCTCAAGTATTATTCCCATAAATTAGATTATGTGTCCTGGCATGAGTCGGGAGAAATCTCTTAATGTACTATTCGCATGTATGGTCACTCGACAACAGAAGCATGTATAAATTAACCATACATTTGGATCTATTTCTCCCTCACAAACGTCACACCAATGTTTTCTGCTTTCCTTTACGCAAACACATAAAGTGAGCGGGTGTTCATCATTCTTTTGCCATATCATTTCTGGCAAACTAGCACAATACAAACACAAACAAAAGTCATAATTATCACAACACATCACATAACCTTCTACTTTGATATTGCATCCTCTGCAAAAGCCTTGAACTAGCTTTAAATACAAGGGATGTAAAAATGTCCATTATGGATGAAAGGCTCAATAAGGAACCACAATGTACATCTTTATCCACCTTTCCTTGCGCTGTGTACTTGAAACCATCAGATAATGTTTTACAAAAGTTGCAGTAACTAACTCCTCGAACAGCTTTTAACGTGTATTTTAAGAAGTCAAATACACATTTTTTCTTCATAGGGAGATTGGCACACTTTCCATGGAGAAAGAAACAGAATTTCTGACAAACATAGATGGAGCCAAACCCAATTGGATGGATACATGCTGCACATCGTTTGTGCTCATCATGAATGAAATCTCCTGTGTGAAGCTTTAAAGGATATTTTTTTATGACCAAAATGGCATATCAAGTTATCACCCACCACCTTGTATGGTGCAATATCTTCTATGATCTCAGGTGTCCCTTCATATTCTATACCATCCCAACCGCTAAACGCACACGAAAAATGAACTGCATAGTTAGGGAAAACAGAACAAGAATAAGCTCTCTTATACTGACTTATATATTGGTGGCAGACTCCGCAATTTGAATAACTAGCGCCACTATGATGAGTAAAAGATAGGCGACGATCATGACTATTGATGTTGATGACATGGGGGAAGCCGATACATTCTGCGTGGATAAAAAAATCACATTGAACACAAATATAAAGCCTTGTCCAGCCTCTTCCCCCACAGACGTCACAAGTATATGAGAATTTCTTAGAAAAGCGAGTAAGCAGATGCTCGTGGGTCTTGATATGTTCAATTACAAGGGGTGGTGGATTTTTGGTACAGCTAACGCATGTAGTAAAATTACAAGTAGAACAGTAACCACTCCTTTTGGTTGTTCACATATTAGACAAGACTTCTCGGCATTATCTGTAAGTGTGTCAGATGCGATGAGTTTGAGAGGGTGACTAGAGTGACAAGGATGATGTTCCTCTTTCGAGAGATGGAAACAATCTACGTGGAAGTACACATAGCATCCAAGACAAGCATATGAAGGTCCGCCAATAGATTCCTTACATAATTCACATGAAACTTTTGCTTCATCCTCTTGTATCTTTAAGAAGACAACTGGATATTCGTGACACATTGGATGCTCGATAGTAGGCGGTGATGGTTTCATCCCGCAAGTCAAATCCACCTTAAATTCACATGTGGGGCAACTATATAAGGGAGGAATTAGCTTGTGTCCAAAGAATTTACACACAATTTACATGGACTATCTATCAAGTCGTTGGTGATCCACTAGATTCCCTATCCTCAAACAATATCCACAGGAAACGATCTAACCAGAACCCCCCAATTCTGACGAGACAACCGGCGTAGAAATCGCTCCTTACAAAAACTCCCACAAACACACCAAACTCCACCTCATCTAGTTAATGAGTCGCACAACCAACCATCCCTAGCGAACAAGTAACAAGAGAGGTGGGCTGGAATATTTGATTCCATCCAGCAACAGACAACACTTCCTCACAAACACTTTAATTCACTATCCACTCCTCTAGTGTCGAACGATACCTCCACCTAGTGTCAAACGTCACCCATCGCACCACTTGCGAACCAACACACATGGTGTCGATCGACACTCTCCTAGTGTCGCTTGACACCAACGCCCACAACATCATTTCCATCGATCTCCCCTCATCCAAACCTAACTCTAGCTGTCCTCCTCAGACCCAAACACACAACAACATGCTGGTGTCGCCCGACACGGCGACACCCCAACCTTACCACAAAACCGTCTATACCAGACCACAATACAAACACTTGACTAAAACACAAACCAACTGTTAATTTCACGATCCCACCATGTGGATACGAAGCCTATAGCATCAAGAAACTCCCCACCAAATTTCAGCAAATTGGACTCCATTTCATCCTCCAAACGGTGCACCAAAGTAGCCATCTCGAACCAGTCAGCGCAGCCCATCTGCAGGTTTTGGTGTCGACCGACACCACAGTGGTGTCGAACGACCCTAACCTAGAAATCACGATCCGAGCCTCCCTTCAAGCTCCTTCTACCGCAAAACCCTAATCCTTCACAACCATTGTAACGCCCGCGAACCAAACTGTGCGTTTTGGGGGAGGGTGTCGATCGACACCAAGGGGGTGTCGGTGACACCATTGTTTTCTGGTTCGATCGGATTGATTTAATCGTCGATTTTGGCCGGTTTGATTTAAGGAAACCATTGAACCGAGTTGTAAAAGGGAGAAAATGACCTAGGGTCGTGTTTTTGTTTTTGTCTCGCCGCTTTTAGAGAAAAACAAAGAGAGAGTTGGTTCTTGAGGTTCTAGAGAGAGTTTGTGAGATTTCAAAGCTTTGTGGTAGAGATCTTGCTGTGGGAGTGAGGATTCAAGGCTAGGAACGTGTGGGAAACTTGCTGGGAGTGTAGATTCGTCCATTGTTGGTCATAAACTTCCTGCAAAGAGGTGAGTGCATGACCATAGCTAATCTAAGCCTGTGATTCCTTGTTCTTGCTTGTTTGTTGATGTGTTTGTGTGTTTTTCGTGCTGGGATTGGTTGCTACAGGTTCCTACGGAGGTTTCTGGCTTGGGTTTTGAGTATTGGACAATTAGGTGGAGTTTTGGGGCGAGATTCGACTCTTGTTTTCGTATGGATCACGAATGCAGAGGGAGTGTCGATCGACACCACTTGGTGTCGGTCGACAGCAGTGAAGCAGCATCGATCGACACTGTGGGGTAGTGTCGGTTGACACCGTTGAGACAGTGTCGGTCGACACTTGGCCGGTGTCGGTCGACACCTCCCTTCCAGCGAATTGATGTTTGTTTTCCTGGTTTGTATGCTTTGTTTGTTGATTGTTTGGAACATTGGAATTACTGTTGCTTGTGTGTATAGCCCAGTAGATGGGAGGATTGCCTCACTGAGTGTTTATAAAATACTCATGCATCTCAATTTGTGTTTGTGGTGCAGGTAAAGGCAAAGTGTGATCGTGGAATCAAGGCAATGAAGTGGAGGATGTTCTAGGGACTTGATTGGATGTTGTCTGACATTGCTAGGTTGCTAGAGTTGAGTCATTAGAAATATTGCTAGGTTGCTGGTTTCATGTTTTCTAATGATTGGTTATTAGGATATTGGTTATTTATATTTGTTGGATATTGTTTTGTTATTCCGCTGTTGATTGTGATTGTGGTTAGGTGGCTAGTGGGTATGGGACCACTAGTTGTAGTTTATTTATTTATTATATTTATTATTTATTAATTTTTTTTAAAAAAAGGTTGGGTCCTTTCAGTTTGGTATCAGGCCCTTACGGATCTAGGTTTGGGTTCACTAGGCTTTCTGGGTCACATTTTTTCTGCAGAGGGGGTTTCTGTAGATCCGGAGAAGATTCAGGCTATCAGGGATGGGCCTAGACCGCAGAATGCCATAGAGATCAGGAGTTTCCTTGGTTTGGCAGGTTACTACAAGAGGTTTGTGCAGGGTTTTGCAAGTAGAGCACGCCCTATGACTAAGTTGACAGGGAAAGATGTCCCTTTTGTGTGGTCACACGAGTGTGAGGAGGGCTTTGAAAGCCTTAAGGAGATGTTGACTACTACGCCAGTGTTGGCTTTGCCTGAGCAGGAAGAACTATATGTAATTTATATAGATGCATCTAGAGCTGGTTTGGGGTGTGTGCTGATGCAGCATGGGAAGGTGATTGCCTATGCTTCGCGGCAGTTGCGGAAGCATGAGGGAAACTATCCTACTCATGATTTGGAGATGGCTGCTGTAGTTTTTGCCCTGAAGATTTGGAGATCTTATCTTTATGGTGCAAAGGTACAGGTGTTTACAGATCATAAAAGCCTGAAGTACAAATTTACTCAGCCCGAGCTGAACTTAAGGCAGAGGCGGTGGATGGAGCTGGTGGCAGATTATGATTTGGAGATAGCCTATCACCCTGGTAAGGCTAACACGGTTGCAGATGCTCTGAGTCGGAAGAGGGTAGCTTCAGCTCAAGAGCAGGAGATGGAGTCTCTGGTAGGAGAGATCGGTGCTTTGAACTTGTGTGCTGTTTCACAGGAACCGTTGGGTTTGGAGGCAGTTGATAGAGCAGATCTTCTGAGTAGGGTGCGGTTGGCTCAGGAGCAGGATTTGGGGCTGGTGAATGCCTCAAAGGATGTGGATTCATAGTATCAGGTCTCAGATAATGGTACTATCTTGGTGCATAGTCGGGTTTGTGTGCCAAGGATGAGGAGTTGAGACAGGAGATCCTGAGAGAGGCTCATGCGAGCAGGTTTTCTATTCATACAAGAGCGACTAAGATGTATCGTGATCTCAAGAGGTACTATCACTGGGTCGGGATGAAGAAGGATGTAGCTAGTTGGGTCGTGAGGTGCGATGTGTTTCAGCTAGTGAAGGCTGAGCATCAGGTTCCTGGCGGGTTGCTGAAGAGTCTACCCATTCCTGAGTGGAAGTGGGATACGATTACTATGGACTTCGTGGTGGGTTTGCCAGTGTCCAGGACGTTTGAAGCTATTTGGGTCATTGTGGACCGGTTGACTAAGTCAGCACATTTTTTGGCCATTAAGAAGACTGATGTAGCAGCGGTCTTGGCTAAGAAGTATGTGAGAGAGATATTCAGATTGCATGGGGTGCCAGCGAGCATTGTTTCTGATAGTGATTCTAAGTTCACTTCGGTGTTCTGGAAGGCATTTCCGGCAGAGATGGGCACTAAGGTGCATATGAGTACAGCTTATCATCCCCAGACAGATGGACAGTCAGTGAGGACGATCCAGACGCTGGAGGATTTGCTGAGGATGTGTCTTTTGAATTGGGGTGGCTATTGGGCAGATCACCTGAACCTAGTAGAGTTTGCTTACAACAACAGTTATCAGGCGAGTATTGGGATAGCTCCTTATGAGGCTTTGTATAGGAGGCCGTGTCGTACACCATTATGCTGTACTCAGGTGGGGGAGAGGAGCATGTTCGGGGTAGATTTTGTTCAGGAGACTTCAGAGAAGATTCGAGTTCTCAAGCTTAACATGAAGGAGGCTCAGGATAGGCAGAGGAGTTATGCTGATAGGAGGAGGAAAGATCTTGAGTTTCAGGTAGGAGACAGAGTGTACCTCAAGATGGCCATGTTGCAGGATCCAAACAGGTCATTGACTGAGACTAAGTTGAGTCCAAGGTATATGGGTCCGTTCAGAGTGATTGAGCGAGTTGGACCAGTGGCATATAGATTGGAGTTACCTGAGGTTATACGTGCATTCCACAAGGTTTTCCATGTGTCTATGTTGCGGAAGTGTCTCCGTGAGGATGGCTACGATTCCTGAAGATCTTCAGCCTAACATGACTTATGAGGCGAGACCAGTGAGGGTTCTCGAGAGGAGGATCAAGGAACTTCGTAAGAAGAAGATTCCTTTGATGAGAGTCCTTTGGGACTGTGATGGTGTGGAGGAGCAGACTTAGGAGCCTGAGGCGAGGATGAAGGCAAGGTTTAAGAAGTGGTATGAGAAGCAAACCGCGACTTGAGTTTGTCTAGCCTGGTCCCATCTGTAATCCGTGGCTGGAGCGGGAATGAAGTATTCCTGCCCATCTCTCTTGATTACTCGGTCGCTTGGGGTGGTTGGCTGTGCGACTCAGTAACAAGATGAGGTGGTGCTCGGGATACAAAGTTTCCATGAGGCGGGGTTTTGGGAAAAGTTTCCTGAAATAGAAGTTTCTAAAAGTGGAAAGTTTCAGTGCTAAAAATGGAAAGTTTTATGTGAGTTAGAATTTGTCCATTTTTAGTGGTGGAGGGCCTTGGAAGGGCTTGTGTGGCCTTAGTGGCGGACTTTTGAGTCATTGTGCCGTGTGTGGCAGTCTTTTTAGACATTGTGTGGCCTTTGTGGCGGGCTGTTTAGCCAGTTGTGTGGTCTTTATGACGGTCATGTTTAGGACAGATGGTCTTTGTGACGGTCCTGTTTAGGACAGATGGTCTTTGTGACGGTTCTGTTTAGGACAAATGGTCTTTGTGACGGTCCTGTTTAGGACAGATGGTCTTTGTGACGGTCCTGTTTAGGACAGATGGTCTTTGTGACGGTCCTGTTTAGGACAGATGGTCTTTATGACGGTGCTGTTTAGGACAGATGGTCTTTGTGACGGTCCTATTTAGGGCAGATGGTCTTTGTGACGGTCCTATTTATGACATATGGTCTTTGTGACGGTCCTGTTTAGGACAGATTGTTTGGTCTTTGTGACGGGTCCTGTTTAGGACAGATTGTTTGGTCTTTGTGATGGTCCTGTTTAGGACATTTGTTTGGCCTTGTGGCATGTATATGATCCTTGTGTGGTCATTAGGTAATCTTGTTAGGGGATATGTGGTTGGTAGGACATTGTGATGTTTTACGCGAGCCACGGGAAGGAAAAATGGATAGGGATAGGGCTCAGAGGTGTTCAGAATTGTTTGCTCGCAACTCTTGGGGAACTTAGGTTCTCCTAGTACTGCCATATTCGGAGACTTTGTGTCTTGGGAGTATGGTTGGTATATCGACTTCGGATGATGATCCGGGGGTGCGCTGTAGGGTGGCAACCCGAGAGACGAGTTTGGATTTCTCCTTATATATTATGGCATGTGGGCTTAGGCCCGATGAGGAGCCAACATCATGGCATGCAGACTTAGGTCTGATGAGGAGCCAATAAAAACTCAAGGTTTAGGCCTATGAGTAAAGGAAAGTCCAAAAGTCGAGAGCAAATAATGCCTGGAGCGTGAGTCTATCGCCTAGAGGTGACTTCCATAGATCAGTCGGAGGAGTGCGGGCCATGGAGACGGTAGCACGGGAGTCCTTGACTGATGGTTGTTCGAGATTCGAGGACGAATCTAGATTGGTGGGGGAGAATTGTAACGCCCGCGAACCAAACTGTGTGTTTTGGGGGAGGGTCTCGATCGACACCAAGGGGGTGTCGGTCGACACCATTGTTTTTCTGGTTCGATCAGATTGATTTAATCGTCGATTTTAGCCGGTTTGGTTTAAGGAAAACCATTGAACCGAGTTGTAAAAGGGAGAAAACGACCTAGGGTCGTGTTTTTGTTTTTGTCTCGCCGCTTTTAGAGAAAAACAAAGAGAGAGATGGTTCTTGAGGTTCTAGAGAGAGTTTGTGAGATTTCAAAGCTTTGTGGGAGAGATCTTGCTGTGGGAGTGAGGATTCAAGGCTAGGAACGTGTGGGAAGCTTGCTGGGAGTGTAGATTCGTCCATTGTTGGTCAGAAACTTCCTGCAAAGAGGTGAGTGCATGACCATGGCTAATCTAAGCCTGTGATTCCTTGTTCTTACTTGTTTGTTGATGTGTTTGTGTGTTTTTCGTGCTGGGATTGGTTGCTACAGGTTCCTACGGAGGTTTATGGCTTGGGTTTTGAGTATTGGACGATTTGGTGGAGTTTGGGGGTGAAATTCGACTCTCGTTTTCGTCTGGATCGCGAATGCAGAGGGAGTGTTGATCGACACCAGTGAAGCAGCATCGATCGACACTGTGGGGTAGTGTCGGTCGACACCGTTGAGCCAGTGTCGGTCGACACCTCCCTTCCAGCGAGTTGATGTTTGTTTTCCTGGTTTGTATGCTTTGTTTGTTGATTGTTTGGAACATTGGAATTATTGTTGCTTGTGTGTATTGCCCAGTAGATCGGAGGATTGTCTCACTGAGTGTTTATAAAATACTCATGCATCTCAATTTGTGTTTGTGGTGCAGGTAAAGGCAAATTGTGATCGTGGAATCAAGGCAATGAAGTGGAGGATGTTCTAGGGACTCGATTGGATGTTGTTTGGCATTGCTAGGTTGCTAGAGTTGAGTCATTAGAAACATTGCTAGGTTGTTGGTTCCATGTTTTCTAATGATTGGTTATTTGGATATTGGTTATTTATATTTATTGGATATTTATTGGATATTGTTTTGTTATTCCGCTGTTGATTGTGATTGTGGTTAGGTGGCTAGTGGGTATGAGACTACTAGTTGTAGTTTATTTATTTATTATATTTATTATTTATTAATTTTTTTAAAAAAGGTTGGGTCCTTTCAACCATCTATTCTCTAATCTATTAAACATTAAACAACACGACTTACCTGGATAACAGTCATTGGAGAGCCTCCTTGTCTATCCCGATCCACCACCAAGCTCCCATCCTTCCCCTCACACATGAAGAAGATGGAATTCCCTTCTCCTCCTCTAGCATCCTTGATGCACGACGAAGAAGAAGCTCCCCTCAAGCCAACTGCTTGATCTCCTCTTCTCCCTCACACCAAAAATTTCTTCCTTTTTTGGTTCATGGGTGATACAGAATGATAAAATCAAATCATGTAATGTGCAGGAAATCAAATAAAATCATGTAATCATAAAGACAAACGATGTGAAGAGGAGAAGTGAAGGAAATGATGTTTTTTTCCATTCTTGAGTAGGAAGGGGGAAGTGGAGGAAATTAATGAGATTATGGAAAGAAGCAATTGAAAAGATGTTTTTTAACAAAACCTATTGGCTCCGATTGGTAAATACTTTTATAAGAAGCGGTTAAAAAATTTATAGCAGTTGTAATGAAAGTGGTTAAAAAGAAAGTGGTTAAAAATAGCAGATGAAAAAGATGGTACTATAAAAGAAAGTACTATAAAGGATGGTGTGTATATATGTTTTTGATTTTCTTTTAAAAAATAGAATCTGATGTGTTTTAATATTACTGATTTATATGATAAAGGATTAGTTTTTGTTTTTGAAAATATATTAATACTTTTTTGTAAATGAAATATATTTTCCAGAGATTAATATATAAATATTCTTAGGTAGAGATAAGTTTTTACTGTAATACACTAATTTATATTTTACTAGATAAGGTCACGATGTGCGGATTTAAAAATTGTTGAAAAAAATAAATCCTAAAACTTAAACAATTTTTTAAAAATATAAAAAGAAAATTATTTCCTGAAGTAAATATATAATTATTTTTAGTTAGAGAAAAAATAATATTTGTATTTACCTTCATACATATATATATATATATATATATTTAATATTATAACAATTATTATAATAATCTAAAGCTAAATTATATCCCACTAAAACTTTTGCCAAAAACTCATCGATACTAATATTATTATTGTCAAATTTCAAAAACGTTTCAAAACTTATTCACAAAATATTTACATGCAAAAATTCATCAAAGCAACATCAACATACAATTTTACTATATATTTTACCATTAAAAATATTTTCTTACACCCAACATTATTTTATTATTAATATATGCTCTTTATCACCACCTATAAAATGTCTTCTAAACGAATTAAACAAATTTTATGTTGCTTTACTTTCATTTTGGCATAATTATAGTTCTTATAATTACTAAAACTGTTTTGTGACATAATTTCTCTGACCATGAATTTTTTTTTACTCCAAAGATATTTTGGATGAACAACTGGTGAAAATTATCTACTTGATTACAATGATTTTATGACCAACCCAATGAAAGTTGAGAAATTGAAAGAAAGTTAATATAATAAAATTAAAATAAAAATTTGAAAATTATAATCACGATGGTATATATAAGTCTTAGATAATTCAAGCATACAAAATAGAAACTTTATATACAATCCAAAACATGACATATGTCATAATCACAATAAAGATCGACGACCTATTTACTCCTCAGAAGTAGCTAATTGTACGAAAACTACTTAAAGCTATGACCTCGATCAATTTGAAAACCAATTTTAAAACGGTATACCATTCCAGCTTCCCAAATTTGAAAATCGCTTCTCAATTACTCGATCAAGCAGCTCTTGTTTCAGTACCGGAATATCAACATTATTCAGAAGAGAAAACTTTAAATTTTGACCAGAAACATCAATCACTGACTTATCTTTCAAACTTATATACTACTAACTATAAAATTACTTTTGGAACCTCCATCAGTGTCTCCATCCTCGATTAAATAAGCGGGCATTGTATACTTCGATTCCATTTCATTGCATCTGATAGCTTCCACCATTTCATTGCATCTGATAGCTTCCATTGAAGAACCCGCACGAATCAAAGACTCACGCAATAGATCGGCAAAATTATATCGAAAAAAATCAAAGATCAAAGCTTTCGATATAAATATGTAATTTTATGTAGACATAATGTTATTTTCTTAATTAGCTGTCCTATTATGTTTTAAATATAATAATTCTTTTGACATAACTTATGTTAGTCTTTTAAAATTTGTTATTCACTATTTCTTGATTAATAATAATATACATGCTTAATGAATTATATTTTTGTTTATACATTTCAAAATCTAACTGGAAACACATGTATAATATAATTAGTATACGATAGAAAATAGATTAGTTTTGTTAATTTTCCTTTTTGATTTTTTTTAAGATATAAACATGTAAATTTTATTTAGATTTAATATTATTTTCTTAATTAGTTGTTTTGGAAAATAATAATTTTTGACATGTGTCAACATCTCATCAGTATACTTGAAATGTGTCAAGATCCTGCTAATGGCTAAGTTGAAAACCACACTTTATATTATAAGATATTTTAAAATTATTATTACAATTATTACAATAATCTAAAGCTATATTATCATTCACTAAATTTTTTTTCAAACATTAATCATTACGAATAGTATTACGGGAGGTCAAACTCAGGACCAAGCAGAGGAGTAGCTAGTTAACCAAGGACCAATATTGTCAAATTTCAAAAAAGTTTCACAACTTATTCATGTTTTACATGGAGTTAACCCGTCAAAAGTCATCTTATTAGAATCCACGTACAAAAATATGTTCTTACATCCAAAAATATCTTAAAGTTTGCTCTTTATCACCACCAATGAAATGACTTTGTGAACAAATTAAACCAATTTTTGCTTTTTTACTTTCAATTTGACGTAGTTCCTTTTCATTACTAAAATTTGTTTGTTACAGTTTGTGTAACCATTAATATATTTCCTTAAAATTGTTTACTCAAAAAATATTGTGGATAAAAAGAAAACCATATCTACACGATTGCAATGAGTTTATGACCAGTCCAATAAAATTTGAGAAATTAAAAGATAGTCAATTTGACAAAATAAAAATAAAAATTGAAAATTATAAGCACGATGATATATGAGTCTTAGATAATTTAGAGATATAAAATATAAATTAAAAAAGGCAATTTAAAAATACAACAACATTTAAAAAAACTAAGAAAAAAATAAATATTGATCTTACATAAAACAAAATTCAAAATAATATAAAATATATATTTTAAATCATCACGAATTTTTAATAAAAAAATAAAATTTAACTAAATAATAAAACAAAAATCTTTTTTGTTTTTGCCAACATTAAAAATAAAATTTAAAAATACTACAACATAATTAAATTAAAATATTAAAAAAGAAAGAATAAAAAAATATTGATAGTTAGTAGATTTCCTTTTTTTTTCAACCAAACATTAAATTAAATTAAAAAAGAACCTCACGGTTGGTTGCCCAAACTTGGGATAAGATTTTACAAATGAAGTTTCGGAAAGGAAAATCTCGACGCTCGAGCTAGACAATCCGCCTTGATGTTTAACGTCCGTGGAATCTAAGTAAGTGAGAATAGTGGGAACGCCGCCTCGAGCACACTGAAGTCCTCCAAATGACTAGAAAAGGCCGGCCAATCTCCAGGGATATGGACCATCGCAAATAGCTCCGCACTATCCGTCTCGAAGCGCTGATAGATTAATCCTCCAGAAATAATACATTCTATAGCCCACATCAAAGCATCCAACTCAGAGTGAAGAGGGGATAAGCTCTGTCGAATACATTTTGCACCTAATACTATAGTTTGTTCCGCAGCATTGCAGCACCACCATCCTAGACCTGAGAGAGAATCAGAAGCCTTCCAAGAACCATCAACCTGACAATAGGGCGAGGGATCCTGCTCAGTTAAAGGATTGGAGGGGACTAAAGTGGACGGGTTCAATGTATTTCCATCAATGGAGGAAGCCGCCTCCCAAGCCGTTTTATCAAATAAAGCCTGGTCCAAAATATCATTTGGTTCCACCATTATGCCTTGGAAAACTTTTGTATTACGTGCCTTCCAGATCGACCATAGAAGCCAAGGAAGCTTGTGGGCTTGTTCCGGATCACCCAACAATAGGTTTCTGAATTTCCTTTTTACAATTGGTTTAGAAATTTTACTTTTTATTTTTTAGTTCTCTTTAATGTTTTAGTAAATTTAGAAATGACATATGTGAACATCTTATCGATAAAAGTAACACATGTCACGATCTTGTTAATGAGTAACTTTGACATCAAAGCTTTATATATAAGATAATAAGATTATTTATTTTTTTTATAATAAAGGGAAATAAAAAAATAGTCATGTTGAAATCCTCCCCATCTGGTTTTCTTAATCTTCAAGAAAACTATTTTTGTTATAATTATGAATGGCTTTTAAAGTGGATTTTCCAGAATCAAAATATGTTGCCATTCAAAGCCTAAGGCTCATTATTAACTGGTTTTTAAATTTTGGTTTTTAACTTTTGAATTTTGGTTTATTTTTTTAGTTTTTATTTTTGTTGTAGATTTTAGTTTTTGCAAAATTTTGAATGATAACTTGATTATTTTTTGATTTTAATGTATAGTAATTTTTTTAAATAGTAAAATAATGGTTATAAAATTTTATTTAAAAATAAAAAAATACCATGCATGATCCAGAAAAGAAAACATACGTTAATTTCATATAGAAAACACATTATTGCAAAATTACTGTCACTATCACCGTTCAAGGCCTTACTTTGTTTTGAAATTTATTTAAATTAGAATAAATATATATTAGGAAAAAGGGAAAAAAAAACTCACTCTGAAAAACCCACTGAAACTAGGTTTTTATGGTGATGTTGTGGATGTGTGTGCAATGTGTATGATATGGAATGATGATGGGTGTTTCAATTCCCCTTATGCAGTTGCAGTATAAGAGGTGTCAATCCAGTCTGAGTGCTTGTGAACAATCAAGATATGCATATGAATCTAAGTTAAGCCAAATATGAAAGGATGTTTGTCACTAACAATCCTATGATGATAATGATGAAAAGCAGAAAGTAAACTACAAGAACTAGGAACTAAATGCAAATAAGACAGTATGATTATGATCTAGAAACAGAGACAGAAACTGTAAATACTAGAATGGAACTAATGCAAGGCAAGTAATGAACTAGATGTTAAGTGAATGCAATGAAAATGCAACAGGAGTGAAACAGGAATGAAACAAGACAAACACAAAACATAAACAAGCAATCTGGGGAACAGCTCGATCAGCACTCGACCGAGTGTAGGTCGAGTGGGTGGTCGAGTGGGTTAAAAACGTGAAAACAGAGCAAGACAAGAAAAACAGAGCAATACTAAATCAGATCAAACAACAAGCAAACGATGATATTTAAACTAGAAATTCAATAAACAAAGAAGGTTCCTGAGGATGGATTCATGGGATAAACTAATCATTGTGGTAATCTAACTTAATCAACAAATCTCAAGCAAAGCTATGAGCTGACCTCTAGACATATTAATCTAAGACAAGTCTCTCCCACTCTCATGGTCAAGAGACAATCAAACCTATGCAATCCTAGACTTGCTCTCACAATGAAAAGAATCTACACAAGCAGGCATTAAGCAATACATCTCAAACCAAACAAGACCCCTAATCTCTTAGCAAGCCTAATGGTAAGCTCTAGATCTAGCCTTATCTATGCTTTCTAAACATTGGTGTGATGCTAAAAAGCTTAAGATCAGATCCTACCCTCTCAGATATAGAATCAGCATTAAGAACATCTAGCCTAGAAGAGATCTACAACAAACAAGCTTGATCAAATCAGAAACACCACAAGATCAATCTATCCTAACCCATCCTCAAGATCCTAAGGTAACTACTCACAAGACATGATCAAACAAATCATAAACCCAGAAATCAATGAAACTTGCATGATTAGAAAGATAAGAATGAGATCTACAACTTTAAAGAAGGAATCAAACTCAAATTCTTAAAACCCAGAAAGTTATTCATCAACCAAGTTTCAAGGAATCTTCCTTTTTTCTCAAGAACAAAATCTAAAAAATTAAGAAAAGGCAAAAGGAATAATATTCCCAAAAAGGTAAAAACTAGGTTTCTGAAAAGCTGACTAAAAAAATCTAGGAAAAGAGAGAGAGAGAGAGAGTTGGTGGCTGCAGTACAAGTCTTTATATAGTGGGGAAGGTGGAAGCCCTAAAATTGGGAAAAGTCAAAGTGGTCCACGGATCGGTCAACTCGACCAGTGCTCGGTCGAGTGACCGATCGAGCTGGCTTCCCTGGCTTAACTCCACTCGGTCGAGTCCATCTCCCACTCGGTCGAGTGCTTGGTCGAGCTGGACTCCGGGTCTTGGTTCTTCAGCCTTAACTCCCTTGTTTCCTCCTTATGACTGCTTCACATTTCTTCTCCTTTGCTTCCATGCTCTTCAAGCTCCAAAATCACCTGTTTATGCATGAAAAGATGCAAATGCAATGCAACTACACTCTAATGCAAGATTGGTTCTAAAGCTACACAATAAGAGTGAAAATGGATAGAAAAGATGCAAAAGATGTGAATAAACTAAGGGAAAACATGGTAAAATATATGAACATCAACACCCCCAAACTTAGTCTTTGCTTGCCCTCAAGCAAACAAACAAGACATAAGAAGGTAAGTGAGGTTTAAAAATGGGATCTCAGCTCCTAAAGCTTGCAAATAGACCATCTAGAATCAATGTCCAAGTTACTAGTACTATGATGCAAGTTGAATGAGCTGGAAATAAAGACTTTAGACAAACATTTCACAACCTTTATTGACTGAACCTTAGATATCCACATGCATTCAAATCAACCATTTCCTTTAACATTCATTAATCAAGAACATGAATCAATTCTATGCAATGCTTAAACTCATTTGGCTTGGCAATAAAGGGCTTTGAGACAATGATGGTCTCTTTTTAGAGTGGGGTTTTTCAAATTCAAGGTTCTCTCATAAAAATGGATTGAGCTTTAGAAGAATGCTAAAGGTAAGAACACCTAGACACATACAAGAATAAAACCTTGTCTACCCAAAGGCACCCAAAGTGTTTATCCTAACATTCTAAACCCAAATGATCCTAGTGCTACCCTTTAACTTCTTCTTTTCTCTTTAACCCTTTTCTCTTTTGGTTTTCAAGTCTTAGGAGAGGTTTCTTATTTGATCTTTCTAGTGGGATGGGGGATTCTTTCATATTGCTATGGTTCTCTTTTCTTCTTATTCTTAAGACACTTAAGCTTTTTGCTAAACTGCTCTTTGCTTTCTTTTCTTTTTCTTTAACTAGAACCATCTTAGATAACATTTTCTTACTTCCCATCCTTTCACTAGACTTTTAGCTTTCACTTAAACACATCTCTCTCCTAAAGACTCTACCCTTTTTCTTTCTCTTTTCTTTCTTTTCTTTTTATAACTGCCAAGTCCCAAACCCAACAAGTAAACAACCTAGTCCTATCTAGTTTGGAAAATGCAAACTAGAACTACACAAGGTCTTATTCCTGTCAGTTCAAACCTAACACTTTCTACCAAGCTCAATCCCAAAAAGGCCTCACACACACAAGAATAAACAAGGCTTGAAAGAAAGGTTTGGTTAAGGGGTAGGGGAAACTGATCTAAAAGTGAAATCAGCTACTTGGATCAACAAGAGTGGTAAAAAGGAAAAGATGATCCAAATATGTATATGGTATCCATGAGTTTAAAGCAATGCATACATTGATAATTAACAGTCAATATTAGGTTCTTATAAATAGGAAATGGAATCAAATCACAACATGCTTCAACTTAGACCAGCAACAATGCAAGAATTCAATGCTTGGTTCAATCTTATGCTTCCTACTACTCATCTAGCATCTAAGTACTAATAACTTGGGCATTGATCCTAGTCTAGTGAATTAAACAAGCTAACAAGGAAATACTCATCATAGATCCCTAATGCAAATATTATACAATTCTACATGAAACATGCTAAACAAGATCCTAATATGCAATGCAAACTACATGAACACTCTTTTTTTTTTATAAAGATTTTTCAAAAATTTTTCAAATTTTTATGGTTTTTCTATGCCTTAGATGCTAATGCAAGTGCTAACATGATAATGATAAAAATTTGAAATAAGAAAACAAAACACAACATCAAATGCTATCTAGAACCCTCCCCCAAACTTAAATCACACAGTCCCTGTGTGTAAAAGTTGTGAGAAGATTCTAGACTAAAAACAAAACACAACACAAAACACAACATCAAATGCTATGGTATAAACAAGGAAAAGTGATGATGGTACCTTAGGGATTGTGGAAGAAGTTGTCCACATCCATTTGCATGCTATCATAGGAGTAGCTGGGATCAGGCTGGTGGCTTGGAGAAGGGCTTTGGGGCAGCTCGACTATGCCAATCGAGCCTGACTCGGTCGAGTGCTGGTTCGAGTGGGGGGGTCGAGCTGGGTTGCGAATGTCCAGTCTATTCAGACTCCCTAGCTTCCCTGATCATGAAAATACTAAAGCAAAAATCAAAATACCAAAATTCTAGAGCAATATATACAGGGATACCTTAGGGACTTCCTCCCTAGTGAGCTTGTTTAAAGTCACTAAGCTTGACTTCTTCTAGCTTTTCAAGCTTGAGTTGGAGACCAAGGAGGTGAAGAAATCCCCCCTGGTTCTACTTGGTAACACTTGTGTTCCTTCTTGATCACTACCTCCTTAGCACTTGAACCATGTTGCTTCTTAACCTTGAGTTTTGGTCTTGCCTTCTTCCAAGAATTTTTGTTCAGCTTGACTTGGAGATCCTTGACTAAAGCAGTCAGTTCTTGAACAGAATTCTTAAGCTTCTCCACTGAATCTTCTTGAAAGGTTAGCTTACCCCTTAAAGCAGTTTCCTCACTTGAGACCTCATGATCCTCCTTTCTTTTGATAGTGTAAGGTGGATCATATTTTGAAGGCAGATTAGTGGGACTGTTGATGTCAAACTTCATAGTGAAGTCTTCAGTCAGGTGGAGCTTGATAGTTCCCATCTTCACATCAATAACAGCCCCAACTGTAGCTAAGAATGGCCCTCCCAAGATAAGAGGGTCTTTAGGCTCTTGTTCCATGCTCATGATTGCAAAATCAGTTGGGATCCTTGCTTCTCCTATTTTGATAGGGAGGTTTTCAATCACTCCAACCACATCCCTCTTGGATCCATCTGCTAGACTGACATAGTAGTTGCTATCTTTGAAGTCTTCATACCCCAACTTCTCAGCCACTGAATATGGCATCAAGCTCACTGAAGCTCCTAAATCACAAAGGCACTTATTGAAGTGCATGTAGCTGATGGAACAGGGTAAGTTGAATGAGCCTGGATCTTCAAGCTTTGTTGGGACAATAGCTTTCCCAATCTCTTTTAAATCCTTCATATCTTGGTCATGAGCCCTCTTCTTTGACATCTCAAGTAAAAATTCTGATAGAGAGGGTATGGGGCATGCTGTTCCAAAGCAGGTCCTCTCTCTTCTTCTTGGTAAGCAATGATGACTTCTTGTATAGCCATCACCTCCTTCTTCTCAATAATAACCTCCTCCTTCAAGGCTTTCTCCTCCTCTTGTTGCAAAGCAATCACTTCTTCCTTTTTTTCAATGACTGCTTCTTCCTTCAAAGCCATCACTTCCTTAATGACAACCACAGCTTCCTCTTTCAAAGCTTTCTCTTTCTCTTGTTGCAAAGCTATCTTCTCCTTTTTCTCAATGATCTCCCTGAGTTCTCTTATTCTTTGTGCCTTGAAACGCCCTGGGAATGGTAGAGGTGGTTTGTAAGCAGGAGGAATGTATCTAGCAGGCTTAACAGCTTCTGTGTCTGCAACTCGATCAGTCACTCGATCAGGTACTCGATCGTGTGTGTGGTCGAGCACCTGGTCGAGTGGTTTCTCTGCTTCAGTCTGCTCAGTAAAACCTTCACTCTGGGCTTCAATTAGTGACCAATCCTCCCCACCTTGAACCTTACTACTGTCCTCAGTGACATATTCCTCATGGAGATGGATAGCTTTAACAAAGATCTCCGTTGGGGTTTGAATAGCTTGTTGAGGAAGATGGTGTGGCTTAGGAGCTGAAGTAGAGGCAATGGGGTGTTCCATGTACTGGAATGTAGAGGTCAGACTCTCAAGCTGGTTTCTCAGTTCATGAGAATAAGAATCCAATGTTTGGTTCAGCTCTCCAAACTGCCTTGCTGACTCAATCTGTTGATTGGCTTGTCCAAGCAATAGTTGTTGCATCATAGCTCTTAAGTCAGGTTCTTGGGCTTGGTATGTCTGCAATGCTGGAGGGTGACACCATTGAGGCTGGAAACTTTGTTGATGGTGCATAGGTGCATAGTGGAACTGACTGCCTTGAAACATGGTTACTGACTCAAATAGAAAACACAAACGATTTTTGCCAGGCAAGCGACTGAGCGCAGGCTCAAGTAGGAGGTGATGTCTACTGGAAACAGAGGGTTATAGAGATCCGGCGTCTGGCTCGAGCATGTGCTCGACCACGACTCGGTCGAGCTGGGGTCGAGCTGATGGTCGAGCTGGTACCTGAAATGGAACTTCAACCCCAAACACAAGATTCAAGTGCAGAAACTTCACAAGTGTATAAAAGAACTTAATCTTAGACTAATATGGATCCTAAATGTCACAAATACTAACTCAAACCGGCAACGGCGCCAAATTGAAACTAGGTTTTTATGGTGATGTTGTGGATGTGTGTGCAATGTGTATGATATGGAATGATGATGGGTGTTTCAATTCCCCTTATGCAGTTGCAGTATAAGAGGTGTCAATCCAGTCTGAGTGCTTGTGAACAATCAAGATATGCATATGAATCTAAGTTAAGCCAAATATGAAAGGATGTTTGTCACTAACAATCCTATGATGATAATGATGAAAAGCAGAAAGTAAACTACAAGAACTAGGAACTAAATGCAAATAAGACAGTATGATTATGATCTAGAAACAGAGACAGAAACTGTAAATACTAGAATGGAACTAATGCAAGGCAAGTAATGAACTAGATGTTAAGTGAATGCAATGAAAATGCAACAGGAGTGAAACAGGAATGAAACAAGACAAACACAAAACATAAACAAGCAATCTGGGGAACAGCTCGATCAGCACTCGACCGAGTGTAGGTCGAGTGGGTGGTCGAGTGGGTTAAAAACGTGAAAACAGAGCAAGACAAGAAAAACAGAGCAATACTAAATCAGATCAAACAACAAGCAAACGATGATATTTAAACTAGAAATTCAATAAACAAAGAAGGTTCCTGAGGATGGATTCATGGGATAAACTAATCATTGTGGTAATCTAACTTAATCAACAAATCTCAAGCAAAGCTATGAGCTGACCTCTAGACATATTAATCTAAGACAAGTCTCTCCCACTCTCATGGTCAAGAGACAATCAAACCTATGCAATCCTAGACTTGCTCTCACAATGAAAAGAATCTACACAAGCAGGCATTAAGCAATACATCTCAAACCAAACAAGACCCCTAATCTCTTAGCAAGCCTAATGGTAAGCTCTAGATCTAGCCTTATCTATGCTTTCTAAACATTGGTGTGATGCTAAAAAGCTTAAGATCAGATCCTACCCTCTCAGATATAGAATCAGCATTAAGAACATCTAGCCTAGAAGAGATCTACAACAAACAAGCTTGATCAAATCAGAAACACCACAAGATCAATCTATCCTAACCCATCCTCAAGATCCTAAGGTAACTACTCACAAGACATGATCAAACAAATCATAAACCCAGAAATCAATGAAACTTGCATGATTAGAAAGATAAGAATGAGATCTACAACTTTAAAGAAGGAATCAAACTCAAATTCTTAAAACCCAGAAAGTTATTCAACAACCAAGTTTCAAGGAATCTTCCTTTTTTCTCAAGAACAAAATCTAAAAATTTAAGAAAAGGCAAAAGGAATAATATTCCCAAAAAGGTAAAAACTAGGTTTCTGAAAAGCTGACTAAAAAATCTAGGAAAAGAGAGAGAGAGAGAGTTGGTGGCTGCAGTACAAGTCTTTATATAGTGGGGAAGGTGGAAGCCCTAAAATTGGGAAAAGTCAAAGTGGTCCACGGATCGGTCAACTCGACCAGTGCTCGGTCGAGTGACCGATCGAGCTGGCTTCCCTGGCTTAACTCCACTCGGTCGAGTCCATCTCCCACTCGGTCGAGTGCTTGGTCGAGCTGGACTCCGGGTCTTGGTTCTTCAGCCTTAACTCCCTTGTTTCCTCCTTATGACTGCTTCACATTTCTTCTCCTTTGCTTCCATGATCTTCAAGCTCCAAAATCACCTGTTTATGCATGAAAAGATGCAAATGCAATGCAACTACACTCTAATGCAAGATTGGTTCTAAAGCTACACAATAAGAGTGAAAATGGATAGAAAAAGATGCAAAAGATGTGAATAAACTAAGGGAAAACATGGTAAAATATATGAACATCACCCACAAAATGTGGTTTTTAGATTTTATGAAGGAATTGCTAAAATCCTCCAAAATCTGGTTTTCCTAAATTTTAAAAAATCTATTTTTCATAATTGTGAATGGATTAGAAAATGGATTTTGCAGAATCTAAAGCTAAAAACTGATACAAAATCAGGAGTCATTCAAGGTCCAAGTAATATGTATGTGTGTTATAATTATTACAGTTTTTGTTTTTGTAACACCCGCAAACCATTTTCTTGGTATTTTGGTGAGGGTGTCGATCGACACCACAGGAGGTGTCGATCGACACTGATTATGACCGGTTCGGTCAGTTCGATTTTTAATCGTCCGGTTTGCGTGGTTGGTTTAGGAAACCCTAAAATCGGGTTTTAAAAGGGGAACTCGAGTTTTCTCTTCTCTTTTGGCCGTTTTTGACAAAGAAACAGAGAGAAAGAGGAGAAAACATTGTTCTTGAGTTTCTGGGAGTTTTCGTGAGATTTCAAGGCTTTGTAGGTGAGATCTTGCTGTGGGAGTGAGGATTCAAGGCTAAGAACGTGTTAGAAGGTTGCTGAGAGTGTTGGATTCGTTTCCTTTGGTCTAAATCTGCCTTCAAAGAGGTGAGTGCTTGACCATGGTTGATCTAAGCATGAGATCTCTTGTATTTGAGTGATTTGTTTGTTGTTATTGTTGTTTGCTTGCTTGGGTGTGTTGTTCTTGAGTTTCCTACAGATTTGCGTATCATATGGGCGAGTTTGGGGACGAAATCGGAGTGGTTAGATTCGGAATCCATGTTTTCGCGTCGTGCAGTTCGTGGTTGCAGAATGAGCATCGATCGACACCTTGTGGCATCGGTCGACACCTTCTCGTGAGGCAACGATCGGCGCCATATCGTGGCATCAATCGGCACCAGGTCAAGGGGCATCGATCGGCACCGATGTAGCATCGGCGACACTAGCTTAAATCCGTGACTCGTTTTTCCTGGTTTGATGTATCGTTGTGTGTTTGCATGTTGCTAGAATATGAGGGTCTCAAATGCTTGTGTGTATAACCTTGTAGATGGGAGGACGGCCTCACTAAGTATTTATGATAATACTTACGCATCTCAATTGTTGTTTGTGGTGTGCAGGTAAAGGTAAAGTGTGATCGTGGAATCAAAGGCAATGAAGAGGAGGATGTTCTAGGGACTCGGTTTTATGTTGTCTGGCATTGCTAGGTTGCTAGAGTTGGGTCATTAGAACATTGCTAGGTTTCTGGTTCTATGATTCCTGTTGTTTTGGATATTGATTATGTTGGAATATGGTTATATTTTATTATTGGATTATTATTGAATATTGGTTGGTTATTTCCGCTGTTGAATGTGTTTGTGGTTAGGTGGCTAGTGGGTATGGGACCACTAGTTGTAGTTTATTTTATTTTATTATATTTATTATTTAAAAAAAAAAATGGTCGGTCGTTTTATTTTGGTATCAGAGCCCTTACAGTTCTAGGTTTGGGTTCACTAGGTTTCTGTTGTAGATGTTTGGGATTTGCATGCTGTAATAACCCGTCCCGTGGACCCCACTAGCCTCACTTCTAGCCCGCTAGCCTCACTGCTAGCCGCCCAAACGGATCCCAAGCTGGCCCTGCAGGGCATCGATCCTAACCCATCACTGTGGAAAACCACATCCACCAGTAGGTTATAGGTGCGCCAGGCGTTGCTTGAACCCTGGTCCCCACCCTTTAACAACCTTCCCACAGGACAAGCTGTCACCAATTGACCTGCAATTGGTGGCAACTTGTCCTGTGGGAAGGTTGCTAAAGGGTGAGGACCAGGGTTCGAGGAATGCCTGGCGCACCAATAACCTACTGGTGGATGTGGATTTCCACAGTGATGGGTTAGGATCGATGCCCTGCAGGGCCAGCTTGGGGTCCGTTTGGGCGGCTAGCAGTGAGGCTAGTGGGCTAGCAGTGAGGCTAGTGGGGTCCACGGGACGGGTTGTTACACATGCTTTGATTGATTATGTGAGTTAGTCAATTGTGTGTGGCATGGAGTCCTAGAACATCCTCTTCGAGCCGATTGTGTGATTCCACGGTGAGTTTATGTTTCTGTGTTATAATAGAAATTGTTTGCTTAGCCTTCTGTTCATGGTAGTGCAGATGGTTAGAGAGGATGCTGTGGCTGGTCGAGGTCGTGGACGCGGACGTGCTCGTGGACGCGGACGTGGTCGTGGTAGGGGCAGAGTCCCAGTGGTTAGTGAGACCGAGGACCAGAGTGTGACAGCTGAGGGTGTTGGCGAGTCGCAGGGTGTTCCGGGGGATTCCGTGAGTGTGGCAGGAGGGGGCGGTGTTGATGCTCCAGTGGCCGGTTATGCTCGGGTTCCGGGTGTGGGAGTCCCAGCGGGTGGAGTCCCTGGTACAGACTTTGCGGCTATGCTAGCACAGGTGTTAAAGCGGTTACCACCAGTGGTACCGGCTCAGGCTCAGGTAGTGCCACCAGTGGTGGCGGAGGAGCGGCAGCCAGTGGTTGCGGATGTGGGAGAGCATGGACGTTATTTGGCTATGCTCTAGGAGATGAAGGGTCTGTTCACTGAGAGGTTTTTGGGTGGTACAGATCCTACTGCGGCGGATGCTTGGAAGACGAGTGTGGAACGTAACTTCCATACTCTGAGATGTCCTGAGGAGTTTTGGGTAGACATAGGGGTCTACTATTTGGGTGGTGATCCTGAGTTGTGGTGGAGATCTGTGGCTGCTAGGAGAGTGCAGCGGGAGATGACTTGGGCTGACTTCGTCTTGGAGTTCAACCGCAAGTATTTCCCTAGGGAGGCATTAGACCGGTTGGAGGTGCAGTTCCTTCAGATATCTCAGGGGACGCAGTCAATGCGGGAGCTGGACTTGGAGTTCAGTCGACTTCTATGTTATGGGGGTCGGGCTATGGAGTCTGAGGAGGCTCAGATCAGGAGGTTTTTGAGGGCTCTACGTGATGACTTGAGGGTTCACTGTAGAGGGCGGAGTTATGCTACGCGTGCAGAGTTGGTTTAGACTGCAGCAGAGATTGAGGAGGATATCCGGGCACAGTCAGTGGCGGTAGCTCCAGCAGTTCAGCCTAGTAAGGCTCAGCAGCAGGGTGGTTCTAACAGGGGCGGTAGGCATGCTCAGGGAACCAAGAGGAAGTGGGAGGCTACGCAGAAGCCGAGTGGTGCAGGATGCTTCGGTTGAAGGAGCAAGGATCACAGGGTTGCTAGTTGTCCCAAGAGGAGTGTTCCGACGACAGGACCTCGGGTATGTTATCATTGTAGGGAGACAGGGCACATCAGGCCTTTTTGTCCCAAATTGCAGCCGGCAGCAGTGGCAGCGTTGCAGCAGGTGCAGCCTGGAGGTCAGCAGGTGGCACGGATTGAGCAGATGCCACGTGCTTACACGACAGTAGAGGCTGGTGGAACCAGTGCCGGGGCGATCACATGTATAGTTTCTGGTACTTAATCTTTGTGAATTTTAGTAGGGTCAGATTTTATGTTTTCCTATGATAAAGTGTAAGGTTCTCAACACATGAGGTTTGTGTAGGGACCTTGTTGGTGGGCGGGTTTAAGTCCCATGTTATGTTTGATTCTGGAGCTTCTCATAGCTTCATTACTCCAGAGTGTGCAGAGTGTGCGGGGATTAGCGGGGATCCTAGGGAGCGTGCAGGAGTTGTCAGAGTTGCGGGAGGCGAGTTCCTGAGAGTGATTGGACGAGCCAGAGGAATTGATATTCAAATCGCAGGAGAGTCGTGGCCAGCAGATTTGCTTATCAGTCCAGTGGAGCTGTATGATGTTATTCTCGGGATGGATTGGTTGCATCGGCATAGGGTGCATTTGGATTGCCATCGGGGTAGAGTGGAGTTTGAGCGTTCAGGAGGGAAGTTGGTTTTTCAGGGTAGTAGACCGACTTCGGGGAGTCTCGTGATCTCAGCCATTCAGGCTGGGAAGATGATCGAGAAGGGCCGTGAGGCTTATTTGGTTACCATATCTATGCCAGAGTCAGTGGGGAAGTCTACGGTTAGCGGTATTCCGATAGTGGAGGAGTTTGAGCATGTGTTTCAGTCTTTGCAGGGATTACCACCATCTCGGTCGAATCCTTTTACCATTGAACTGGAACCAGGGACGATGCCGTAAGGCTCCTTACAGGATGGCTCCAGCAGAGATGGCAGAGCTGAAGTAGCAGCTAGAGGATTTATTGAGTAAGGGATTCATCCGTCCTAGTGTATCACCGTGGGGAGCGCCGGTGTTGTTTGTGAAGAAGAAGGATGGGAGTTTCAGGTTGTGCATTGATTATCGGGGTTTGAACCGGGTCACTGTGAAGAACAAGTATCCTCTTCCTAGGATCGATGAGTTGTTGGATCAGTTGAGGGGTGCTACTTGGTTCTCTAAGGTAGATCTGGCGTCGGGTTGTCATCAGATACCGATAGATGAGGCAGATGTGAGGAAGACTGCTTTCAGGACTAGGTATGGGCATTATGAGTTTGTGGTGATGCCTTTCGGGTTGACTAACGCACCAGCATCGTTTAGGAGATTGATGAACAGTGTGTTTCAGGAGTTTCTAGATGTATCTGTCATCATTTTCATCGATGATATCCTGGTTTATTCTAAGAGTCCTGAGGAGCATGCAGTGCATTTGAGGGCAGTTATGGAGAAGCTGCGGGAGCAGAAGTTGTTTGCCAAGTTGAGCAAGTGTAGTTTTTGGCAGCGTGAGATGGACTTTATGGGTCACATTGTTTCTGCATAAGGGGTTTCTGTGGATCCAGAGAAGATTCAGGCTATCAGAGATTGGCCTAGACCGCAGAATGCCACAGAGATCAGGAGTTTCCTTGGATTGGCAGGTTACTACAGGAGATTTGTGCAGGGGTTTGCAAGCAGAGCATGTCCTATGACTAATTTGACAGGGAAGGATGTTCCTTTTGTCTGGTCAGAAGAGTGTGAGGAAGGCTTTGCAAGCCTGAAGGAGATGTTGACTACTGCGCCAGTGTTGGCTTTGCCTGAGCAGGGAGAACCCTATGTGGTTTATACAGATGCATCTAGAGTTGGTTTGGGGTGTGTTCTGATGCAGCATGGGAAGGTGATTGCCTATGCTTCGTGGTAGTTGCGGGTGTATGAAGGCAACTATCATACTCATTATTTGGAGATGGGTGCTGTAGTTTTTGCCGTGAAGATTTGGAGATCTTATCTTTATGGTGCAAAGGTACAGGTGTTCACAGATCATAAGAGCCTGAAGTATATATTCACTCAGCCTGAGTTGAATTTGAGACAGAGGCGGTGGATGGAGCTTGTGGCGGATTATGATTTGGAGATAGCCTATCATCCTGGTAAGGCTAACACGGTTGCAGATGCTCTGAGTCGGAAGAGGGTAGCTTCGGCTAAGGAGCAGGAGATGGAGTCTCTGGTTGGGGAGATCAGTGCTTTGAGCTTGTGTGCTGTTTCACAGGAACCGTTGGGTTTGGAAGCAGTAGATAGAGCAGATCTTCTGAGTAGGATGCGGTTGGCTCAGGAGAAGGATTTGGGGCTGGTGAATGCCTCTAAGGATGTGGATTCAGAGTATCAGGTCTCAGATAATGGTACTATCTTGGTGCACGGTCGGGTTTGTGTGCCCAAGGATGAGGAGTTGAGGTAGGAGATTCTAAGAGAGGCTCATGCGAGCAAGTTATCTATTCATCTAGGAGCGACTATGATGTACCGTGATCTCAAGAGGTACTATCATTGGGTCGGGATGAAGAAGGATGTAGCTAGTTGGGTTTCCAGGTGTGATGTGTGTCAGCTAGTGAAGGCTGAGCATCAGGTTGCTGGCGGGTTACTGAAGAGTTTACCCATTCCTGAGTGGAAGTGGGATATGATCACCATGGATTTTGTGATCGGATTGCCAGTGTCACGGACCTTTGATGCTATTTGTGTCATTGTGGACCGGTTGACTAAGTCAGCACATTTTCTGGCCATTAAGAAGACTGATGGAGCAGCGGTCCTTGCTAAAAAGTATGTGAGAGAGATAGGCAGATTGCATGGGGTGCTAACGAGCATTGTGTCTGACAGAGATTCTAATTTCACTTCGGTGTTCTGGAAGACATTTCAGGCAGAGATGGGCACTAAGGTGCATATGAGTACAGCTTATCATCCCCAGACAGATGGACAGTCTGAGAGGACGATCCAGACGCTGGAGGATTTGCTGAGGATGTGTGTGTTGGATTGGGGTGGCCATTGGGCAGACCACTTGAACCTGGTAGAGTTTGCTTACAACAACAGTTATCAGGCGAGTATTAAGATGGTTCCTTAAGAGGCTTTGTATGGGAGGCCATGTCGTACACCATTATGCTGGACTCAGGTGGGGAGAGGAGCATGTTTGGTGCTAGTTTTGTTCAGGAGACCTAAGAGAAGATTCGGGTTCTCAAGCTGAACATGAAGGAGGCTCAGGATAGGCAGAGGAGTTATGCAGATAGGAGGAGGAGAGATCTTGAGTTTCAGGTAGGAGACAGAGTGTACCTCAAGATGGCCATGTTGCAAGGTCCGAACAGGTCATTGTCAGAGACTAAGTTGAGTCTGAGGTATATGGGTCCATTCAGAGTGATTGAGCGGGTTGGACAAGTGGCATATAGATTGGAGTTACCTGAGGTGATGCGTGCATTCCATAAGGTTTTCCATGTCTATGTTGCGGAAGTGTCTCCGTGAGGGTGAGCAGGTGTTGGCTAAGATTCCTGAGGATCTTCAGCCTAACATGACCTTGGAGGCGAGACCAGTGAGGATTCTCTAGAGGAGGATCAAGGAACTTCGGAAGAAGAAGATTCCTTTGATGAGAGTCCTGTGGGACTGTGATGGTGTTGAGGAGCAGACTTGGGAGCCTGAGGCAAAGATGAAGGCAAGGTTCAAGAAGTGGTATGAGAAGCAAGCCGCGACTTGAGCTTGTGTAGCCTGGTCCCATCTATAATCCGTGGCTGGAGCGGGAATGGAGTATTCCAGCCCATCTTTCTTGTTACTCGGTCGCTTTGGGTGGTTGGTTGTGCGACTCAGTAACAAGATGAGGTGGTGTTTGGGGTACAAAGTTTCCGTGAGGCGGGGTTTTGGAGGAAAGTTTCCTGAAATAGAAGTTTCCAAGAGTGGAAAGTTTCCAAAAGAGGAAAGTGCTAAACATGGAAAGTTTTACGGGGGTTAGAATTTGTCCATTTTTAGCGGTGGAGAGCCTTGGAGGGGCTTGTGTGTGTGGCCTTTGTGGCGGGCTGTTTAGCCAGAGTGACTTTGTGACGGTCCTTCGGGACAGATGGTCTTCGTGACGGTCCTTCGGGACAGATGGTCTTTGTGATGGGTTTTTTAGCCAGAGTGTCTTTGTGACGGTCCTCTTTAGGACATTTGTTTGGCCTTGGTGACGGTCTTCTTTAGGACATTTGTTTGGCCTTGGTGGCGGTCCTCTTTAGGAAATTTGTTTGGCCTTTGTGGCAGGCTGTTTAGCCAGAGTGTCTTTGTGACAGTCCTTCGGGACAGATGGTCTTTGTGACGGGCTTTTTAGCCAGAGTGCCTTGGTGGCGGTCCTCTTTAGGACATTTGTTTGGCCTTGGTGGCGGTCCTCTTTAGGACATTTGTTTGGCCTTGGTGGCGGTCCTCTTTAGGACATTTTGTTTGGCCTTTGTGGCGGCTCTTGTGTCATGTATATGATCCTTGTGTGGTCATGAGGTATTCCAGTGAGGGGATATGTGGTTGGTAGGACATTGAGATGTTTTACGTGAGCCACGAGAAGGAAACCTGGATAGGGATAGGACTCAGACGTGTTCAGAATCGTTTGCTCGCGACTCTTGGAGGACTTAGGTTCTCCTAGTACTGCCATATTCAGAGACTTTGTGGCTTGGGAATATGGTTGGTATATCGACTTCGGATGACGATCCGGGGGCGCGCTGTAGGGTGGCAACCCGAGAGACGAGTTGGATTTTTCCTTATATATTATGGCATGCGGGTTTAGGCCCGATGAGGAGCCAACATTTGGCATGCAGACTTAGGTCTGATGAGGAGCCAATAAAAACTCAAGGTTTAGGCCTATGAGTGAAGGAAAGTCCAAAAGTCGAGAGCAAATGACGCCTGGAGCGTGAGTCTATCGCCTAGAGGTGACCTTCTGTAGATTGGTCGGAGGAGTGCGGGCCGTGGAGACGGTTGGACGGGAGTCCTTGACTGATGATTGTCGAGATTCGAGGACGAATCTAGATTGGTGGGGGAGAATTGTAACACCCGCAAACCATTTTCTTGGTATTTTGGTGAGGGTGTCGATCGACACCACAGGAGGTGTCGATCGACAGTGGTTATGGCCGGTTCGGTCGATTCGATTTTTAATCGTCCGGTTTGCGTGGTTGGTTTAGAAAACCCTAAAATCGGGTTTTAAAAGGGGAACTCGAGTTTTCTCTTCTCTTTTGGCCGTTTTTGACAAAGAAACAGAGAGAAAGAGGAGAAAACATTGTTCTTGAGTTTTTGTGAGATTTCAAGGCTTTGTGGGTGTGATCTTGCTGTGGGAGTGAGGATTCAAGGCTAAGAACGTGTTAGAAGGTTGCTGGGAGTGTTGGATTCGTTTCCTTTGGTCTAAATCTGCCTTCAAAGAGGTGAGTGCTTGACCATGGTTGATCTAAGCATGAGATCTCTTGTATTTGAGTGATTTGTTTGTTGTTATTGTTGTTTGCTTGCTTGGGTGTGTTGTTCTTTAGTTTCCTACAGATTTGTGTATCATCTGGGCGAGTTTGGGGAAGAAATCGGAGTGATTAGATTCGGAATCCATGTTTTCACGTCGTGCACTTCGTGGTTGCAGAAGGAGCATCGATCGACACCTTGTGGCATCGGTCGACACCTTCTCGTGAGGCATCGATCGGCGCCATATCGTGGCATCGATTGGCACAAGGTCAAGGGGCATCGATCGGCACCGGTGTAGCATCGGTCGACACTAGCTTAAATCCGTGACTCGATTTTCCTGGTTTGATGTATCGTTGTGTGTTTGCTTGTTGCTAGAATATGAGGGTCTCAAATGCTTGTGTATAACCTAGTAGATGGGAGGACGGCCTCACTAAGTATTTATGATAATACTTACGCATCTCAATTGTTGTTTGTAATGTGCAGGTAAAGGCAAAGTGTGATCGTGGAATCAAAGGCAATGAAGAGGAGGAGGTTCTAGGGACTCGGTTTTATGTTGTCTGGCATTGCTAGGTTGCTAGAGTTGAATCATTAGAACATTGCTTGGTTGCTGGTTCTATGATTCCTGTTGTTTTGGATATTGATTATGTTGGAATATGGTTATATTTTATTATTGGATTATTATTGAATATTGGTTGGTTATTTCCGCTGTTGAATGTGTTTGTGGTTAGGTGGCTAGTGGGTATGAGACCACTAGTTGTAGTTTATTTTATTATATTATATTTATTATTTATATTTATTATTTAAAAAAAAAAAAAGGTCGGTCGTTTCAGTTTTAGTTAAAAAACAATTATTTTTGTTGAATATGGTTTGATGGTGTATTGTTTAATATTTTTGACGGTATGGAACTATGATTTGGCGGCGTATGGAACTGTAATTTGACAGCGTACACAACAATGAATTGGCAGTATACGAAACTATGATTTGATAGCGCACAGAACAATGATTTGACGGCGTACGGAACAATGATTTGGCGGCGTATGTAACAATAATCTATAACTAATACTCTATATATATTAGGTAAACTGATTAATGATTACCATAAACCCACTTATTTCTAATATAATTTGACAGTATATTAACTATTTCGTATATTTTTTGAAACTAAAAAAAAAAGTAAACTACATATTATTTTTTAATATATACATTTATAAATTCTAAAACTCCAATAAAAAATACAATTCAAACTAGAGAAATAGTTACTTTCCACTAAACCACTAGTTCATAACTTATCTTTGTTGTCTTGTTTTTTTGTTCTTAAATCATCACATATATATCGGGTCCCCATATATATCGGTTACAATTTAAAAAATCATAATTACACTTAAATCATTTTAATATAATAGATAAATTGTCTTTTGTTCTTAAACCACATATTTATCAGTTACAAGCCCATACAACCCCTGTTCAAAAACGCAGCCGCGGAGGTCGATTACACGCCGGGTAATCGCTCGGCAGTAGAAGTCCACCGTGATTTCAGCCAAATCGGAGTAAAAATCGGGATAAAAAAACTGATTAATTCTTTTCTTTTTTTGACTTAAAATAGTATGATATAAGTTGGATATATTATTTAGTTCTTGAAATCAGTTGAATCAGAAGTGAATTCGCTCAAAAACAAGTAAAAAATGAGTGGCGGCCATAGATTAGGGTTTCAGATCTGCTGAAGTCGCGTGGAGAAGATGACGCCGAATTGACCATTTTGCCCTTTATTAATAAAATTGACAAAAAATCAAAAAACTCACCTACCAGGAATCGAAACATGTTAGCCATAGGTAATCACGCAAACCACTAGACTATGATTAAATCTCTGGAATATTATACAATTATAGAAATATATAGATAAAAGCCCTAAAACTAGTTTCGGATTAATCCCCGATTTAATTCTGATTTCCCGATTAATCGCTAGGCGCTCCTTCACCGCCCGACTAACGCCTAGCGATTTTCAAAAATGGTGAATGGTTACCACACACCCCGCGGTTCTGTCCATTTGTGGTTTTGTCCACACTTTATTCACCATTCAGCTTTTGTCCTCAGTATAGTGGACTGGAAAAAAATATATTAAAAATTTGAAAAAGCAAAAGCGGACAAATTAATAAAGGGACCGCAGTTGCAAACAGACCATGCATAAAAGAGGAGTGGACGAGTCCACTTTAAAGTGGTCTGCTTTTGACTGACCAATCACATTTTTTTCTTTTCTTTTGAATTTATTTTTTCCTTATATTTTCTCTTTATAAACGAGAACAACCAAACCTTTTTCACCATTTACTCTCATACTTTGCTACATAATTTCATTTCAAACTGCAAAATACACAAAAAAATCCTCTCAACATTTTTATTGTGTCTTTAGCTTGTTCATTATAAAAAAGGTTCTAGCATTAATCAAGGTAAATAATATCTATTCAAATCATGTAAGTTTATCTTATATATTCACTTATTGATGAATTGTTTTTATTTTGCTTCATTATAGTGATGTCTTCTAGGAGAGGAAATTCAAACAATGGATCTCAACCTTCAACAAGAATACGGGTAAATTTCTATAAAAAATATTGTTTGATCATTTTTTTTCAGAAAACTTAAAGCTTGTTAGCTTATTTTATGATATATATGCTTTAAAATATTTAAGTATAAAAATTTACCAATGAGTAGCCTATTGTGAATATTTATTTATCAATAGTTTATATAAGTTCATAATTTTAAACTATTGTCAAATAATTGATTAATGGTTCAATTTTTTTAAATAAATATAATTAACAGGGATTAATGAATTTTCATTTTTTATTAAAAATATGACATATCTAGCTTCAATATTTAACAAAAACTATGTATATTCAATTTTTTCAAATGATTTTATTATTTTGAATTTTCATATTTAATTAGTTTACAATTTCATAAATTAAAATATTTATAACATAATATTAAATGATTGATGCATATGTCTAATAATATTTTAAGTTAATATAGCTAAAATGGAAATTTAGAGTTAAAATTATTCAAAATATGACATATGTAATATTAAAATCAACAAATAAATTAATGATATATATATGGAATTAATAATATAAAATAATTTAATAAATATAACTAACACTGATTAATAAATTTTCACTTTTATTAAAAATATTACATATCTAGCTTCAATATTAAAATAAAAAATTATGTATTTTTGAATTTTTTAAATAAGTTAATCATGGTAATTTTTCATATTTAATTAGTTTACAATTTCATAAATTAAAATACTGATAACATAATATTAATGATTGATGCATATGTCTAATAATATTTTAAGTAAATATAACTAAATAAAAAAGTAGAGTTAAAACTTTTTAAAATATGACATATCTAATATTAAAAATCAAAAAATTGAATTAATGATATATATATATATATATATATATAGAGAATTGAACGTCGATGGTCTCCTGATGAAGAGAAAACACTACTTAACCTATACGATGAAGCATTAGGAATGAATCAATATAGGTTTAATGATCCTGGCCAACCGGGTAGAGCATTTATAGTTCGTAAGTTCAATGAAATCTATGGTGAAAGTTTAGTATGGGAAACGATGAAAAATAAAATTGATCAATGGAAGAAAGAGTTCAAGCTTTGGAAGCAACTACAACGTTATACTGGAATTTCAGTTGATAATATTACGGGAAAGATTATGGCAGAAGATGGATGGTGGAATGATCGTGAACAGGTCCTTATTTTTTCCAGTAATTATTAAGATTTAAAATTTATAGAAAATTTTCTTATACAAATTTTTGATTTTAGGAGTTTAGCAAACTTGCACGTCTAACCCCGTGAACCACCAAAAGATTGGGATACCAAGTCTCGTTGCTTTGCTGTCTTAGATGTGGGTTCACAGCGTCAGTATTCTGTGCGACAAAGAAGAGCTGAAATAAGAAATCAACAGTCACATGATGATGATAACGATGATGGTTCGGAGCCAAATGAGGTTCCAGAAACTCAACAAAACGAAGAGACATATCATGTGAACATTTATGATGATTCACAACCGTCATATGAATTCTCACATGAGGCTACTGAATCAAAGTCACCAATTCAGATACCTGATCGTAGTGGGCGACAACATTCAAGAGCTGACCCATCATCTAGTCGACGAACTGGGTCAAGGGGACCTAGCGGAACACGAGCACCGCGTAGAAGGCAAAATTTTGAGTCGACCATCCAAGAGACAATGTCTTCCATTACAGACTTTCAAAGGGAAACCTATGAACGACTACGCCCTGGTGCCTTTGACCGCGAAGATTATACTGAGTTTGAAAAGGCGGTCGAGATTCTTGAGTCAATAGATATTCCAAGATACAATGATTTCTACATTCAATGCCTCCAACTTCTGAAAACTGATTTATTTTGGCGTAATTACTGGATGTCATCGACTCTGTTTCAGACCAATGAGGATAGGATTTTGTTAATGGAGTCTCTAACAGGATTTACAAGACATGGTGAACATGTAGGAACCACTCGCCCACCGAGTGGATCATCTACACCTCGATCATCTGATCCATCATCTGCAGGCAGTATGTCTACGCATACAAGTCAAAGAACTCCAAGTATATCAATTGATCCACCTACTACTGGTTTTCGACAGTTTTTGGCACCAATAAATGTTGAGCATCGAGCATCTCCAAGATCACAAGTAGGATCTCCGAGTATAGGGATTGGTCAATATTCTCCAGGTTCAAGTTTTGGATCTCCAGGGTTAGGCTTTACCCGTTATACACCAAGACCATGAGTAGGATCCCCAAGCCTAGGATTTCTCAATAATTCTCCAACAGGTCAAATGTTTCAATCACCAGGAGCAGTTGGACTATTTAACACTTTTGGACAAAACAACACATCAACATCTCAACCTCTTCCTCGACAAACTTTATTTGATAATGACATGAGCAAAAATGATGAAGAGTAGTTTATTTATGTGACAATTATGTTTCAAAAAAAATTATTATATTTATGTCAGTTTGAAGAAGCACTTATGTTTATTAATATGTTATTTTTTTTTATATGGTATTTGTGATAATTAAAAAAAAAAAAATTGGTAACTTATGTGATTTTAATGTTATTTTAGGCTTTCCGAATTTGTGAACTACATTCAAAAGGACTCCACAATTTATCTGATGTAGAACGGTTAGAGTTATGGACTTTGGAAAATGAGCAAATAGAAGATCTTTTAATAACTCCAACATTGGATTATTATGAACAACATTTTCACAAAGGACCATACCAAACCGGTGGAGGGTTAGGGTGGCAAAATCTTTGGAATCGTATTCAAAATGACCATGCTGCATGTCTACAATTATTAAGATTGTCATTTTCTGCCTTCATAGGACTATGCACTATTTTAAAAGAAAATTATGGATTGCAACCTTCGATGAATGTAAGTGTTGAAGAGAGTACCGCTATGTTTCTACGAGTGTGCGGACACAATGAAGTTCAGCGAGATGTTGGCTTACGATTTGGACGAAACCAGGAAACTGTGAATAGAAAATTTGGTGAAGTGTTGCAATCTATAGAACTTCTAGCGGCAGATTACATCAAGACACCAACAACACAACAATTACACCGGATTCCACAGCGTCTACAAGCTGATAGATTGGCCATATTTCAGTGGTTTTGTAGGAGCTATGGACGGAACTCATGTGTGTGTTAAAGTAAAGCCTGAGCTACAAGCCCTGTATTGGAACAGACACGACTATGCAAGCATCAACGTAATGGCAATTTGTGATATGAATATGCTATTCACATACGTATGGAATGGAGCACCGGGTTCATGTCATGATACAGCTGTCCTTTCACTTGCACAAAATGGCGATTCTGAATTTCCATTACCACCTACAGACAAGTATTATGTAGTTGACTATGGGTATCCTAATAAGCAAGGATTTTTAGCTCCTTATAGGTCAACACGAAATAGAGTTGTCAGATATCACATGTCACAGTTCTATATTGGTCCCCCTCCGAGAAATAAGGAAGAATTGTTTAATAGGTCTCATGCATCTCTTCGATCTATCATTGAACGCACTTTTGGGGTGTGGAAGAAGAAATGGAGAATTTTAACCGATTTTCCAAGATATGATATGGATATCCAAAAGAGAGTAATTATTGCAACAATGGGTCTTCATAATTTTATTAGAGTTTCAAATTTTACAGATGGAGATTTTGTGGAAGATTTTACAGAAACTCAAACTGAGGATCAAGACAATGCATCTTATGAGCTTGATGAAGCAGAAAATGCAGATGGACAACACATGGCGAACATTCGAGAAACTATCGCAACTATATTATGGGAAAACCAGAGTAGTTAATTTTATATTTGAGTTTGTAATTTTTAATATTTTCATATTTTTATTATGTTGTATTAAGAAAATTTAAATTCTTAACAAAATTATAATAATATTTGAAAAATAGAATAAAAGTAGTCTAATTTGTCCGTCTTTTACCATTCGGTTCATAAAACCGCCTTTTGGGTCCGCTCTGACCGCTTTGTCCACTCCGACCGCTTTACTGCTGTTTTGTCCGCTGTGTCCGCTCCGCTTTGACCGCAGTCACTATTCAGACCCAAAATATGACATACAACTTTTAAATAAAAATGTTAAATAATAAAATATTGATCCAAACCACATCTTTTAAGGAAAATAAAATATATTAGTTGTCATTCAGTCACGATCTTATCAAAACTGTGAGATTTTATTTTTCTCTTTTTTTTAGATATTTTTTCATTTAATTCAGTTTCGAAAAAGACGCTCCACTTTTCCACTTCCCCCAAATATTTTCAAAACCCGCCTCTCTCTCTTCCTCCTCTCTCCTTTTATAATTTCCCCCAAATCTCTGTCTCTCTTTCTCTCTCTCTCTGTCACAAATCTCGATAACACTAAAATCTCTCTCTCTCTCTTTCTCTCACACTCGTTTCAACAATGGCGATTGAGATTCAGGTTCCCTGCAACGGAGACGGTGTGTGTATGCGGTGCAAGGCCACTCCACCAGCGGAAGAGTCGCTCACGTGCAGCACGTGCGTCACTCCATGGCATGTGGCGTGTCTCCTCCGCGAATCGCTCGTTTCTTCTACCGGAGAGTGGCAGTGTCCCGATTGTTCCGGCGATGTCGTCGAATCCGCCGTTCCGGTTTCCGGAACCGCCGGCGGTTCAGTTCTTGTAGCAGTGGTCCGTGCGATCGAGGCTGATGTGACGTTGACTGAAGCTCAGAAAGCAAAAAAAAGGCAAAAACTCATGAGTGGTGGTTCTGGTGGTGGTAACGATGAAGAAGACGACAAGAAGGAGAAGAGCGATGATGAAGATATTTGTTGCTCTATTTGCATTAAATTGCCAGAAAGACCTGTTACGGTTAGTTTTGTTCTCATCGATTTTGTTAATAACTCTTTAGATCTTATAGGTTAGTATTGTGTTTGAGTCTTGCTTAAGCTGCGATGATTAGTAGAGTAAGGACACTGATGTGATTTATTGTGTACTTTGTGGTTGTAGACACCGTGTGGTCACAACTTCTGATTGAAATGTTTTGAGAAATGGGTAGCTCAAGGGAATCTAACTTGTATGACATGCCGAGGAAAGATTCCAAAACACGTGGCCCAGAATCCACGCATCAACTTAACTCTAGTCTCTGCTATTCATTTAGCAAAGGCTTCAAATTGTGTTGTTGAGGTAACTACAGCAAAGGTTCAGCATTTCATTCGGAACCAGGACAAGCCTGACAAGGCGTTTACTAACTCGCGGGCTAAAAAGACTGGGAAAGCTAATGCTTGTAGTGGTAAGATATATGTGACGATACCTGGTGATTATTTTGGTCCGATAACAGCAGATAATGATCCCACTAGAAAGAAAGGTGTCTTGGTTGGTGAGTCTTGGGATGACAGGCAAGATTGTAGGCAGTGGGGAGCGCATTTCCCTCATGTCTCTGGAATCGTTGGGCAATCAGGTTTTGGAGCTCAGTCAGTTGCTCTCTCTGGAGGGTATCTAGATGATGAGGAACATGGTGAATGGTTTCTCTACACTGGAAGGTTTGTTTTACATACTTTTTATCCTTTGGTGCTCGGACTATGGCTATTCTTATAAAAATATTTGTCTTTGGATGTGTGTTGCAGTGGTGGAAGGGATCTCACTGGAAACAAGAGAACTAGCAAGATACAGTCTTTTGACTAGACGTTTGCCAAAATGAATGAAGCTCTAAGAATTAGTTGCAAAATGGGCTATCCTGTCAGAGTTGTCAGGTGAGTTTGGGATGCTCCTGTGTCAAATTTTGCTTTCTGTATTGAACAAGAATAGATAGTTTGTCCTAGGGCTGCTCTCAGCTAAGCTTGCCGTACTTATTTCTCGATTTGACAGGGTGTTCTTTTCTAGTTTATCTCTATTCATCGATAATATTCTGAGCGTTATCCTGACTCTTCAATTTTCGGGTCTCACAAGGAAAAGCGTTCTGCATATGCCCCTGAGAAAGGAGTGAGATATGATGGTGTTTACAGAATTGAGAAGTGCTGGCGAAAAGTTGGAATACAGGTTCAAAATAAATAGATAACTTTCTGAATTGTTCACCTAATACTTTTTGAGCTGGATTGTCTTTTTTTTTTTTTTTTTCTGACCTACTCATCTGTTTTCCATAGGGTACTTTTAAGGTCTGTCGTTACCTGTTTGTTAGATGTGACAATGAGGCAGCTCCATGGGCCAGGTTTGATATATATATTTTCTTTCGGAATGTGCCTTATTTCTGTATTTGCTATATTTAATGCCTCATGAGGTTTTGAACTATACTGCAGTGATGACCTTGGTGATCGTCCAAGGCCTTTGCCTGTTATTCCTGAGCTCAAGAAAGCTACTGACCTGTTTGTGAGAAAGGAGAAGCCATCATGGGATTTCGATGTTCGTTAAAGCCTTTCTTTTGTTTGAGCAGATACCAAAATATTCAATATTTGTAATGATATCTTGTGTTTTTGTTGGGTTTTAAGCCTTGTTTTTGCATAATCTTGTTGCATAATCATGTCATTCTAGGTTGTTTTAGGAGCATTTGCATCTAGTTGTTATTCTTTCAGGTTCTTGGAGTGATCCCTACACATTTGGAGCATTTGGGTCTGTTTTATTGCAAAGAGGAGTAGTTGCCAAAAGGTGAGAGTGCGAAGGCACACGCGACCATCCCACGCGGCCAAGAGCTCCCCGATCGAAGCCACGCGACCACACCACCCGGCCAAGCCATGGCCGATGGTGTTTAGATGACCAAGGCGCGAAGACACACGCGGCCACACCACCCGGCCAAGCCATGGCCGATGGTGTTTAGATGACCAAGGCGCGAAGACACACGCGGCCACACCACCCGGCCAAAGCTCAACCGATGGAGTTCAAGTGCTGAAAGCGCGAAGACATACGCGGCCAGGCGACGCGGCCAAGCCTAAACCGGTCGAGCACACGCGGCAGCAGCACTCGGCCGAACCATGGCCGATGGAGTTCACACTAATCCTATTTTATTGTTGACCCGGGTTTGACCCAGTTTGTTTTGGGTTGACCTAGGTTCTTTTCTCCTTTACTATAAATACTCTAAACCTATTAAGGAGACTTATCTCTTATCTTATCTTTTGTTAAGTAGCCACCTAGGGTTCCTAAGCTTTTCTACATTTGGTTTTGTTGAATCTTGGTTATGATTTCCAGTTTTAATAGTAATTTGTCTTTCAAATCTCTTGATCTACAAGCTTTTGTTATGATTTCACAAAGATAAACCCCTTTCCTTTGTGTGATCATGATGATTAGTGAGTAGATCTTTTAAGAACTTTGGGCTAGGTAGATTAGGGAGATAGATGGTTGATCTTTGATGTCTAGGGTTTATTTTATGCATTTCCTATCTTGATTAGTGATAATATTGCTAGATAGCCTTGATCAAGCTTAAATATAGATTTTAGGATTTCCATGCCCACAAGGTGTTTGATGAAATTCATGAGCCAAACTTCTTGAGAGCTTTGCATTCCTAGCCAATGGAAATTGATGATTAGGGTGCTTAGTGGTATTTGAACTTGTTCTTAATGCATGCTTGTCCTGTGATTACCTTTGGAAATTGTTGATTATCATTTGACTAGCATAGGATCTCTATCATGGAAATGAATTGATTTGCATTAGTGTTCTAGCCATAGGATTGTTCTTAACTGTTACTTAGACATCTAGGATTGATTAGCTATCTCCCAAATCAATAACCTTGCCCAAGGTTCTCTTGTTAATTTTTGATTTTCAGTATTATTGCTAGTTGTGTTCTATTTGCTTGAGATTGCATTGTCTTGTTTCATTTCTTTCAATCATTTTGTTAGTTAAGTTGGAGAGAAAAGAACTTTCACTTGATTAAGAATAGATTAAGCATTTTCTGTATTCTTGGTGTGTTGGTTAATGCAAATTGTGGATTGATAATAATTGATACTGAAAATAACTACATCAATTTGGCGCCGTTGCCCGTTTGCATTCTAATTGACCATTAGGATTTCAACTTTGCTTGAGACTATTCATTTACTTTGCACTGTTTGTTACTTGGATTGCATTGGTGGGTTGTCTTTGATTTTCAGGTTGTATGCACTTGAGAAGCCATGGCCTAGCCAACTTGTTTCCGCCTGTGGACGACATTCACTTACTTGAACGAGAGAACCGCCGTTTAGCCCGCCAAGCCATGGACAACAATCCGCCCCCTGCTGCTGGTCCTAATGGAAATGATCAGCACAATGACAACCAAGCTCCTGTCCACCCTCCAAGACAACCAAGAGTCATTGGAGCTTTTGATCAACCAAACATTCATGGGAACCGCCAAGGAATTAGAGCACCGGCTGTTGAGAATAACAACTATGAGATCAAGTCCAGTCTTATTAACATGGTGCAGAGCTCAAAGTTCCATGGCCTACCTATGGAAGACCGTCTTGATCACTTGGATCAGTTTGATATGATGTGTGGGACAGTAAAAATCAATGGTATCTCTGATGATGCATTCAAACTCCGCCTATTTCCGTTTTCTCTTGGAGATAGAGCTAGGACTTGGGAGAAGAACCTACCAGTGGGATCAATCACCTCTTGGGATCAGTGCAAAAGAGCCTTCCTCTCCAAGTTCTTCTCAACTACAAGAACAGCAAGGTTGAGAAATGAGATATCAAGCTTTGCACAAAAGGGAAATGAGAGTTTTTGTGAAGCATGGGAGAGATTCAAGGGCTATACTATGCAATGTCCTCATCATGGTTTCTCCAAGGAGTCTCTTCTTAGCACATTGTACATGGGAGTGCTACCAAAGATAAGAATGTTGCTTGACACAGCAAGTAATGGAAACTTCCTTGGTCAAGATGTTGATATTGGTATGACTTTGGTGGAGAATCTTGCTCAGAGTGATGGTAACTATGGGGAGGATTATGACAGAACACCAAGAGATCACTCTGATATGCATGAGCATCACAGCAAGGAGATCAAAGCATTGAATGACAAGATGGATAAGATGATTCTTGCCACACAAAAGCCAGTCCATTTTGTAACCGAAAGTGATGTGTATCAAGGATATCTAGAGGGAATGGAAGCTTGTGTTGAGGGACAGGAAGAGGTCAACTATGTGGGTGGACAAGGGTATAACAAGTTCAATCCCAATTACCGCAACCATCCTAACCTCTCTTACCGCAGCACCAATGTGGAGAACCCACAAGATCAGTCTTATCCACCACAAAAACCTCCTGGTTTTCCTTCTCAACCCAATTATCAACAAAAGCCACAAGGGAATTATCAAGGAAAGCCTCAAAGCTACTCCCAACCTCAACAACAAATGCATGCACCACAACCTCAAGGTCAAGTAGATGACACAAATTCTCTACTTAGACAACTCCTAGAAGGCCAAGGGAGAGGAGCTATTGAACTTGCTACACAAATGAAGGCCATACACCATAAGGTTGACAATGTCTATGGTGAGTTGAATGCTAAGTTTGAGAGGCTACAAACACAAGTCCAAGGCCAAGCTTCCTCCTCTTCTACAAGACAAATGGGTTCTTTACCGGGCAAACCAGAACCCAACCCAAAGGAGTTTGTAAACGCCATTACATTGAGAAGTGGTAAGCAGCTACCAACTAATGAGCTCAATAGGGACATTGAGCCTAAAGGAGGGGAGGTAGTGGTTGAGATTGATGATGAAGATGAGCTGATATTGAAAGATTTGGGTAAAGATAAAGAAGCTGATGGAGTTGTGGTTGACAAAGGGAAGAGTAAAGTGGTTGAGGAGCCTAAGCAAGACAAGGCCATTGATGACATTTCCAAGAAAAGTAAAGGTGCTACCAAAGAAACTCTGTTTGTGCCTCCACCTTATGAACCAAGGCTGCCATTTCCTGGGAGGTTCAAGAAGCAACAAGTTGACAAGTATAGAGCCATGTTTGATGCACAAATGAAGGATGTTGCTATTATAATGCCTATCATTGATGCATTCTTGTTGAACCCCTCTTACAGCAAGTTCCTCAAGGATGCAGTTTTGGAGAAGAAGAAAGCTCTGCAAGGAATGGTTATCTTGACTCATGAGTGCAGTGCTATTATTCAAAACAAGGTAGTAGCAAAGAAGCTTGAAGATCCTGGTAGCTTTACTCTCCCTTGCACTCTAGGACCTCTATCTTTTGGCCATTGCTTATGTGATTTGGGGTCTAGTGTGAGTTTGATGCCACTCTCAGTTGCAAAGAGATTGGGTTTCACACACTACAAGAAGTGTATGATCACCCTTGTTCTTGCTGATAGGTCAGTTAGAACACCAGTTGGAGTACTTGAAGATCTACCAGTGATGATTGGTCATTTTGAGATTCCAACTGACTTTGTTGTTCTTGAAATGGATGAAGAACCAAAGGATCCACTCATCTTGGGGAGACCATTCCTAAGAACTGCTGGAACAATGATTGATGTGAAAGGTGGGAAGATACAGCTGAATTTGGGAAAGGAAGCTTTGACTTTTGACATCAACCAAGTGATGAGGAAGCCTACAATTGGCGGTCAAGTGTTCTATATTGAGAAAATGGAAGCTTTAGCTGATGAGCTTTTGGAGGAATTGGCCATAGAAGATGAGCTACAAAGCACTTTGACAGTTAAGCAAGGAGAGTTTGGGTTACTTAAGGAGGATAGTGAAGGATATCAAAAGATTCATGACTCTCACAAGCCTTCTAAAGATGGTGAAAGCTTCCTTGAGTTGAAAAAGCAAGTGGGGTGTTCAGTTGAGGTAAATTCGAATGAGGATTGGAGTGAGCTTAAGGCACCCAAGATTGAACTCAAACCACTCCCTAAGGGGCTAAGGTATGTTTTCCTAGGTAAAAACTCTACTTACCCTGTCATTATCAATGAGGAGCTTAGTGAACATGAAACTGTTACTCTTCTAAATGAATTAAAAAAATATAGGAGAGCTATTGGTTATTCACTTGATGACATTAAAGGAATTTCAGAAACTCTTTGCATGCATAGAATTCATTTAGATGATGAATCAATGACTTCCATTGAACCACAAAGAAGATTAAACCCTAATTTAAGAGATGTGGTGAGGAAAGAGATTCTTAAACTCCTTGATGCTGGCATCATATATCCTATATCAGATAGTACATGGGTTTCACCTGTGCATGTGGTGCCAAAGAAAGGAGGAGTTACAGTTGTTAAGAATGATAAAGATGAGCTAATTCCTACTAGGACTATAACTGGTCATAGAATGTGTATAGATTATAGGAAACTCAATGCTGCTTCTAGAAAAGATCACTTTCCTTTACCATTTATTGATCAAATGTTAGAGAGGCTTGCTAGACATACTCATTATTTCTTTCTTGATGGTTATTCTGGTTTCTTTCAAATCCCCATACACCCCAATGATCAGGAAAAGACTACTTTCACATGTCCTTATGGTACTTTTGCTTATAGAAGGATGCCATTTGGGCTGTGTAATGCTCCAGCTACTTTCCAAAGATGCATGATGTCAATTTTTTCTGACTTAATTGAGGATGTTGTGGAGGTTTTCATGGATGACTTCTCTGTCTATGGAGATTCTTTTTCTGGTTGTCTTTCTAATTTGTGCAGGGTCTTAAGAAGGTGTGAGGAAACAAATTTAGTCTTGAATTGGGAGAAATGTCACTTCATGGTGAAGGAAGGAATTGTTTTGGGTCATAAGATCTCTGAGAAAGGCATTGAGGTTGATAGAGCTAAGATTGATGTGATGACCAATCTAGCACCTCCAAATTCGGTCAAGGGAATAAGAAGTTTTTTGGGCCATGCTGGGTTCTACAGGAGGTTCATTAAAGACTTCTCAAAGATTGCTAGACCTCTTACAAGGCTGTTGTGTAAGGAAGTTGAATTTGAGTTCAATGAGGAGTGTCTTCAAGCTTTCAAGAAGATAAAGGAAGAGTTGATTAGTGCTCCAATAGTTCAAGCCCCAGATTGGAATTTGCCATTTGAAATCATGTGTGATGCTAGTGACTATGCAGTTGGAGCAGTGCTTGGTCAAAGAAAAGATAAGAAGCTTCATGTCATATACTATGCAAGTAGAACATTAGATGAGGCTCAAGTCAAGTATGCCACAACAGAAAAAGAGCTTCTAGCTATTGTCTTTGCATTTTAGAAGTTTAGGCAATACTTGGTGGGTTCAAAAGTGGTTGTTCACACTGATCATGCAGCACTGAAATATCTTTTAGCAAAGAAGGATGCTAAACCAAGGCTGTTGAGATGGATATTGCTACTTCAAGAGTTTTATTTGGAGATTAAAGACAAGAAGGGCATTGAGAATGGAGTAGCTGATCATCTATCAAGATTAAGGATTGACAATGAGGTTCCAATCAATGATGCACTTCCTGAAGAGCAGATAATGGCAATTCAACTACTTGACAAGACCAATGAGACTTGGAAAAAGCTTGGAGAGGTCATGAGGTTGGAAGAGAATGGTCCTTGGTATGCTGATTATGTTAACTACCTTGCTTGTGGGATTGAGCCACCAAATTTGGTTGGTTATGATAGAAAAAAGTTCTTCAAAGATATCAACAACTACTATTGGGATGCACCATACCTCTACACTCTTTGTAAAGACAAGATTTATAGGAGATGTGTTGCCAAGGAGGAGATAGAAGGGTTAGTAGAACTATGTCATGGAGCAGCCTATGGAGGACACTTTGCTACATTCAAGACAGTCACAAAGATTCTTCAAGCTGGTTTGTGGTGGCCTACTATGTTCAAAGACACACAAGAGATCATCTCCAAGTGTGATTCATGTCAAAGAAGAGGCAATATCAGCAGGAGAAATGAAATGCCACAAAATCCTATCTTAGAGGTTGAGGTGTTTGATGTATGGGGTATTGACTTCATGGGACCATTTCCTTCTTCCTATGGTAACAATTACATACTTGTGGCTGTTGATTATGTGTCTAAATGGGTGGAAGCCATAGCTAGTCCTACCAATGATGCAAAGGTTGTGTTGAAGTTGTTCAAGACAATCATTTTTCCAAGGTTTGGTATTCCAAGAGTGATCATTAGTGATGGAGGGAAACACTTTATCAACAAGGTCTTTGAGAGTCTTCTCAAGAGACATGGAGTGAAGCATAAGGTTGCTACACCTTATCATCCCCAAACTAGTGGTCAAGTTGAGATTTCAAACAGAGAAATCAAGTCAATTCTTGAGAAAACAGTTGGTATCACAAGGAAAGATTGGGCAAAGAAGTTGGATGATGCTCTATGGGCATATAGGACTGCCTACAAGACACCAATTGGAACAACTCCATTCAACCTTCTCTATGGAAAGTCTTGTCATCTGCCAGTTGAGTTAGAGTATAAAGCAATGTGGGCAGTTAAGCTTCTCAACTTTGATATCAAGAGTGCTCATGAGAAACGCTTGGTGCAATTGAATGAGTTAGAGGAGATCCGCCTTGAAGCTTATGAGAGTTCAAAAATCTACAAGGAGAGGACAAAAGTATTCCATGACAAGAGGATTCTTCCAAGGGTTTTCAAGGAAGGAGATTTGGTGTTGCTATTCAATTCCCGCTTGAAGCTATTCCCGGGAAAGCTCAAGTCCCACTGGTCTGGACCATTCAAGATCAAAGAGGTTAGACCTTATGGAGCCTTTGTGTTGCTTAACAAGGCTGGAAATGAGTTTGTGGTTAATGGACAGAGGCTAAAGAACTACTTGGCAAATGACTTCATTGAGGAGGGAACAAATGTTTCTCTCTCAGACCCTCAAAACGCCTAAGCGGCGCGGTAACGTCAAGCTTAGAGATGTAAAACAAGCGCGCTTGGGAGACATTCCCATGGTATCCTTATGTAAATATCCTCTACTTTTTTGTTAGTTTGTGTGTTTGAATTTATGTGTTTCTGAGTATTGAACATTAGAATGTTTGGGAGACTTGTGTGAACTTGGTGTTGAACAGGGGGTTTTGGTGCGAACGCACACACGGTCAGGAGATGCGACCAGAGCGACCCCACGTGAAGACCATCGGCTAAGGTACGCGGTCAAACCATGACCGATTACGAATCAAAGGAACATGTGGTCTAAAGTGCGAACGTACACGCGGCCTAGAGACGCGGTCAAATCGTCACCGCGTGAGGGCAAACAGTCACGGCACGCGGTCAAGACGGGACCGATTGAGGATCAAACGGAAATGTTGGTTTTTGGTGCAAAGACACACACGGTCAAGAGACGCGGGCAAACCGTCACCGCGTGAGGAGAACCGGCCACGACCATCGGCCAAAATGAAGCCGAGTGAAAATCAACACGAATTGTTGATCCTTGGTGCGAACGCACACGCGACCAGGCGACGCGGCCAAAGCGCCCCCGCGTGCTAACCATCGGCCATGACCATCGGCCAAAGGCTGACCGATTGAGTCTACCAAGGTAAGTCTTCTTTCTCCTTTTCGGTTTAATTCGGTTCAATCCTAGTGATTCCTCAATTTTCAACTTGACCCTGGCCGGTTTGTTCCTTCTCTCAACACCCTAAAACCCGAAATCCTCTTCTCTCTTCTTACTTTGTCGATTTCAAGAAACCCTTAGAACACTAAAACCTTTGCATCTCTCTCATCTCTCAATCTTTTTCAAAGATTTTTGGAGTATTAGTCTCGGGTTTTCAAGCTCTTTTAATTGTTTCTGGCCTCAACTTCTAGTTTTGCTTCACTACTCATCGATTCCAAGGTAAAACACTCTATTTCTCCTTTTCCCTCATTCAAGTTTAAACTCAATATGTGCTAGATTCAACCAGCTAGTTATTTATGCCTTGATTTAGGGTTGTTGAACTTAATAGTAGCTTTAGCTGGTTTAGATTTTGTTTGAATTGCTTTGTTTGGTGTTTAATTTCGAAATTTTTTATTTATGAGCTTTTAGGGTTCTTGAGATTGAGAAATCAAAAAAAATTTGGGGAAATTTAAATTTGATAGTTTCTTTACCTTGTCTTTTGTTGATTTAATCATCCTGGAAGAGACTAATAGTTTTGAAGGCAAATTGGCATAGTTAGGGGATAATCGGAATTTTTAAAATTTTAGGAAGCAAATTTTGAGTTTGTTTGTGAAGCTTTTGTCAAAGTTGGTTTACCTTTGTTCTCTTGGTTTTAATTTTGTTGATTTATCTTCTAGATGCTAGGCACTTATTAGCTGTGGTTACAAATTGTGGCTCCTAGTGAGCTTTACTAATATCTTTCAAGTGTTTTTGTGTATTTTAGAGGAACAATGGGTAGAACCAACTTGAAACCTGGAGACAAACAAACAAAGGCAAAGGAGGTAGTAGAAAGGGTTGTTGAAAAGAAGAAGAAAAAGGCAGTTCCTTCTAAGTCTTCACTTGTTCCACAAAAAGTTTCAACAAGCAAAAAGAAAAATAAGGAGCCTGTGATTGAGAATAATGATTCAGAGGAAAGGGGTATGAGTGAGAGTGACTCTGAACTTCCACCACTTCCAGCTGCTAAGGAAAAGCAGAGCAAGAAACTTGAGAAGAAACCAACCTATTCCCAACTGATGCAGCGCCTTAAGCAGATCAAGTTCGCTCCAACTAGGTACCCAGATCATGAATTCCTTCACAATGCTGGCCTCCTTGAAGACATGCAAACAATCTTCACAACATTGGGATTAGGACAATTCTTCAACATGGCCTTTCCTACCTATGTTGGGCCAATAAGAGAATTCCTTGCATCCTTGTCTGTAACCTATTATGACGCTGAGATGGTGGAGGAAGCTAGTGATCTTGGACATTTTGAATTTAAGGTTCAAGGGAAGCTCTACAAGATGACTTTTGGAGAGTTAGGGGCTATCAATGGGTTTCAACCAGGAACAAGGCTGGAATATAACATCAACCCAAGGGAGTACCGTTCTTTTTGGCAAGATATTGGAATAGGAAAGTACAAACCTGGCCAGCTCAAGAACTCAAGCATCCAGCATCCCACAGTGAGATATGCTCACAAGGTTCTTTCTCACACTCTTTTTGCAAGGAGGGAGGCTGGAGGTGTTCAGGCCAATGAACTTGGTTGTCTTCTAGCAGGGCTGCAGCCTTTCATAAGGACTTATGAAGGAGGGAACCAGCCATTTGCCAGTGCTGAAAACACATGTGTTGCTGCTGTCTTCCTCCATCAAATGATCCATTACCAAAATTGGGCTTGGACTACAAATGATAAGACACCAATTCTGAGTATGGGTGGTCTAGTCACCCCCATCTTACAGGCAAAAGGGGTTCAGCTTGGAGAATTTGACCATGATATTGCAAGGCTTGATCCAGTCTACCTCAAGAAGACAACTTATTTGGATGGCCAAACTGAAAAAGGGTTTTATGTCTACTATGGGTACATCTTCTCAAGCTTTAGGAAGAAGAGGCTCTTGCTCCCTCAAAAGGATGTCACATCTCTCTATGCTATGTTTGGAATATGCTGCCAAATACAAAATGACTTCCTCTACACCTTTAAGGATGATGGACCGGTGATTCCAATAACAACTTCAAATAATGTGAGAAGTCAGGCTGAGGAAAATCAACAAGAAGCCCCTCCTAGCCCAACCTATGGCAGTGCTAGGTATGCTTTCCAACCATTTGAAGAGGCTACTTCAAGCAAGTCTCTTAGAGAAGCACACAGCCACATCCATCTCCTCCAGCGTTTAGCTAACTGGCAAGGAAAAAACATCAAGAAGCTGGTCAAGAGAATGAAGAGTTTGCACAAAAGATTGAAGAATGTAGAAGCAAAACTAGCCATTGCAAGTACCTCCAATCCAAACCTTGAAGTTGTTGTGGACTCAAGAGAAGAACAAGAGGATGAAGTTGAGGATGAATTGGAAAGGCACTCATTCCATGGTGAACCTAGCACTGCCCTTGGTTTCTATGACCCACCTAGAGCTTCAGCATATGAGAGGAGGCAAAGGAGGAAGAGAAGAGCAGAGAGGTCTCCAACACCATGTACTAGTAACTCCTCCTACTCTCTTGACTTCTCCATGGACTAGAGGTACACTCCAAGACCTTGTACATAGAGTCTTTTTCTTATTTTCATTTTATTTTTTATTTTCCTCTTATTAGTATCTCTCTTGGACTTTTCTCACACAGGGACTGTGTGAATTAAGTTTGGGGGAGAGACTAGCCATCTAACATTGTGTTCTGTTTTGATTTTCATCTTTTGTGTGATGCATTGTTAATAGCTATGTTTTGAGAAAAATCAAAAAAATTTGAAAAATTTAAAAAAAAAAAAAAAAATACATTTAGCTTTGCATATTCATTCTTGTCTTTAGGATTGAGTCTAGAAGCATTTAGTATGCATTTTCATTGGGGATAATGATGAAATTGCCTTGTAAAGGTTGAGTCTTAGGATTGAACCCAAAGCCCTCATTTATAGTTCATTGGTGCTAGATTAATCTTTGGGAAAAAATGAAGAATCTAGGCCTAAAAGCATTGTGTCACTTGAAAGCATTTTCATCTAGTGTAAAGCTTGCTTGATAATTGTTTCATCTCTATATTATTTGGACTTTAATTTGATCTTAAAATTATCTTGCATATGGACTATGAATGCTTGCTCATGGAACTTTCATTTGGGTTAACTATCTCTATTTGCCACTCTTTTTTTTTAACTCAATCTCCTGCCACACCTTTGAACCCCAGCCTTTTCTTTCAAGCCTTGTATTGATTTGTTGAGTGAGGCCTCTTCTTGATAATACTATAGGTTGTGAAATCTTGAGAGTATTGAGAATGACAAAGAACTGGCTCTTGTTTTAGCTAGGCTTGGAATCTTTATAGCTAGCTAATAGGACTGGTTTTGAAAGAAATAGGTGGTTAGAATGTTGATTTGGGTTCAAGTTTGGGAACAAGAGAGATTAAGAAGGGAAGTAAAGGTTTATTTGGTCAAAAGAAAAGAAAAGTCTCTAAGGTTAAGTTAATTATAAGCTCTAAGTCTCAAAGAAAAGGGATAGAAAGTATTGCTATAGTCTCCTAGAATCAAATTGAAAAAGAGTAAAGAAAATGAAGCAAAATTGGGAGTATAGCATAGAATGAATAAGAAAGAAAATGAGCTAGTGTTTTAAGCAAGAATAGCCTTAGAGATTCAAAAAAAAAATAAAGAATTAAGACCATAAGTAAAGAAGAATAAGGGGTAGAAAAGCTTTTAGGTGGGTAGAACATCAAGAGCTAAGCTTTGTATGCCCAAATTATTCTTGGTCTTAGATAGATTTCATGACTGTCTAGCATTCCTCTTTGTATGAGAGTTAACCACCCAAAAACACCATTATCCAACCACTTTATAAACAGCCTTTCCCTTAAACCAATTGAGCTTGATTTATTTTCCATTTGCAAGATCACACCAAACACTTTAATGAATGTGAAAGAGATGTTCAATAGGATTGCAAGTCTTTGCCAATAGATAGAAGATGAACTAGAGTGGTGCATTGTGTTAGGCTTAGAAAAATATTTGTAAGGACTTTGATTGATCTTAGCACCATTGAACTGCATCTAAGGACTTTGGTTTGAATCCTTTATCTCATGCTTTTAGGTTCTGAGTCCCATTTTTAAACCTCTCTCTCTCACTTTTTGTTTGGTTCTTGCTTGAGGACCAGCAAGAGATAAGTTTGGGGGAGTTGATATCTTGTGTTTTTGTTGGGTTTTAAGCCTTGTTTTTGCATAATCTTGTTGCATAATCATGTCATTCTAGGTTGTTTTAGGAGCATTTGCATCTAGTTGTTATTCTTTCAGGTTCTTGGAGTGATCCCTACACATTTGGAGCATTTGGGTCTGTTTTATTGCAAAGAGGAGTAGTTGCCAAAAGGTGAGAGTGCGAAGGCACACGCGGCCATCCCACGCGGCCAAGAGCTCCCCGATCGAAGCCACGCGACCACACCACCCGGCCAAGCCATGGCCGATGGTGTTTAGATGACCAAGGCGCGAAGACACACGCGGCCACACCACCCGGCCAAGCCATGGCCGATGGTGTTTAGATGACCAAGGCGCGAAGACACACGCGGCCACACCACCCAGCCAAAGCTCAACCGATGGAGTTCAAGTGCTGAAAGCGCGAAGACATACGCGGCCAGGCGACGCGGCCAAGCGACGCGGCCAAGCCTAAACCGGTCGAGCACACGCGGCCGCAGCACTCGGCCGAACCATGGCCGATGGAGTTCACACTAATCCTGTTTTATTGTTGACCCGGGTTTGACCCAGTTTGTTTTGGGTTGACCTAGGTTCTTTTCTCCTTTACTATAAATACTCTAAACCTATTAAGGAGACTTATCTCTTATCTTATCTTTTGTTAAGTAGCCACCTAGGGTTCCTAAGCTTTTCTACATTTGGTTTTGTTGAATCTTGGTTATGATTTCCAGTTTTAATAGTAATTTGTCTTTCAAATCTCTTGATCTACAAGCTTTTGTTATGATTTCACAAAGATAAACCCCTTTCCTTTGTGTGATCATGATGATTAGTGAGTAGATCTCTTAAGAACTTTGGGCTAGGTAGATTAGGGAGATAGATGGTTGATCTTTGATGTCTAGGGTTTATTTTATGCATTTCCTATCTTGATTAGTGATAATATTGCTAGATAGCCTTGATCAAGCTTAAATCTATATTTTAGGATTTCCATGCCCACAAGGTGTTTGATGAAATTCCTGAGCCAAACTTCTTGAGAGCTTTGCATTCCTAACCAATGGAAATTGATGATTATGGTGCTTAGTGGTATTTGAACTTGTTCTTAATGCATGCTTGTCCTGTGATTACCTTTGGAAATTGTTGATTATCATTTGACTAGCATAGGATCTCTATCATGGAAATGAATTGATTTGCATTAGTGTTCTAGCCATAGGATTGTTCTTAACTGTTACTTAGACATCTAGGATTGATTAGCTATCTCCCAAGTCAATAACCTTGCCCAAGGTTCTCTTGTTAATTCTTGATTTTCAGTATTATTGCTAGTTGTGTTCTATTTGCTTGAGATTGCATTGTCTTGTTTCATTTATTTCAATCATTTTGTTAGTTAAGTTGGAGACAAAAGAACTTTCACTTGATTAAGAATAGATTAAGCATTTTGTGTATTCTTGGTGTGTTGGTTAATGCAAATTGTGGACTGATAATAATTGATACTGAAAATAACTACATCATTTTGGCGCCGTTGCCCGTTTGCATTCTAATTGACCATTAGGATTTCAACTTTGCTTGAGACTATTCATTTAATTTGCACTGTTTGTTACTTGGATTGCATTGGTGGGTTGTCTTTGATTTTCAGGTTGTATGCACTTGAGAAGCCACGGCCTAGCCAACTTGTTTCAACCTGTGGACGACATTCACTTACTTGAACGAGAGAACCGCCGTTTAGCCCGCCAAGCCATGGACAACAATCCGCCCCCTGCTGCTGGTCCTAATGGAAATGATCAGCACAATGACAACCAAGCTCCTGTCCACCCTCCAAGACAACCAAGAGTCATTGGAGCTTTTGATCAACCAAACATTCATGGGAACCGCCAAGGAATTAGAGCACTGGCTGTTGAGAATAACAACTATGAGATCAAGTCCAGTCTTATTAACATGGTGCAGAGCTCAAAGTTCCATGGCCTACCTATGGAAGACCGTCTTGATCACTTGGATCAGTTTGATATGATGTGTGGGACAGTAAAAATCAATGGTATCTCTGATGATGCATTCAAACTCCGCCTATTTCCGTTTTCTCTTGGAGATAGAGCTAGGACTTGGGAGAAGAACCTACCAGTGGGATCAATCACCTCTTGGGATCAGTGCAAAAGAGCCTTCCTCTCCAAGTTCTTCTCAACTACAAGAACAGCAAGGTTGAGAAATGAGATATCAAGCTTTGCACAAAAGGGAAATGAGAGTTTTTGTGAAGCATGGGAGAGATTCAAGGGCTATACTATGCAATGTCCTCATCATGGTTTCTCCAAGGAGTCTCTTCTTAGCACATTGTACAGGGGAGTGTTACCAAAGATAAGAATGTTGCTTGACACAGCAAGTAATGGAAACTTCCTTGGTCAAGATGTTGATATTGGTATGACTTTGGTGGAGAATCTTGCTCAGAGTGATGGTAACTATGGGGAGGATTATGACAGAACACCAAGAGATCACTCTGATATGCATGAGCATCACAGCAAGGAGATCAAAGCATTGAATGACAAGATGGATAAGATGATTCTTGCCACACAAAAGCCAGTCCATTTTGTAACCGAAAGTGATGTGTATCAAGGATATCTAGAGGGAATGGATGGTGTGTATATATGTTTTTGATTTTCTTTTTAAAAAATAGAATCTGATGTGGTTTAATATTACTGATTTATATGATAAAGGATTAGTTTTTGTTTTTGAAAATATATTAATACTTTTTTGTAAATGAAATATATTTTCCAGAGATTAATATATAAATATTCTTAGGTAGAGATAAGTTTTTACTGTAATACACTAATTTATATTTTACTAGATAAGGTCACGATGTGCGGATTTAAAAATTGTTGAAAAAAATAAATCCTAAACCTTAAACAATTTTTTAAAAATATAAAAAGAAAATTATTTCCTGAAGTAAATATATAATTATTTTTAGTTAGAGAAAAAATAATATTTGTATTTACCTTCATACATTTATATATATATATATATATATATTTAATATTATAACAATTATTATAATAATCTAAAGCTAAATTATATCCCACTAAAACTTTTGCCAAAAACTCATCGATACTAATATTATTATTGTCAAATTTCAAAAACGTTTCAAAACTTATTCACAAAATATTTTACATGCAAAAATTCATCAAAGCAACATCAACATACAATTTTACTATATATTTTACCATTAAAAATATGTTCTTACACCCAACATTATTTTATTGTTAATATATGCTCTTTATCACCACCTATAAAATGTCTTCTAAACAAATTAAACAAATTTTATGTTGCTTTACTTTCATTTTGGCATAATTATAGTTCTTATAATTACTAAAACTGTTTTGTGACATAATTTCTCTAACCATGAATTTTTTTTTACTCCAAAGATATTTTGGATGAACAACTGGTGAAAATTATCTACTTGATTACAATGATTTTATGACCAACCCAATGAAAGTTGAGAAATTGAAAGAAAGTTAATATAATAAAATTAAAATAAAAATTTGAAAATTATAATCACGATGGTATATATAAGTCTTAGATAATTCAAGCATACAAAATAGAAACTTTATATACAATCCAAAACATAACATATGTCATAATCACAATAAAGATCGACGACCTATTTACTCCTCAGAAGTAGCTAATTGTACGAAAACTACTTAAAGCTATGACCTCGATCAATTTGAAAACCAATTTTAAAACGGTATACCGTTCCAGCTTCCCAAATTTGAAAATCGCTTCTCAATTACTCGATCAAGCAGCTCTTGTTTCAGTACCGGAATATCAACATTATTCAGAAGAGAAAACTTTAAATTTTGACCAGAAACATCAATCACCGACTTATCTTTCAAACTTATATACTACTAACTATAAAATCACTTTTGGAACCTCCATCAGTGTCTCCATCCTCGATTAAATAAGCGGGCATTGTATACTTTGATTCCATTTCATTGCATCTGATAGCTTTCACCATTTCATTGCATCTGATAGCTTCCATTGAAGAACCTGCACGAATCAAAGACTCACGCAATAGATCGGCAAAATTATATCGAAAAAAATCAAAGATCAAAGCTTTCGATATAAACATGTAATTTTATGTAGACATAATGTTATTTTCTTAATTAGCTGTCCTATTATGTTTTAAAAATAATAATTCTTTTGACATAACTTATGTTATTCTTTTAAAATTTGTTATTCACTATTTCTTGATTAATAATAATATACATGCTTAATGAATTATTTTTTTGTTTATACATTTCAAAATCTAACTGGAAACACATGTATAATATAATTAGTATACGATAGAAAATAGATTAGTTTTGTTAATTTTCCTTTTTGATTTTTTTTTAAGATATAAACATGTAAATTTTATTTAGATTTAATATTATTTTCTTAATTAGTTGTTTTGGAAAATAATAATTTTTGACATGTGTCAACATCTCATCAGTATACTTGAAATGTGTCATGATCCTGCTAATGGCTAATTTGAAAACCACACTTTATATTATAAGATATTTTAAAATTATTATTACAATTATTACAATAATCTAAAGCTATATTATCATTCACTAAAACTTTTTTCAAACATTAATCATTACGAATAGTATTACGGAAGGTCAAACTCAGGACCAAGCAGAGGAGTAGCTAGTTAACCAAGGACCAATATTGTCAAATTTCAAAAAAGTTTCACAACTTATTCATGTTTTACATGGAGTTAACCCGTCAAAAGTCATCTTATTAGAATCCACGTACAAAAATATGTTCTTACATCCAAAAATATCTTAAAGTTTGCTCTTTATCACCACCAATGAAATGACTTTGTGAACAAATTAAACCAATTTTTGCTTTTTTACTTTCAATTTGACGTAGTTCCTTTTCAATACTAAAATTTGTTTGTTACAGTTTGTGTAACCATTAATATATTTCTTTAAAATTGTTTACTCAAAAAATCTTGTGGATAAAAAGAAAACCATATCTACACGATTGCAATGAGTTTATGACCAATCCAATAAAATTTGAGAAATTAAAAGATATTTAATTTGACAAAATAAAAATAAAAATTGAAAATTATAAGCACGATGATATATGAGTCTTAGATAATTTAGAGATATAAAATATAAACTAAAAAAAGCAATTTAAAAATACAACAACATTTAAAAAAACTAAGAAAAAATAAATATTGATCTTACATAAAACAAAATTCAAAATAATATAAAAATATATATTTTAAATCATCACAAATTTTTAATAAAAAAATCAAATTTAACTAAATAATAAAACAAAATTCTTTTTTGTTTTTGCCAACATTAAAAATAAAATTTAAAAATACTACAACATAATTAAATTAAAATATTAAAAAAGAAAGAATAAAAAAATATTGATAGTTAGTAGATTTCCTTTTTTTTTCAACCAAACATTAAATTAAATTAAAAAAGAACCTCACGGTTGGTTGCCCAAACTGGGGATAAGATTTCACAAATGAAGTTTCGGAAAGAAAAATCTCGACGCTCGAGCTAGACAATCCGCCTTGATGTTTAACGTCCGTGGAATCTAAGTAAGTGAGAATAGTGGGAACGCCGCCTCGAGCACACTGAAGTCCTCCAAATGACTAGAAAAGGCCGGCCAATCTCCAGGGATATGGACCATCGCAAATAGCTCCGCACTATCCGTCTCGAAGCGCTGATAGATTAATCCTCCAGAAATAATACATTCTATAGCCCACATCAAAGCATCCAACTCAGAGTGAAGAGGGGATAAGCTCTGTCGAATACATTTTGCACCTAATACTATAGTTTGTTCCGCAGCATTGCAGCAACACCATCCTAGACCTGAGAGAGAATCAAAAGCCTTCCAAGAACCATCAACCTGACAACAGGGCGAGGGATCCTGCTCAGTTAAAGAATTGGAGAGGACTAAAGTGGACGGGTTCAATGTATTTCCATCAATGGAGGAAACCTCCTCCCAAGCCGTTTTATCAAATAAAGCCTGGTCCAAAATATCATTTGGTTCCACCATTATGCCTTGGAAAACTTTTTTATTACGTGCCTTTCAGATCGACCATAGAAGCCAAGGAAGCTTGTGGGCTTGTTCCGGATCACCCAACAATAGGTTTCTGAATTTCTTTTTTACAATTGGTTTAGAAATTTTACTTTTTATTTTTTAGTTCTCTTTAATGGTTTAGTAAATTTAGAATTGACATATGTGAACATCTTATCGATAAAAGTAACACATGTCATGATCTTGTTAATGAGTAACTTTGACATCAAAACTTTATATATAAGATAATAAGATTATTTATTTTTTTATAATAAAGGGAAATAAAAAAATAGTCATGTTGAAATCCTCCCAATCTGGTTGTCTTAATCTTCAAGAAAACTATTTTTGTTATAATTATGAATGGCTTTTAAAGTGGATTTTGCAGAATCAAAATATGTTGCCATTCAAAGCCTAAGGCTCATTATTAACTGGTTTTTAAATTTTGGTTTTTAACTTTTGAATTTTGGTTTATTTTTTTAGTTTTTGATTTTTGGTGTAGATTTTAGTTTTTGCAAAATTTTGAATGATAACTTGATTATTTTCTGATTTTTATGTATAGTAATTTTTTTAAATAGTAAAATAATGGTTATAAAATTTTATTTAAAAATAAAAAAATACCATGCATGATGCAGAAAAGAAAACATACGTTAATTTCATATAGAAAACACATTATTGCAAAATTACTGTCATTATCACCGTTCAAGGCCTTACTTTGTTTTGAAATTTATCTAAATTAGAATAAATATATATTAGGAAAAAGAGAAAAAAAAAACTCACTCTGAAAAACCCACAAAATGTGGGTTTTAGATTTTATGAAGGAATTGCTAAAATCCTCCAAAATCTGGTTTTCCTAAATTTTAAAAAATCTATTTTTCATAATTGTGAATGGATTAGAAAATGGATTTTGCAGAATCTAAAGCTAAAAACTGATACAAAATCAGGAGTCATTCAAGGTCCAAGTAATATGTATGTGTGTTATAATTATTACAGTTTTTGTTTTTGTAACACCCGCAAACCATTTTCTTGGTATTTTGGTGAGGGTGTCGATCGACACCACAGGAGGTGTCGATCGACACTGGTTATGGCCGGTTCGGTCGGTTCGATTTTTAATCGTCCGGTTTGCGTGGTTGGTTTAGGAAACCCTAAAATCGGGTTTTAAAAGGGGAACTCGAGTTTTCTCTTCTCTTTTGGCCGTTTTTGACAAAGAAACAGAGAGAAAGAGGAGAAAACATTGTTCTTGAGTTTCTGGGAGTTTTTGTGAGATTTCAAGGCTTTGTGGGTGAGATCTTGCTGTGGGAGTGAGGATTCAAGGCTAAGAACGTGTTAGAAGGTTGCTGGGAGTGTTGGATTCGTTTCCTTTGGTCTAAATCTGCTTTCAAAGAGGTGAGTGCTTGACCATGGTTGATCTAAGCATGAGATCTCTTGTATTTGAGTGATTTGTTTGTTGTTATTCTTGTTTGCTTGCTTGGGTGTGTTGTTCTTGAGTTTCCTACAGATTTGCGTATCATCTGGGCAAGTTTGGGGACGAAATCGGAGTGGTTAGATTCGGAATCCATGTTTTCGCGTCATGCAGTTCGTGGTTGCAGAAGGAGCATCGATCGACACCTTGTGGCATCGGTCGACACCTTCTCGTGAGGCATCGATCGGCGCCATATCGTGGCATCAATCGGCACCAGGTCAAGGGGCATCGATCGGCACCGATGTAGCATCGGTTGACACTAGCTTAAATCTGTGACTCGTTTTTCCTGGTTTGATGTATCGTTGTGTGTTTGCTTGTTGCTAGAATATGAGGGTCTCAAATGCTTGTGTGTATAACCTTGTAGATGGGAGGACGGCCTCACTAAGTATTTATGATAATACTTACGCATCTCAATTGTTGTTTGTGGTGTGCAGGTAAAGGTAAAGTGTGATCGTGGAATCAAAGGCAATGAAGAGGAGGATGTTCTAGGGACTCGGTTTTATGTTGTCTGGCATTGCTAGGTTGCTAGAGTTGGGTCATTAGAACATTGCTAGGTTGCTGGTTCTATAATTCATGTTGTTTTGGATATTGATTATGTTGGAATATGGTTATATTTTATTATTGGATTATTATTGAATATTGGTTGGTTATTTCCGCTGTTGAATGTGTTTGTGGTTAGGTGGCTAGTGGGTATGGGACCACTAGTTGTAGTTTATTTTATTATATTATATTTATTATTTATATTCATTATTTAAAAAAAAAAAGGTCGGTCGTTTTATTTTGGTATCAGAGCCCTTACGGTTCTAGGTTTGGGTTCACTAGGTTTCTGTTGTAGATGTTTGGGATTTGCATGCTTTGATTGATTATGTGAGTTAGTCAATTGTGTGTGGCATGGAGTCCTAGAACATCCTCTTCGAGCCGATTGTGTGATTCCACGGTGAGTTTATGTTTCTTTGTTATAATAGAAATTGTTTGCTTAGCCTTCTGTTCATGGTAGTGCAGATGGTTAGAGAGGATGTTGTGGCTGGTCGAGGTCGTGGACGCGGACGTGCTCGTGGACGCGGACGTGGTCGTGGTAGGGGCAGAGTCCCAGTGGTTAGTGAGACCGAGGACCAGAGTGTGACAGCTGAGGGTGTTGGCGAGTCGCAGGGTGTTCCGGGGGATTCCGTGAGTGTAGCAGGAGGGGGCGGTGTTGATGCTCCAATGGCCGGTTATGCTCGGGTTCCGGGTGTGGGAGTCCCAGCGGGTGGAGTCCCTGGTACAGACTTTGCGACTATGATAGCACAGGTGTTAGAGCGGTTACCACCAGTGGTACCGGCTCAGGCTCAGGTAGTGCCACCAGTGGTGGCGGAGGAGCGGCAGCCAGTGGTTGCGGATGTGGGAGAGCATGGACATTATTTGGCTATGCTTTAGGAGATGAAGGGTCTGTTCACTGAGAGGTTTTTGGGTGGTACAGATCCTACTGCGGCGGATGCTTGGAGGACGAGTGTGGAACGTAACTTCCATACTCTGAGATGTCCTGAGGAGTTTTGGGTAGACATAGGGGTCTACTATTTGGGTGGTGATGCTGAGTTGTGGTGGAGACCAGTGGCTGCTAGGAGAGTGCAGCGGGAGATGACTTGGGCTGACTTCGTCTTGGAGTTCAACCGCAAGTATTTCCCTAGGGAGGCATTAGACCGGTTGGAGGTGCAGTTCCTTCAGATATCTCAGGGGACGCGGTCAATGCGGGAGCTGGACTTGGAGTTCAGTCGACTTCTATGTTATGGGGGTCGGGCTATGGAGTCTGAGGAGACTCAGATCAGGAGGTTTTTGAGGGCTCTACGTGATGACTTGAGGGTTCACTGTAGAGGGCGGAGTTATGCTACGCGTGCAGAGTTGGTTGAGACTGCAGCAGAGATTGAGGAGGATATCCGGGCACAGTCAGTGGCAGTAGCTCCAGCAGTTCAGCCTAGTAAGGCTCAGCAGCAGGGTGGTTCTAACAGGGGCAGTAGGCATGCTCAGGGAACCAAGAGGAAGTGGGAGGCTACGCAGAAGCCGACTGGTGCAGGATGCTTCGGTTGTGGGAGCAAGGATCACAGGGTTGCTAGTTGTCCCAAGAGGAGTGTTCCGACGACAGGACCTCGGGTATGTTATCATTGTAGGGAGACAGGGCACATCAGGCCTTTTTGTCCCAAGTTGCAGCCGGCAGCAGTGGCAGCGTTGCAGCAGGTGCAGCCTGGAGGTCAGCAGGTGGCACGGATTGAGCAGATGCCACGTGCTTACACGACAGTAGAGGCTGGTGAAACCAGTGCCGGGGCGATCACATGTATAGTTTCTGGTACTTAATCTTTGTGAATTTTAGTAGGGTCAGATTTTATGTTTTCCTGTGATAAAGTGTAAGGTTTTCAACACATGAGGTTTGTGTAGGGACCTTGTTGGTGGGCGGGTTTAAGTCCCATGTTATGTTTGATTCTGGAGCTTCTCATAGCTTCATTACTCCAGAGTGTGCAGAGTGTGCGGCGATCAGCGGGGATCATGGGGAGCGTGCAGGAGTTGTTAGAGTTGCGGGAGGCGAGTTCCTGAGAGTGATTGGACGAGCCAGAGGAATTGATATTCAGATCACAGGAGAGTCGTGGCCAGCAGATTTGCTTATCAGTCCAGTGGAGCTGTATGATGTTATTCTCGGGATGGATTGGTTGTATCGGCATAGGGTGCATTTGGATTGCCATCGGGGTAGAGTGGAGTTTGAGCGTTCAGGAGGGAAGTTGGTTTTTCAGGGTATTAGACCGACTTCGGGGAGTCTCGTGATCTCAGCCATTCAGGCTGGGAAGATGATCGAGAAGGGCCGTGAGGCTTATTTGGTTACCATATCTATGCCAGAGTCAGTGGGGAAGTCTACGGTTAGCGGTATTCCGATAGTGGAGGAGTTTGAGGATGTGTTTCAGTCTTTGCAGGGATTACCACCATCTCGGTCGGATCCTTTTACCATTGAACTGGAACCAGGGACGATGCCGTTATCCAAGGCTCCTTACAGGATGGCTCCAGCAGAGATGGCAGAGCTGAAGAAGCAGCTAGAGGATTTATTGAGTAAGGGATTCATCCGTCCTAATGTATCACCGTGGGGAGCACCGGTGTTGTTTGTGAAGAAGAAGGATGGGAGTTTCAGGTTGTGCATTGATTATCGGGGTTTGAACCGGGTCACTGTGAAGAACAAGTATCCTCTTCCTAGGATCGATGAGTTGTTGGATCAGTTGAGGGGTGCTACTTGGTTCTCTAAGGTAGATCTGGCGTCAGGTTATCATCAGATACCGATAGATGAGGCAAATGTGAGGAAGACTGCTTTCAGGACTAGGTATGGGCATTATGAGTTTGTGGTGATGCCTTTCGGGTTGACTAACGCACCAGCATCGTTTATGAGATTGATGAACAGTGTGTTTCAGGAGTTTCTAGATGTATCTGTCATCATTTTCATCGATGATATCCTGGTTTATTCTAAGAGTCTTGAGGAGCATGCAGTGCATTTGAGGGCAGTTATGGAGAAGCTGCGGGAGCAGAAGTTGTTTGTCAAGTTGAGCAAGTGTAGTTTTTGGCAGTGTGAGATGGACTTTCTGGGTCACATTGTTTCTGCAGAAGGGGTTTCTGTGGATCCAGAGAAGATTCAGGCTATCAGAGATTGGCCTAGACCGCAGAATGCCACAGAGATCAGGAGTTTCCTTGGATTGGCAGGTTACTACAGGAGATTTGTGCAGGGGTTTGCAAGCAGAGCATGTCCTATGACTAAGTTGACAGGGAAGGATGTTCCTTTTTTCTGGTCAGAAGAGTGTGAGGAAGGCTTTGCAAGCCTGAAGGAGATGTTGACTACTGCGCCAGTGTTGGCTTTGCCTGAGTAGGAAGAACCCTATGTGGTTTATACTGATGCATCTAGAGTTGGTTTAGGGTGTGTTCTGATGCAGCATGGGAAGGTGATTGCCTATGCTTCGTGGCAGTTGCGGGTGCATGAAGGCAACTATCCTACTCATGATTTAGAAATGGGTGCTGTAGTTTTTGCCCTGAAGATTTGGAGATCTTATCTTTATGGTGCAAAGGTACAGGTGTTCACAGATCATAAGAGCCTGAAGTATATATTCACTCAGCCTGAGTTGAATTTGAGACAGAGGCGGTGGATGGAGCTTATGGCGGATTATGATTTGGAGATAGCCTATCATCCTGGTAAGGCTAACACGGTTGCAGATGCTCTGAGTTTGAAGAGGATAGCTTCGGCTCAGGAGCAGGAGATGGAGTCTCTGGTTGGAGAGATCAGTGCTTTGAGCTTGTGTGTTGTTTCACAGGAACCGTTGGGTTTGGAAGCAATAGATAGAGCAGATCTTCTGAGTAGGGTGCGGTTGGCTCAGGAGAAGGATTTGGGGCTGGTGAATGCCTCTAAGGATGTGGATTCAGAGTATCAGGTCTCAGATAATGGTACTATCTTAGTGCACGGTCGGGTTTGTGTGCCCAAGGATGAGGAGTTGAGGGAGGAGATTCTGAGAGAGGCTCATGCGAGCAAGTTGTCTATTCATCCAGGAGCGACTAAGATGTACCATGATCTCAAGAGGTACTATCATTGGGTTGGGATGAAGAAGGATGTAGCTGATTGGGTTTCGAGGTGTGATGTGTGTCAGCTAGTGAAGGCTGAGCATCAGGTTCCTGGCGGGTTACTGAAGAGTTTACCCAATTCTGAGTGGAAGTGGGATATGATCACCATGGATTTTGTGATAGGATTGCCAGTGTCACGGACCTTTGATGCTATTTGGGTCATTGTGGACCGGTTGACTAAGTCAGCACATTTTCTGGCCATTAAGAAGACTGATGGAGCAGCGGTCCTTGCTAAGAAGTATGTGAGAGAGATAGTCAGATTGCATGGGGTGCTAACGAGCATTGTGTCTGACAAAGATTCTAAGTTCACTTCGGTGTTCTGGAAGGCAATTCAGGCAGAGATGGGCACTAAGGTGCATATGAGTACAGCTTATCATCCCCAGACAGATGGACAGTCTGAGAGGACGATCCAGACGCTGGAGGATTTGCTGAGGATGTGTGTGTTGGATTGGGGTGGCCATTGGGCAGATCACTTGAACCTGGTAGAGTTTGCTTACAACAATAGTTATCAGGCGAGTATTAAGATGGCTCCTTAAGAGGCTTTGTATGGGAGGCCATGTCGTACACCATTATGCTGGACTCAGGTGGGGGAGAGGAGCATGTTTGGTGCTAGTTTTGTTCAGGAGACCTCAGAGAAGATTCGGGTTCTCAAGCTGAACATGAAGGAGGCTCAGGATAGGCAGAGGAGTTATGCGGATAGGAGGAGGAGAGATCTTGAGTTTCAGGTAGGAGACAGAGTGTACCTCAAGATGGCCATGTTGCGGGGTCCGAACAGGTCATTGTCAGAGACTAAGTTGAGTCTGAGGTATATGGGTCCATTCATAGTGATTGAGCGGGTTGGACAAGTGGCATATAGATTGGAGTTACCTGAGGTGATGCGTGCATTCCATAAGGTTTTCCATGTCTATGTTGCGGAAGTGTCTCCGTGAGGGTGAGCAGGTGTTGGCTAAGATTCCTGAGGATCTTCAGCCTAACATGACCTTGGAGGCGAGACCAGTGAGGATTCTCCAGAGGAGGATCAAGGAACTTCGGAAGAAGAAGATTCCTTTGATGAGAGTCCTGTGGGACTGTGATGGTGTTGAGGAGCAGACTTGGGAGCCTGAAGCAAAGATGAAGGCAAGGTTCAAGAAGTGGTATGAGAAGCAAGCCGCGACTTGAGCTTGTGTAGCCTGGTCCCATCTATAATCCGTGGCTGGAGCGGGAATGGAGTATTCCAGCCCATCTCTCTTGTTACTCGGTCGCTTGGGGTGGTTGGTTGTGCGACTCAGTAACAAGATGAGGTGGTGTTTGGGGTACAAAGTTTCCGTGAGGCGGGGTTTTGGAGGAAAGTTTCCTGAAATAGAAGTTTCCAAGAGTGGAAAGTTTCCAAAAGAGGAAAGTGCTAAGCATGGAAAGTTTTACAGGGGTTAGAATTTGTCCATTTTTAGCGGTGGAGAGCCTTGGAGGGGCTTGTGTGTGTGGCCTTTGTGGCGGGCTGTTTAGCCAGAGTGTCTTTGTGACGGTCCTTCGGGACAGATGGTCTTCGTGACGGTCCTTCGGGACAGATGGTCTTTGTGACGGGCTTTTTAGCCAGAGTGTCTTTGTGACGGTCCTCTTTAGGACATTTGTTTGGCCTTGGTGACGGTCCTCTTTAGGACATTTGTTTGGCCTTGGTGGCGGTCCTCTTTAGGACATTTTGTTTGGCCTTTGTGGCGGCTCTTGTGGCATGTATATGATCCTTGTGTAGTCATGAGGTATTCCAGTGAGGGGATATGTGGTTGGTAGGACATTGAGATGTTTTACGCGAGCCGCGGGAAGGAAACCTGGATAGGGATAGGACTCAGACGTGTTCAGAATCGTTTGCTCGCGACTCTTGGAGGACTTAGGTTCTCCTAGTACTGCCATATTCAGAGACTTTGTGGCTTGGGAATATGGTTGGTATATCGACTTCGGATGATGATCCGGGGGCGCGCTGTAGGGTGGCAACCCGAGAGACGAGTTGGATTTTTCCTTATATATTATGGCATGCGGGTTTAGGCCCGATGAGGAGCCAACATTTGGCATGCAGACTTAGGTCTGATGAGGAGCCAATAAAAACTCAAGATTTAGGCCTATGAGTGAAGGAAAGTCCAAAAGTCGAGAGCAAATGACGCCTGGAGCGTGAGTCTATCGCCTAGAGGTGACCTTCTATAGATTGGTCGGAGGAGTGCAGGCCGTGGAGACGGTTGCACGGGAGTCCTTGACTGATGATTGTCGAGATTCGAGGACGAATCTAGATTGGTGGGGGAGAATTATAACACCCGCAAACCATTTTCTTGGTATTTTGGTGAGGGTGTCGATCGACAGTGGTTATGGCCGGTTCGGTCGGTTCGATTTTTAATCGTCCGGTTTGCGTGGTTGGTTTAGGAAACCCTAAAATCGGGTTTTAAAAGGGGAACTCGAGTTTTCTCTTCTCTTTTGACAAAGAAACAGAGAGAAAGAGGAGAAAACATTGTTCTTGAGTTTCTGGGAGTTTTTGTGAGATTTCAAGGCTTTGTGGGTGAGATCTTGCTGTGGGAGTGAGGATTCAAGGCTAAGAACGTGTTAGAAGGTTGCTGGGAGTGTTGGATTCGTTTCCTTTGGTCTAAATCTGCCTTCAAAGAGGTGAGTGCTTGACCATGGTTGATCTAAGCATGAGATCTCTTGTATTTGAGTGATTTGTTTGTTGTTATTGTTGTTTGCTTGCTTGGGTGTGTTGTTCTTGAGTTTCCTACAGATTTGTGTATCATCTGGGCGAGTTTGGGGACGAAATCGGAGTGATTAGATTCAGAATCCATGTTTTCACGTCGTGCAGTTCGTGGTTGCAGAAGGAGCATCGATCGACACCTTGTGGCATCGGTCGACACCTTCTCGTGAGGCATCGATCGGCGCCATATCGTGGCATCGATTGGCACAAGGTCAAGGGGCATCGATCGGCACCGATGTAGCATCGGTCGACACTAGCTTAAATCCGTGACTCATTTTTCCTGGTTTAATGTATCGTTGTGTGTTTGCTTGTTGCTAGAATATGAGGGTCTCAAATGCTTGTGTATAACCTAGTAGATGGGAGGACGGCCTCACTAAGTATTTATGATAATACTTACGCATCTCAATTGTTGTTTGTAATGTGCAGGTAAAGGCAAAGTGTGATCGTGGAATCAAAGGCAATGAAGAGGAGGAGGTTCTAGGGACTCGGTTTTATGTTGTCTGGCATTGCTAGGTTGCTAGAGTTGGATCATTAGAACATTGCTAGGTTGCTGGTTCTATGATTCCTGTTGTTTTGGATATTGATTATGTTGGAATATGGTTATATTTTATTATTGGATTATTATTGAATATTGGTTGGTTATTTCCGCTGTTGAATGTGTTTGTGGTTAGGTGGCTAGTGGGTATGGGACCACTAGTTGTAGTTTATTTTATTATATTATATTTATTATTTATACTTTTTCTTTTTTTAAAAAAAAGGTCGGTCGTTTCAGTTTTAGCTAAAAAACAATTATTTTTGTTGAATATGGTTTGATGGTGTATTGTTTAATATTTTTGACGGTATGGAACTATGATTTGGCGGCGTATGGAACTGTAATTTGACAGCGTACACAACAATGAATTGGCAGTATACGAAACTATGATTTGATAGCGCACAGAACAATGATTTGACGGCGTACGGAACAATGATTTGGCGGCGTATGTAACAATAATCTATAACTAATACTCTATATATATTAGGTAAACTGATTATTGATTACCATAAACCCACTTATTTCTAATATAATTTGACAGTATATTAACTATTTCGTATATTTTTTGAAACTAAAAAAAAGTAAACTACATATTATTTTTTAATATATACATTTATAAATTCTAAAACCCCAATAAAAAATACAATTCAAACTAGAGAAATAGTTACTTTCCACTAAACCACTAGTTCATAACTTATCTTTGTTGTCTTGTTTTTTTTGTTCTTAAATCATCACATATATATCGGGTCCCCATATATATCGGTTACAATTTAAAAAATCAGAATTACACTTAAATCATTTTAATATAATAGATAAATTGTCTTTTGTTCTTAAACCACATATTTATCAGTTACAAGCCCATACAACCCCTGTTCAAAAACGCAGCCGCGGAGGTCGATTACGCGCCGGGTAATCGCTCGGCAGTAGAGGTGCGCCGTGATTTCAGCCAAATCGGAGTAAAAATCGGGATAAAAAAAACTGATTAATTCTTTTCTTTTTTTGACTTAAAATAGTATGATATAAGTTGGATATATTATTTAGTTCTTGAAATCAGTTGAATCAGAAGTGAATTCGCTCAAAAACAAGTAAAAAATGAGTGGCGGCCATAGATTAGGGTTTCAGATCTGCTGAAGTGGCGTGGAGAAGATGACGCCAAAATGACCATTTTGCCCCTCATTAATAAAATTGACAAAATAAAAAAAAACTCACCTACCAGGAATCGAAACATGTTAGCCATAGGTAATCACGCAAACCACTAGGCTATGATTAAATCTCTGGAATATTATACAATTATAGAAATATATAGATAAAAGCCCTAAAACTAGTTCCGGATTAATCCCCGATTTAATTCCGATTTCCCGATTAATCGCTAGGCGCTCCTTCACCGCCCGACTAACGCCTAGCGATTTTCAAAAGTGGTGAATGGTTACCACGGACCCCGCGGTTCTGTCCATTTGTGGTTTTGTCCACACTTTATTCACCATTCAGCTTTTGTCCTCAGTAAAGTGGACTGAAAAAAAATATATTAAAAATTTGAAAAAGCAAAAGCGGACAAATTAATAAAGGGACCGCAGTTGCAAACAGACCATGCATAAAAGAGGAGTGGACGAGTCCACTTTAAAGTGGTCTGCTTTTGACTGACCAATCATATTTTTTTCTTTTCTTTTGAATTTATTTTTTTCTTATATTTTCTCTTTATAAACGAGAACAACCAAACCCTTTTCACCATTTACTCTCATACTTTGCTACATAATTACATTTCAAACTGCAAAATACACAAAAAAATCCTCTCAACATTTTTATTGTGTCTTTAGCTTGTTCATTATAAAAAAGGTTCTAGCATTAATCAAGGTAAATAATATCTATTCAAATCATGTAAGTTTATCTTATATATTCACTTATTGATTAATTGTTTTTATTTTGCTTCATTATAGTGATGTCTTCTAGGAGAAGAAATTCAAACAATGGATCTCAACCTTCAACAAGAATACGGGTAAATTTCTATAAAAAATATTGTTTGATCATTTTTTTTCAGAAAACTTAAAGCTTGCTAGCTTATTTTATGATATATATGCTTTAAAATATTGAAGTATAAAAATTTACCAATGAGTAGCCTATTATGAATATTTATTTATCAATAGTTTATATAAGTTCATAATTTTAAACTATTGTCAAATAATTGATTAATGGTTCAATTTTTTAAATAAATATAATTAACAGGGATTAATGAATTTTCATTTTTATTAAAAATATGACATATCTAGCTTCAATATTTAACAAAAACTATGTATATTCAATTTTTCAAATGATTTTATTATTTTGAATTTTTATATTTAATTAGTTTACAATTTCATAAATTAAAATATTGATAACATAATATTAAATGATTGATGCATATGTCTAATGATATTTTAAGTTAATATAGCTAAAATGGAAATTTAGAGTTAAAATTATTCAAAATATGACATATGTAATATTAAAATCAACAAATAAATTAATGATATATATATGGAATTAATCATATAAAATACTTTAATAAATATAACTAACACTGATTAATAAATTTTCACTTTTTATTAAAAATATGACATATCTAGCTTCAATATTAAAATAAAAAATTATGTATTTTTGAATTTTTAAATAAGTTAATCATGGTAAATTTTCATATTTAATTAGTTTACAATTTCATAAATTAAAATACTGATTAAATGATTGATGCATATGTCTAATAATATTTTAAGTAAATATAACTAAATAAAAAAGTAGAGTTAAAACTTTTTAAAATATGACATATCTAATATTAAAAATCAAAAAATTGAATTAATGATATATATATATGCAGAGAGTTGAACGTCGATGGTCTCCTGATGAAGAGAAAATACTACTTAACCTATACGATGAAGCATTAGGAATGAATCAATATAGGTTTAAAGATCCTGGCCAACCGGGTAGAGCATTTATAGTTCGTAAGTTCAATGAAATCTATGGTGAAAGTTTAGTATGGGAAACGATGAAAAATAAAATTGATCAATGGAAGAAAGAGTTCAAGCTTTGGAAGCAACTACAACGTTATACTGGAATTTCAGTTGATAATATTACGGGAAAGATTATGGCAGAAGATGGATGGTGGAATGATCGTGAACAGGTCCTTATTTTTTCCAGTAATTATTAAGATTTAAAATTTATAGAAAATTTTCTTATACAAATTTTTGATTTTAGGAGTTTAGCAAACTTGCACGTCTAAACCGTGAACCACCAAAAGATTGGGATACCAAGTCTCGTTGCTTTGCTGTCTTAGATGTGGGTTCACAGCGTCAGTATTCTGTGCGACAAAGAAGAGCTGAAATAAGAAATGAACAGTCACATGATGATGATAACGATGATGGTTCGGAGCCAAATGAGGTTCCAGAAACTCAACAAAACGAAGAGACATATCATGTGAACATTTATGATGATTCACAACCGTCATATGAATTCTCACGTGAGGCTACTGAATCAAAGTCACCAATTCAGATACCTGATCGTAGTGGGCGACAACATTCAAGAGCTGACCCATCATCTAGTCGAAGAACTGGGTCAAGGGGACCTAGCGGAACACGAGCACCGCGTAGAAGGCAAAATTTTGAATCGACCATCCAAGAGACAATGTCTTCCATTACAGACTTTCAAAGGGAAACCTACGAACGACTACGCCCTGGTGCCTTTGACCGCGAAGATTATACTGAGTTTGAAAAGGCGGTCGAGATTCTTGAGTCACTAGATATTCCAAGATACAATGATTTCTACATTCAATGCCTCCAACTTCTGAAAACTGATATATTTTGGCGTAATTACTGGATGTCATCGACTCGGTTTCAGACCAATGAGGATAGGATTTTGTTAATGGAGTCTCTAACAGGATTTACAAGACATGGTGAACATGTAGGAACCGCTCGCCCACCGAGTGGATCATCTACACCTCGATCATCTGATCCATCATCTGCAGGCAGTATGTCTACGCATACAAGTCAAAGAACTCCAAGTATATCAATTGATCCACCTACTACTGGTTTTCGACAGTTTTTGGCACCAATAAATGTTGAGTATCGAGCATCTCCAAGATCACAAGTAGGATCTCCGAGTATAGGGATTGGTCAATATTCTCCAGGTTCAAGTTTTGGATCTCCAGGGTTAGGCTTTACCCGTTATACACCAAGACCACAAGTAGGATCCCCAAGCCTAGGATTTCTCAATAATTCTCCAACAGGTCAAATGTTTCAATCACCAGGAGCAGTTGGACTATTTAACACTTTTGGACAAAACAACGCATCAACATCTCAACCTCTTCCTCGACAAAATTTATTTGATAATGACATGAGCAAAAATGATGAAGAGTAGTTTATTTATGTGACAATTATGTTTGAAAAAAAAAATATTATATTTATGTCAGTTTGAAGAAGCACTTATGTTTATTAATATGTTGTTTTTTTTTATATGGTATTTGTGATAATTAAAAAAAAAAATTGGTAACTTATGTGATTTTAATGTTATTTTAGGCTTTCCGAATTTGTGAACTACATTCAAAAGGACTCCACAATTTATCTGATGTAGAACGGTTAGAGTTATGGACTTTGGAAAATGAGCAAATAGAAGATCTTTTAATAACTCCAACATTGGATTATTATGAACAACATTTTCATAAAGGACCATACCAAACCGGTGGAGGGTTAGTGTAGTGACCCTCACTAAAGGCAGAAATCCCAAAATAAAAGTTCGGGGAAATGGCCCGGAAAAGATTTAAGAATGAAGAGGAAGCAAAACAAAGAGGACCTACCGAAGGAAGTCCGAGGAAAAATTCAGGAGTCGAGAAATGGCCGAGCCAAGACTGAAGTGACCAGAGGTGCAATCGAGACCTTAAGGTCGATCGAAAAGTATCAGTTTATGCGGAAGGTAGCATCCGTGGAAAGTCGGGTGAGTATCGAGAAAATACCGAGACGTCCAAGGAGTGGTCGAGAAAATCTGTCGAGATGGTCGAGAAAAACTCGTCGAGAAAATTTGTCGAGAGTGTCGAGAAAATCCGTCGAGTAAATTCGTCGAGAGTTGCCGAAGGAATCGACAATGTCCGAGAGACCGAGAAAATTATCCAGTTTTGTCGAGAGGATCGATAGCGTCCGAGTTGCCGAGAGAGTTGTCCGAGAAATGCCGAAAGGACCGACGATGGTCGAGCGATGGTCGAGGATGGTCGAGAATTGTCGAGAGATGACCGACGACCGACCGAGCCAACAAGATTCCGGAATTTGCCGAATTTGTTTTCTCAAGAATCAACCAATGGGAATTCATGCAAGTTAAGAGAGGAATCAAAGGAGGATATTCCATGGCATCTCTACAAAAATTAGAAGTGGAAGACATAATCATTTCCACTTTCTAAAAGGTGACCAATAAGGATTCATGCAAGAGTTGGTGGGAGACAAAGAAAATTCCATTGGACAAGTGTGATTCATGCAATTTTTGTGGCTCACAAATGACCAAGTGTGCGCCCAAGGAGTGGAGAAGAGAAGAGAAGTGTTCGCCATGCATTGGCCGGATATGCCGCCCAAACTCACACCAAACCACTATAAATAGGAGGCCTTAGTGTGTGTTAAGAGAGATTTTCGTTTTCTCTTGCTAAGTTAGAATAAAAGAGAGAGTTAGAGAGTGAGCGAGAGAGAGTTCTTCCTTAGAGTTCTCTCTTCCCGCGAGTGGGTAGCGAAGCGCTGCTGTAGGAGCTGTTCGCGTCCAATCCTTGCTAGAAGTCTGATTAGATTGTGTTCTTCTCAGCTAAGCCAGGTGAGTTTCGAAGCATGTGATATGGCACATGATAGGTGGGATTTTTGGGTTATTTTCGCTTAGGATTTTTGTGATAAATCCAAGCATTTTCGTTGGGGTGTTGGGTAGATTCGTTTCTTTTCTTTCTAGATCGGAGTTCTAGAAAGTTAAGTCTCGTTTATTACTTGTTTGTATATTGGTGTGAGGTTGCGTCTAGCGCTTAGTTTCTAGATACTTCTCTAGTTACTAAGGCTTGCATGTTGCTTCCTTGTGGTTGCATTTGGCTTGTGTGCCTCGCATGTTGTTGGTTTGTGGTTGCATGTGGCTTGTGTGCCTCGCATGTTGTTGTTGTTGAATGTGGCTTGTGTGCCTCGCATGTTGTTGTTGTTGCATGTGGCTTGTGTGCCTTGCATGTTGGTGGTTGTAGCTTGCATGTAGCTTGTGTGCTCTGCAGGTTTGTTTGGTTGTGTGATGAGGTTGTGTAGGTAAAGACTTCCCCAAAAGCCGTAATCGGTGCAGATTACGAAGACTCGAAAAGACGGGATTGCAGCCTGGGGCCGAGTACTACACGATGGTGTAGGCGAGATCGCCTGTTGAGAGGAACTCGCATGTGATGTTCTATACTCGCGTGCCTTTGTGGCTGTGAGTGTAGGTGTTCACGGGTATGGGGGAAGTGACGAAGTGAGGAAGCGTTGAGGCTTTAAAGTGAAAGAGTGTTGGGCCCTTGGACTTGAAAATGAAGAAGAGTTGTTAGCTTCCGCATGCGTATACTTTGATAGTATACTTGGAGATTGCTTGACTAACTTGCATGTTTTATTGCTTGTTTTTCTTGCATTTGGTTTGCATGTTGCATTTGAGTGCTGCATGTAGTTAGTAAGCTTGCATGTTGTGTGTTGCTTGCTGGGGTTGGGGTTGGGTTTGGTTTCTTGTTAGATTGCCGAACTCACTGAGTGATGTAGCACTCAAGACTCCATATTTTGTGTTGCAGGTAACCTTAGTGGGAAAAGCCTTAGCGGGGAGCACAGGACGTTAGGCCAGCCGGTGTAGAATTGCATTGCCTTTGCAAGATGTTTTCTTTTGTAAAATTTACTTAATCGTATTTTGGCCTTAAGCCTGGCGCCATTTTCGTATTAATGCTTTATGGACTATTTTATGAAGTAAATAAAGTTGAAAGTCTTTTCATTAAGTTATTTAGTATTCAAATGGTTCCATCCTTGTCCGGGCCAACAAAACGCACCAGGCCGAGAGAGTTGCAAAGCCTAAGTAGTCTCGGTCGCGGGAGGAATTGTGCTAGGGAGGACCGGCTGGGAAGTCTACAGCTTCCGTCCCTCGGCCGGATCACCCCGGTACAGTTTCCATAGTGGCGTTCCGTGGCTGTCCGTTGGCCTGCGTGGTCATAGGACGGTTTGGGGGCGTTACAGTTAGGGTGGCAAAATCTTTGGAATCGTATTCAAAATGACCATGCTGCATGTCTACAATTATTAAGATTGTCATTTGCTGCCTTCATAGGACTATGCACTATTTTAAAAGAAAATTATGGATTACAACCTTCGATGAATGTAAGTGTTGAAGAGAGTACCGCTATGTTTCTACGAGTGTGCGGACACAATGAAGTTCAGCGAGATGTTGGCTTACGATTTGGACGAAACCAGGAAACTGTGAATATAAAATTTGGTGAAGTGTTGCAAGCTATAGAACTTTTAGCGGCAGATTACATCAAGACACCAACAACACAACAATTACACCGGATTCCACAGCGTCTACAAGCTGATAGATTGGCCATATTTCAGTGGTTTTGTTGGAGCTATGGACGGAACTCATGTGTGTGTTAAAGTAAAGCCTGAGCTACAAGCCCTGTATTGGAACAGACACGACTATGCAAGCATCAACGTAATGGAAATTTGTGATATGAATATGCTATTCACATACGTATGGAATGGAGCACCGGGTTCATGTCATGATACAGCTGTCCTTTCACTTGCACAAAATGGCGATTCTGAATTTCCATTACCACCTACAGACAAGTATTATGTAGTTGACTATGGGTATCCTAATAAGCAAGGATTTTTAGCTCCTTATAGGTCAACACGAAATAGAGTTGTCAGATATCACATGTCACAGTTCTATATTGGAGAAATAAGGAAGAATTGTTTAATAGGTCTCATGCATCTCTTCGATCTATCATTGAACGCACTTTTGGGGTGTGGAAGAAGAAATGGAGAATTTTAACCGATTTTCCAAGATATGATATGGATATCCAAAAGAGAGTAATTATTGCAACAATGGGTCTTCATAATTTGATTAGAGTTTCAAATTTTACAGATGCAGATTTTGTGGAAGATTTTACAGAAACTCAAACTAAGGATCAAGACAATGCATCTTATGAGCTTGATGAAGCAGAAAATGCAGATGGACAACACATGGCGAACATTCGAGAAACTATCGCAACTATGTTATGGGAAAACCAGAGTATTTAATTTTATATTTGAGTTTGTAATTTTTAATATTTTCATATTTTTATTATGTTGTATTAAGAAAATTTAAATTCTTAACAAAATTATAATAATATTTCAAAAATAGAATAAAAGTAGTCTAATTTGTCTGTCTTTTACCATTCGGTTCATAAAACCGCCTTTTGAGTCCGCTCTGACCGCTTTCTCCACTCCGACCGCTTTACTGCTGTTTTGTCCGCTGTGTCCGCTCCGCTTTGACCGCAGTCACTATTCAGATCCAAAATATGACATTTAACTTTTAAATAAAAATGTTAAATAATAAAATATTGACCCAAACCACATCTTTTAAGGAAAATAAAATATATTAGTTGTCATTCAGTCACGATCTTATCAAAACTGTGAGATTTTATTTTTCTCTTTTTTTAGATATTTTTTCATTTAATTCAGTTTCGAAAAAAGACGCTCCACTTTTCAACTTCCCCCAAATATTTTCAAAACCCGCCTCTCTCTCTTCCTCCTCTCTCCTTTTATAATTTCCCCCAAATCTCTGTCTCTCTTTCTCTCTCTCTCTGTCACAAATCTCGATAACACCAAAATCTCTCTCTCTCTTTCTCTCACACTCGTTTCAACAATGCCGATTGAGATTCAGGTTCCCTGCGACGGAGACGGTGTGTGTATGCGGTGCAAGGCCACTCCACCAGCGGAAGAGTCGCTCACGTGCAGCACGTGCGTCACTCCAGGGCACGTGGCGTGTCTACTCCGCGAATCGCTCGTTTCTTCTACCGGAGAGTGGCAGTGTCCCGATTGTTCCGGCGATGTCGTCGAATCCGCCGTTCCGGTTTCCGGAACCGCCGACGGTTCGGTTCTTGTAGCAGTGGTCCGTGCGATCGAGGCTGATGTGACGTTGACTGAAGCTCAGAAAGCAAAAAAAAGGCAAAAACTCATGAGTGGTGATTCTGGTGGTGGTAACGATGAAGAATACGACAAGAAGGAGAAAAGCGATGATGAAGATATTTGTTGCTCTATTTGCATTAAATTGCCAGAAAGACCTGTTACGGTTAGTTTTGTTCTCATCGATTTTGTTAATAACTCTTTAGATCTTATATTAGTATTGTGTTTGAGTCTTGCTTAAGCTGCGATGATTAGTAGAGTAAGGACACTAATGTGATTTATTGTGTACTTTGTGGTTGTAGACACCGTGTGGTCACAACTTCTGATTGAAATGTTTTGAGAAATGGGTAGCTCAAGGGAATCTAACTTGTATGACATGCCGAGGAAAGATTCCAAAACACGTGGCCCAGAATCCACGCATCAACTTAACTCTAGTCTCTGCTATTCGTTTAGCAAAGGCTTCAAATTGTGTTGTTGAGGTAACTACAGCAAAGGTTCAGCATTTCATTCGGAACCAGGACAAGCCTGACAAGGCGTTTACTAACTCGCGGGCTAAAAAGACTGGGAAAGCTAATGCTTGTAGTGGTAAGATATATGTGACGATACCTGGTGATTATTTTGGTCCGATAACAGCAGATAATGATCCCACTAGAAAGAAAGGTGTCTTGGTTTGTGAGTCTTGGGATGACAGGCAAGATTGTAGGCAGTGGGGAGCGCATTTCCCTCATGTCTCTGGAATCGCTGGGCAATCAGGTTTTGGAGCTCAGTCAGTTGCTCTCTCTAATGGGTATCTAGATGATGAGGACCATGGTGAATGGTTTCTCTACACTGGAAGGTTTGTTTTACATACTTTTTATCCTTTAGTGCTCGGACTATGGCTATTCTTATAAAAATATTTGTCTTTGGATGTGTGTTGCAGTGGTGGAAGGGATCTCACTGGAAACAAGAGAACTAGCAAGATACAGTCTTTTGACCAGACGTTTGCCAAAATGAATGAAGCTCTAAGAATTAGTTGCAAAATGGGCTATCCTGTCAGAGTTGTCAGGTGAGTTTGGGATGCTCCTGTGTCAAATTTTGCTTTCTGTATTGAACAAGAATAGATAGTTTGTCCTAGGGCTGCTCTCAGCTAAGCTTGCCGTACTTATTTCTCGATTTGACAGGGTGTTCTTTCCTAGTTTATCTCTATTCATCGATAATATTCTGAGCGTTATCCTGACTCTTCAATTTTCGGGTCTCACAAGGAAAAGCGTTCTGCATATGCCCCTGAGAAAGGAGTGAGATATGATGGTGTTTACAGAATTGAGAAGTGCTGGCGAAAAGTTGGAATACAGGTTCAAAATAAATAGATAACTTTCTGAATTGTTCACCTAATACTTTTTGAGCTGGATTGTCTTTTTTTTTCTGACCTACTCATCTGTTTTCCATAGGGTACTTTTAAGGTCTGTCGTTACCTGTTTGTTAGATGTGACAATGAGGCAGCTCCATGGGCCAGGTTTGATATATATATTTTCTTTCGGAATGTGCCTTATTTATGTATTTGCTATATTTAATGCCTCATGAGGTTTTGAACTATACTGCAGTGATGACCTTGGTGATCGTCCAAGGCCTTTGCCTGTTATTCCTGAGCTCAAGAAAGCTACTGACCTGTTTGTGAGAAAGGAGAAGCCATCATGGGATTTCGATGTTCGTTAAAGCCTTTCTTTTGTTTGAGCAGATACCAAAATATTCAATATTTGTAACCCCTTTTCCCTTATGCCTGCGTATACATTTTTCATTGATTAGGAAGCTGATGGTCGTTGGAAATGGATGAAGTCTCCACCTGCTAGTAGAAAGTGTATTGCTGCTCTGGATCCTGAGTATAGGAAGATCGTTAGGAAAAGAGGAAAGAATTCTATGATGAACAAACTTCGCAAAGGTATAAACATCGACTGTCACTTGTGTTATTGTAATCTAGACTACAATCCATAACTGTTAATAGTGTTTTTGTTTTTCTGGTTTGACACAGAATTCAGCTGCCAAATCTGTGAGAAAGTGATGAGTCTTCCAGTGACAACGCCTTGTGCTCACAACTTCTGCAAGGGGTGCTTAGAAGCTAAATTTGCTGGGATCTCTCAAGTGCGGGAGAGAAGCAGAGGCGGGCGCACACTACGTGCAAAGAAGAACGTCATGACCTGTCCTTGTTGCACTACTGACCTCTCTAAGTCACTCTAGTTTCTAACTCAAAAAAGATTAAATAACTCTCTCAGCTCATGCCTCAAGGAGCTCTTTTGTTTTGTAATATTTCGTACCAAACTTATGCGGCTTATTATTTTGGTCTTTATTCCAAACTTTGTTAGAATTTCTCCAATCAGTTTTTTTATTTTTATTTTCACTACATATAGTATATATATTCCTAGATTTCTATCAATATCTATCATTTTTGTCATACATCTTTAATCTTTTGCTTCGTTTTCGATTTCATCACATATATTTGGGTATGTTGTAATTTCTCGTTTGAAAGGTTCATGTGTCTTCTTTGCTATATACAGTATTGGTCAGAAAAAAAATCATCATATGCATGGGGGCAACGATATTCACATACATCCGACTTTTGAACACTTTGATTTGTAGGTTACGGACAAGTTATACGTTGAAGACAAACATGTGCTTTTCGATACGACAAGCTTCTTTATCGATTTCGTTGGCATTTCTCGACATATATATAAACCAATTTTCATCGATCGGACACTGCACTTCTAAAATTTTCTTGGCTCCAGGTTCCTAATGGATACCAATCATTAAGCGTTACATTAATTAGTTGACCACAAAGAAAACTTGTGTTACATGAATGTCCAAAGTTGCTACATATTCTTAAGATTTTTATTTGAAACAGTTATTGTTGTACCAATAAAGTGGACCATATTTTCTTACAAAGTAAGTTTCAGAAATCTGAAACAGTTATTGTTGCCACATATTCTTAAGATTTTTATTTGAAACAGTTATTGTTGTACCAATATAGTGGACCATATTTTCTTACAAAGTAAGTTTCAGAAATCTGAAATGGTCAAATTCATTTGATCTTTTGTCTTCTCTGCTTTTTTGGTTTAATCGGTTGTTAATGGTTAAGCTGTTTGTATAAATATAGAGGAGTACACAAAACGCTGATTTCGCTTGGGATGCCTCAAGCCAACATAATGTAGTTATTTTACTCTATTAAATTATCGAATTTCAAGGAGCAGTTAATTAATACACTAAATCTTCACAAATTTTACTTAATCTAAGCTTAATAAGAAACTTGTTTTTTTTTTTTTTTGCAGAATTAGTGTAGTCAATTTACCGGACAAACCCTATGTTGCGTCACTAAATAAGATAACGAGTGAATGTTAAACAGTAATTTTCTTTTCTCCGAACTTATAACAAAAAAAACTTTCACAACACATATTAGCTCTTCACATTCTGTGTTTACACGTTATAACTTATATTCGAAGAAACTATTTTAAATTCAATAATAAGATTTGTTTTATAAAGTATTATGCCTAGTCGAAGTTGTGAGAATCCTTACACGTAAAGAAACTCTACTTTGAAAATCAAAGTTTGACATCAATTCTTGATTTTGTTTTATTTGGGATTTTGTTACAAGAAAAGCTACAAAATTTTAAATATTACAGATAGACTGACCGGCGCTAGATTTAGTGATACAAAAAAATTGTGTATTACAAAACTTTTTACGAAACCAAAAATATATCTTAAACAAAGAAAAGATTGAAAAATCGTAAACAACATCATATATTAGACAAAAAGATTGGTTTTAGACCCTGTTTTTAAAATTTATGTTTATCACCGATTACGCCCCGTAAAATCGTTAGGTCCACCTTCTGCGCCTCGATTAATGACGAATCACCGCCTAGTATCGATTATTTGATTATACCTATCTAGTTTGATTATAACCCGTCTAATCTGATTATTTCCCGCTTAATTTTATGTATAACGATTATTTTTGGAGCCAAATATAAATCAAACTAGTTCCCTCCTCTTGATACTTTTTATGTAAAACAGTAACAAAACTGTGCTTTTTGTAAACTTACACACAAATATGTCAAAACATTTATTTGTTTTGTTTTATAGATACGTACATGATAAACCTAAAAAAAATATATATATATATATATATATATATATTTTACATATGGTTAACAAATCTCACTTGTAAATGACTAATATATGCTGATAAACCAAGATATATATATCATGTATTAATTAAGTACTTCTTAAAAAAAAAAACAATGTATGATCAATCTAAACAATGGAAATGGAGTAAGCAAAGACATAATGGTAAATATAGTTAGCATTTCATTTTTTCATAATTATATTTCTTGCTTACCCAATAAAGATTTTCTTTCGTGTGGAAGAAATCAATGTTGATTAGGAGAAGAAAAAAAACCCAACGTTCTATACGTTAGGCACCAAAGAAACCAATGTTCAATTTGAAAATAAATATGGTGCATTGATCGATTCTTAATTACCATGTTATGTTGTATTGTTTTTGAATCCCGAGATTGTTATTTTCTTAGAGTTCTAATACTTTGCTAAATAAGTTTTGGCTCACATATGTCAAGTTAAGCTTAGGGTACAAAAACTTAACTTAATTAAGGGTATCTTTCAGTATAATATATGTGATGTATGTACTATGAAATACGGTGTATGTACGTGTTAATTTCAAACATGAACTATATGATCAAGATTGATGTCGTCTGTCTGTCATGCTAACGTTGGAGGTGATGCTTTTGTCTATAGCTTCCCGATCCAATTAGGGTTTCAGAAGAAGACCAATATCTTGGGCGAGGGATCAATTTTTTATCAGAAAAGTTTCACTTTAACTTCTCTTCAATTTCAAGCATCATCTAACATGTTCAAAATGTTTTTCAGTGAGATATACAAGATATATAGGGGTAAAGGGATTTCGTAGTTGGTCAAATATTAATGCACTACAAGAAAATGAGTCTATTGTCACGTAATATTCCGTCACAATAATATTTTTTTCGTCACAATAAAAATATTGTTACGAATCTGTGACGATTGGTGAATGGTTACAATACAATGGTCACAAATTTTTTTAGTCACTAAAACGTCACGCGAGTTGCGACTAACTCATATGTATCTATTTCATCACCAAATGTAACGATTTATAAACGTATCTAAAATGTCACAATTGCTTACTAAAATTATCGTCCCAAGTACGTTTTATTTCATGACCAAAATCATATATCAAGTTAGTCACTATTTATAATGCCACTATAGTCTCAAAACGTCACACTTAGCGACCTGTTAAATGTTACTTTTCTGTCACGGTTACTAACTAAGAACATTTATCAAAACCATTATGACAAAACTTTAGTCTCAAAACCGTAATGCATTATGTTACTATTATTACGTTATAATGTTTAACTCATGACGACCGACCATTAGTGTCAAAATGATTATAGTTAATGACCATCGTCTCCTATTTTTCTTAATATTATTGTTTTATTAAATTATTGTCACAATGATACATAAAGATATATATTAATAATTACAAAAAAACTTATATAATAAAATGATTTTATTAGTTTATAAATTAAAGTAAACAAAACCAATATCAAAGGCTGGAGTATTATTAATAGACGAAATAAAGCTAAACCAAACTTAATTAACTAGCCACTCCATTGGGAACTTGTGAAGGAATAGATGTTTTCAATGTCAAGTGCTTGGAGACATCATGACTCCATTTCCATTATTTTCAAGTTCTTGAACTCGGTGGAAATACTGATGAATCATCCAAAGACATAGAAATCCCATTTTGCAGCCTTGTTTTGATAATCCAGTAATCTATTAAAAAAACACTAGTATATGAACATTTTCAAACGCAAATAAAATAGTAAATTTTTAACTCATTAAAAAATATGTAACTATACATAATTTAATCTATAAATCTTACCTTAACATAAATTTCATATTTCTCCTTTTGGGTTAGACTCTATTGCCAATCCCAGGCCATTTGAAGACTCTCTCTGTGAAAAGAGTTCTTGCACATGTTCGATTTTTCCAACAATCACTCCATCTAAATATATACGTAGATGGCATCAATTCGATTCCTTTATATATACATATAGATCGATTAGAATAGTCAAATGAAAAAACTATATATACAATTATATACATCCATTAGATTAGTCAAAATCAAATCACTCCGCAAGTGTATACGATAATGATGCAATATCTTAGTAAACAAAGTGCTGGAACATGATAATAGAAAAAGGATAATTTCAGTGATCGATTGATAATATAAATCTAACAATTAAATAAAAAAGATGGGCACTAACCTTTCGGTGAGAACGAGAGAAACAAAGCGGCGAGAAGAAAGAGTAATAGAGTTATCAATTAGGATTACAACTTAAGGATTAGGTATATTCTTTATATATAATACAGGTGAAGTTTTTAGGTATACTAATAAATAGTTTAAGAGGGAAATTCCAAAAATTACTAAATATTTTGGAAATCTTTAGGCGCTTAAAATTTTAATTATTCATAAAAATATATTTTCCAAAAATTAAAAATCTAGTATATGGTATCTTAAACTGCTTTGTTAAATTTAATTAAAATATAATAGAATTATTTAATCATAAATTCAAACTGCTTGTTAACAAAAACAAAAAAAAATCAAACTGCTTTAAAATAATCATAATTCCTTACATGTTCTAGTAACCAACTTGAAAATTCTTTTTCTCTAAGCAAGGTTAGATTATCTCCACTTATGCCAGGATTAGCAGCAAACATGAATTTATTGGACAACCTACATAAAAATATTAATTATTAAGAAACATAACAATATTTTATGTTTAGCCACTAATTAATGAAAATATAACATGTTTTTCATGTACCTTTCAAATGATTTTAACAAAATTTATTCACAGTTTAACAATCATTTTAGTGTTATAACAATTTTTTTGTTTATATTCATGTTGTTTCATAGATTAATTAAGTGGTGGACATGAGATGGATAGACATGAAGTAAACTTAGGAAGGATATTTAGCTATAATTTAAAATAGTTATCTACTTTGTAAACAATACAATCATTTTCAGTTTTTAAGGATTATATTGAAATGTTCAAGATGTAATTGATTAGTTTATAAAAGAAAGTTTTTAATTAGTAGTTTGTATTTTCCTTAATAAAATACAATGATCATTTTCTATGTAAAAGTATATTTAACTGGTTAATCAATGTATGTTTGATAAAAAAATATCATAATACCACTACAATAGTTATGACTTAAATTATCGTAACAATTTTGTAAATGTTTGAGACAACTTTTTGTCATAAGTTAATTTGTAATCGTAGTATTATGACCAAACAATTACGAACTTGTTATAATTTTTTTTCTTCCCAATAAAGTATCTAAAAGATCACAAATGTGTGACAAATAATTTTGTCTCAAATGAATGTTACTATTTGTGACTACATATTTGTAGTAAAACCGTCACACTTGTTACGATTAATAATATTGACACTATTTAGTAGCTAATGGTGACAATTTTTAGTGTTGAATATACCATATACACATATGGTCGATGTACGTACTATAAAATATGTGTATATATGTACGTGTTAAATTCAATCTTGATCAGTTTGTTCCACAAACAATTATTCAGTTATTTTATCACTCCACTAAAGTCTAAAACATATATAAAATTTCGGCCTCATGTGAATCAAGTCAATTTTCTAATAAAAAAAAAATCTATATATTAATGCTACAAATATGAAGTCATACAAATGATACAATACTTTCCATAGCAAATAAAAATTAATAAACATGAAAGCTAAAAGTGGTAAAATATCCAATGGAATAAGAAATGAATGAAACATATTTATTAAAAAATCTCCATCAACTTTGGCAGGATCAGGTTTCTTTATAAAGTACAAACGTTCCCAATATATTAATATTGACTTGCAAACAAACCAAATTAACGAAACAAAAGAACAACAGCAGAGAAATGGCAGATTGGTCTAACTTACCGAGGAGCTCTTGTTCTTTATCGCTGTTCGATTGTTCTCCGTGGTCGAACTCAAGCGCTTCCGAAGCATATGCAAATCTTGGCGCTCCTCCGTTCCCGGCGACTACGCTCACTTCCCGAACCGCCCTCTCTTCCACGTCAACCAACTCCCAGAAATCTCTCTCTCCCAATGGTTCAGCCTTGTCAAAATATTTCTCTCACGTGCAGCCTTTTTCCGTGTCACCCTCTCCTCTTCCCCGAGCCAGGGCTGGCTTATCAAATCCGGCGCGGACATCAACTCCGGGAAAATCTGTCTCCTCGAACCACTCTCGCGCCATCCGATGACACATTCGCTCACGAGTGTTGATCTTTCGGAGTTCACTATGTCAGAGATTCAAGAATCCTTTGCGCTTAAGAAGAGTACTCAGAAAGATGGCTGATCATAAATTCTCTGACATTATAGTTCACAAAGGACTAATGTATGCCTTGGATACACGAGGCATTGTGTGGTGGATTAATTCTCGTCTTGAAGTATGTATGTACGGACCTCCAGTTGATGATAACATCACATATAGCCTGCCCGGAGACAAGAGCTTTGTGGAATGCTGCGGAGAGCTTTACATTGTCGACCGAATTTGTAACAGAAAAGCTGGCTTCTATACTCCGAATGCTGAAACAGTTGGTTTCAAGGTTTATAAGTATGATGAGGAGATAGGACAAATGATGGAGGTTAAGTCTTTGGGAGACAAAGCATTTGTGCTGGCTACCGACACTGGTTTCTCGGTTTTGGCTCATGAGTATTACGGATGTCTTCAGAATTCTATTTACTTCAAAGACGGCGAGAAAGAGCTTAATGTGTTTAAGCTAGACAATGGTAGTGGAAGTAGCATCACAACAATGTCCCAGTTTTCTCAGAGTTGTTTTCAAATGTTTTTTCCTAGCTTTCTCTGAATCTTGTCAAAGCTACTTTCTTTATATTAAGAGTATCAATCATCTTCAATAAATTCCTTACCTTTCATCTTCATTATCGGAACGAAATATATCTATGTATCAAATGGCGTTGGATATATTGTTGGATTTACTTCAATCTAGTAGAATTTGTTTTGTCGAACCTGCCTAATTTTTTGCTGAATCTTACACATTTGTTTTTTTTTTTTTTTTTTTTTTGTCGTGCACACATTTGTTTTGTACCTTATATATGTTGATTCCTAAGACAATTTTTATTTTATTCTATAGTAGCGTATATATAACATAACATTGAATATTACATCACTTAATGATAAAATTTAGTTAATATATACATAGATAAAGTTCAAATGTTTTTCTTGACATTGTACTTTATAAGATAGTTGTAGTTTATATAACGTTATATAGAGCAAAAGACAGCTCACTCATATACTCCCTTAGAAGCAGAAACCAAATCACTATTAGCATCTCTTCAACAAGTTTGGATACATACATGGTTTCAAATAGGTGTGTATCGAAGGCGATTGTAAAGTTCTTATCAATACCATATATAAAAGGCTTGTAATAGAAACAAGCCCAAACGTGATGCGCCGGTACCTGAGATAAAGCCTAAACTTGACGTACCCGTGGACACAGAAACAAAGTGTAACACCCCGATTTCTTAATTCTAATTGGTCCGGTTTGTTTCGTTATTAAGATTAGCCCTTAAGACCTAAGTTGATCAAAACGACAAGGTTAGATGTGTATTGTGAGTGTGTGTGCTCGTGGATACATAGGTATGTATATGGTCTATCGCCGTCGTTGTTTTTAGAAAAGGGAAGAGATCTTGAGCAAAACCCTAAGTCAATAAGAGTGAGATTTTTGTAGCCGTCGTGGTCCTCTACTGTTGCCGTGAGTCTCGTGGAGGAGAAGCGTAGATAAACGTCTGTTGTTCTCGTTGGTCTCCATCGTTCCCGTCGGTCACCACCGATCACCACCGTTAGTCAGGAAGCCATCGTGAATCACCGGAGTTTGCTGCCATGTGTTAGCCAATGTCACTGGCCGCTGTCACCGTAGCAGCCGTAGTTCTGTACCCATCGTCGAGACTCTTATGGGTAAGGAACCCTAGATTTATTTTGTAACTTGTGGAAGAAGGTTCTGTTGTTGTCGTGACTTATTGTTTCTTGGTTTTGATGTATATTGCTGATCCATGGGGATGTAACCACCGTGACCTTAAACTGTCACGTTGAGCTGTCGAGGAGATTCACCGAGAGTAAACGCTGAGAAAGGTAAACGGCGAACTCTTGCCTCGTGTTGTTGTTGTTGTGTTTGTTAATTATCGAACCGAGATGCTTAACCAAATAAACCAGAGAACGTAATTAAAGTATAGAGCTGAACTTAATAGTTGTGAAGGTTGTTGACTTGTGTTGGTCGTTGACGTGTAGTGGTGATGGTTTCTCTCGTTGGATTAGCATTATTATCAAATCATGATCACGTGAAATAGAATTGTGGTTTATTAAATTATTAGATTTTGGTCTAATTAATTTAACTGGAAAATATTAAATGGATACTTTGGTTTGGGTTGGTGTAATGGATTGTTGTTATCTAAACTGTTGCAGACCGAGATTGTTGTTGCGTGTTCTAAACCGTGGATTTGACCTGTTTGGCTAAGGTGAGGGTGGTATTTGCGGATAACAGTAACCTCTTTCTTTATGTACTCTTCGATAGTTGCTGAGTATAGACTCGAGAATTGGTTGTTGATTGAAAGTGTTTGTGTGGATTGGTGTGCATGATAGAGGAGGTTGCTACTAACATGATATATGTGAAGCACATTAGTTATATGATTTGATGTGATGAGTTAATGTATATATATTATTATATATATAATTATGAACGTATAATGAGAATGAGACTGGAAAGGATATTTGAGGATGTTGGACTGTAATGGACCGACGGGTTAATTGCATGTCATAAACCGCTGACGAGCAGGGAAGAATCGAGCTATTGGCCGTGGTCTTCTAAGAAAGGGGGTTTGGGAGCCGGAAAAAGTGATAATGGCCAAACCTATAAGAAAAGTGAAACTTCTTAAGTAATGTAAGAAACATAAATGTTTTAATGTGGTACTTGGCACAAAAGTGTATAAACTAGTATGAAAGTTATTGAGCAGAATTTAGATGTTTGGTTGTTTGTTTGATTTATAGACATTTTGAATCTATGCTAAGTAATGGTTGTTGATTATATTTGGAACGTGAATATTGTATGTTCAGTGGGCAGAGTTTGATCTCCTCACTGAGTAAACTTGTTTACTCACCCCTTTATTTCCCTTTTACCCAGGTTAGTAAGTTAAAGAGTTGCAGTTTTTAGTTTGTTCGTTGTTAATTTTAAAGAAAGAAACGTTTTTGACCAGACCGGAGGGATTACATGTTGTTCCGTCTTTTGCGACGGTACATGTGTTATATTTGGTATCAGAGCCGGTTAAGGCCACTCCGGTGCTGACCTGGAGGGTCAAGATTTCAAAAATGATTTTTGTTTTAAAAAATTAAATATTTTCAAAGAAAGTTTCCGGAAACAAGTTTTGTTTTGTATAAATATTTTTGGATTCACCAACAACAAACTTGTTCTTGACTTTCATTTTGTGAAAGTTAGTAGGATTCTAATCTTAAGCTTGATTTGTGGCGAGTGGAAATCAATCCTCAAAAGCAGTGTAAGAACCTGAACCCCAACTGCCCGTGAAGCCGAAAAGTATGTGATGAATGTTATTTTAGAGGAAGGGTGAGGAGTCAATACCGTGCGAGAGTACTAAAGTTGGTGATGAAGAAAACAAAGACTTGAACCGTGTTTTATGTTGTGTGCTTTGTTTGCTTTGATTAAAATTGAGTGTTGCATTATTTCTTTGAGTGAATTATCTTTTGCTTGTTGGTTTATTATTTTCGGAAGTCTTGTTTGCATCTTCTGGTTTCTGTAAATAAAAGTTGAGGCCCTTGTCTGTAAGCTTAAAAGAGAGAGTAAGAAGTTCCAAGTGAAGATCAGTTCGTCAGGATAGTTAGGAAAGTATAGTAACCTAACTATAGTAATTTTTGTTAAGAGGGACGGAACACCCTAATATATGTGTGGCGACATTAAAGTGATAAATGACATGGGAAAGAGCCTTATAAACCGTAGAGGAAAGGAAAAAAAAAATTGGGAAGGAATCTCATATGGATGATAACACCATATAAGTCGATATAGTGTTGGCAAGAATGTATACTTGTGCGACATGCAGTAAGGTTAAACAAACTACTCAACTCATTGGAACCTGAATGGACGAAGGAGTGTGGGAATTGTTTCTAAAAGTTGGAATGTAAGTTGACTTGGATAAGTTAACGTTGAGGACCACAAATGCTATTAAGGTCGGTAGTTAGTAGATCACAAACGGAAGTTTGGTAGATGATATGCTAGTATGGCTAAACCAATTACTCGACTCACATGGAAGGACGTGTTGTTCGAGAGTGAACGAAGGTGTAGGATACTAGGTTATAAAAGTCAAATGGACATTTGACAAAATATTGGTGTTAATATTGTGGAAGGACATTTGTTTTGAGGTGGACCACAAAATTTAAAGATGAGGTATTGTATAAAAATCACTAGTCGAGGTTATTCTAGTGTTTAGAGAGCACAAAAAGGAACTGCAGCGGAGGAAGTGGAAAATAGCATTGTGGGAAGACACCACACATTAATTTAGATTATGGACTTCTACCGAGTATATGTAAGCGTTACAGATGATTAAAAAAAAAGAAAAAATTGTCGTGACAGTGGAGATAGGTTGTTTATAATTTGAAGTTGTCTTAACCGGAATGGGAAAGGGTATGGTGAAAATGAAGATTGTTGGTGGATTGCTGCGAACGACTAGCAGTAAGGATGCAACTTTGGCAGTTTGAGAGCTGGATGAAATAAGAAGGAAGATGTAGAAAAAAAAGGGGCACTGAATAATTCTTATATTGCGGCTTTAGAGAATATCTTAGGAAACGGAAGTTGTCCTTAATAAAAAAAAAAAAAAAAAACTATGTGTTGCATGGAACCATAATGGTCATGCTTAACTTTCATACTACGACATGCTGTTAGACAAAGTGAACTATGGACGAGTCAATTATTTTCACAAAGTCAAGGTAATGTAAAAAGCGTTGTTGAGAGAGTTCGACTGGAATTGGAAAAGCTTTTAAAGCTTGAGAATATTAGAAGGATGAGTATTGTATATAATATTTGGGGGATGAAAGGAATTGTGACACTTGACGTCCCATTGTCATATGGCTAGACATCTATATTGAACCATGATTACAGAAAAGTTTTGTTACTCTTGTGTTCAAATGCTGAGAAAAAAAAAGGAGAGTGAAAGTATTTCTAGTTATAACAGAAACTAGAGTATTATTACTCTAATTAAGCGGATAAATTCATAAAGTCGAAGAGAGCATCTAGGAGAAGGACACTCCAAATTGGGTTGGATATTAAGTGGAGAGGTACGCTAACAAATTCGAGGACGAATTTATTTTTAAGTGGGGGAGAATTGTAACACCCCGATTTCTTAATTCTAATTGTTCCGGTTTGTTTCGTTATTAAGATTAGCCCTTAAGACCTAAGTTGATCAAAACGACAAGGTTAGATGTGTATTGTGAGTGTGTGTGCTCGTGGATACATAGGTATGTATATGGTCTATCGCCGTCGTTGTTTTTAGAAAAGGGAAGAGATCTTGAGCAAAACCCTAAGTCAATAAGAGTGAGATTATTGTAGCCGTCGTGGTCCTCTACTGTTGCCGTGAGTCTCGTGGAGGAGAAGCGTAGATAAACATCTGTTGTTCTCGTTGGTCTCCATCGTTCCCGTCGGTCACCACCGATCACCACCGTTAGTCAGGAAGCCATCGTGAATCACCGGAGTTTGCTGCCATGTGTTAGCCAATGTCACTGGCCGCTGTCACCGTAGCAGCCGTAGTTCTGTACCCATCGTCGAGACTCTTATGGGTAAGGAACCCTAGATTTATTTTGTAACTTGTGGAAGAAGGTTCTGTTGTTGTCGTGACTTATTGTTTCTTGGTTTTGATGTATATTGCTGAGCCATGGGGATGTAACCACCGTGACCTTAAACTGTCACGTTGAGCTGTCGAGGAGATTCACCGAGAGTAAACGCTGAGAAAGGTAAACGGCGAACTCTTGCCTCGTGTTGTTGTTGTTGTGTTTGTTAATTATCGAACCGAGATGCTTAACCAAATAAACCAGAGAACGTAATTAAAGTATAGAGCTGAACTTAATAGTTGTGAAGGTTGTTGACTTGTGTTGGTCGTTGACGTGTAGTGGTGATGGTTTCTCTCGTTGGATTAGCATTATTATCGAATCATGATCACGTGAAATAGAATTGTGGTTTATTAAATTATTAGATTTTGGACTAATTAATTTAATTGGAAAATATTAAATGGATACTTTGGTTTGGGTTGGTTTAATGGATTGTTGTTATCTAAACTGTTGCAGACCGAGATTGTTGTTGCGTGTTTTAAACCGTGGATTTGACCCGTTTGGCTAAGGTGAGAGTGGTATTTGCGGATAACAGTAACCTCTTTCCTTATGTATTTTTCGATAGTTGCTGAGTATAGACACGAGAATTGGTTGTTGATTGAAAGTGTTTGTGTGGATTGGTGTGCATGATATAGTAGGTTGCTAGTAACATGATATATGTAAAGCACATTAGTTACATGATTTGATGTTATGAGTTAATGTATATATATTATTATATATATAATTATGAACGTATAATGAGAATGAGAAAGGAAAGGATATTTGAGGATGTTGGACTGTAATGGACCGACGGGTTCATTGCAGGTCATAAACCGCTGACGAGCAGGGAAGAATCAAGCTATTGGCCGTGGTCTTCTAAGAAAGCGGGTTTGGGAGCCGGAAAAAGTGATAATGGCCAAACCTAAGTGAAACTTCTTAAGTAATGTAAGAAACATAAATGTTTTAATGTGGTAGTTGGCACAAAAGTGCATAAACTAGTATGAAAGTTATTGAGGAGAAATTAGATGTTTGGTTGTTTGTTTGATTTATAGACATTTTGAATCTATGCTAAGTAATGGTTGTTGATTATATTTGGAACGTGAATAATGTATGTCCAGTGGGCAGAGATTGATCTCCTCACTGAGTAAACTTGTTTATTCACCCCTTTATTTCCCTTTTACCCAGGTTAGTAAGTTCAAGAGTTGCAGTTTGAAGTTTGTTCATTAGTAAATTTTAAAGAAAGAAACGTTTTTGGCCAGACCGGATGGATTACATGTTGATTCGTCTTTTGCGACGGTACAGGTGTTACAAAAAGCATGATTGACCGTTTCCGCATCGGCACCGCAACGAGCACATCCCAAATCACAAGAAATGTCACGGTGTTGCAAATTCGCCAAAACCGAAATGCACCCTGATAGCACTTGCCACATAAAATGTTGAAGTTTTGGCGGACAACGAACTTGCCAGACACTGGCTAGGAGATGGGTAATCTCCAGCCCACTACAAAGTGCCTGAAAAGGCCTTGTAACCTGTGACGTATGATAACCAGACTACTTCATATGGTATTGTAAAGTTCTTATAAATACCATATATAATAGGCCGTATGATAACCTTGCTCCTTGGACTCCATTATGTTTCTCAACCTTATGTTTTAAACCGAAGCGGTGGTTACCTTTCTAATGTTTAACTTCTAAAGAAGATGGAAGAAATGAAAAAAGTTTCCCAACCCACAGTTTTTAGATTAAATTTTATTGGGAAGAACATTTTGACTGAAAAATTGTTTCAAATTTCAAACATATCTTTAAAACAAAAAAGATATATAATTCAACTCAAGCACTCGTAGTCGGATGTGCATAACCTTTCCGGACCATAGAAAGAGCATGTTTGTCTATTCATCCAATCAATCTAAATGCATTTTTCAAAAAAAAAAATTTAAATGGTTCATCATTCATGATTATAATTCATCTAATTTATTGAAATTTCATGGTTATGTAGTATATATATACTCTAAAAACAAAGAGTACTATTAAATAATGGTGTTGAAAGACCAAATCATATTAACTTTATTTAAATGTTAATATCAATGAATATGACTACAAGAGTTTGTTATTTTTTTTTTTAATTCCAATGATAACACCTATCATTTCTTTTATCGTCGTATCCTGAACTACATAGACGGTCAGCCATGATAGACCAGTTACATCTATTACAATTGCCTTGATCTCTTTCAACTGTATATACATCAAACCATTTAACCTGGTTTTTCAAAGAAAACTTGCAGGTAAACTTTGTTGTCGTAAACCAGCTTGCTATAAACTTCTATAGAAATACGCGTCCTGGTGCCACTTTGCCGATTAGGACATCACTTTTAGATGTACAATTTAGTGTCAACTATGTTTGCGGGCTGATATTGTTGATAATTGTAACAACAGTTTTAGCAAAGGGATTATATCCATGACAAGGGCTAATGACATAACAAAAGAATAGAGAGAACGACGAGTGTTTTTGATGAGTTTTTCATATTGTTTTGTTTTTTTTTTTTTTTTTTTTTTAACCTCAAAAGATACCATATTTTATTACTCATGTTCGAATAGGTTGGTTTCAACAGCCAACCACTCCGGAACCTGATAGTCTACATGGGAAAAAAGTACACCTCGTGTCCGAGCACCCTTTGCAAGGCGGTCGGCACGGATGTTTACAGCTCTGGGAATATGTGAAATTGTAAACACTGAAAACTTATCTCTTAAACTAAAAAAAGTATCTAACTCTGTGGAAAAATTAGGCCATTCCTCAAACTCCTCAATTACTTTTGGAATACTCAGCACAATCTGTCTCAAAGTGAACTGACACTAATCCCAGCTGAAGAACAGACTTCATCGCCCATATTAAAGCTGCCAGTTCCGCATGGAGCACCGAAAAGAATTTCCTTGTGCATTTTAACCCGAATTGGGGGACCTGCACTGAGTAAAACAAAACCCACACCCGAGAAACGATCACTTTCATCCCAAGACGCATCTATTTGACACTTAGTTTTGCCCAAGCACACCTCTTCTCTATCCGCCACATCCTCATGGCTAGCCTCCGAGTCTTCATAAGCTTCCACTATCTGCGCCATCTTCCAAGCCAGAGCCTCCGAGGAAGCGAGTTCAAGGGTATCCAGAGGGGTAATATCTTTACCAATATTGTTTTGTTATTAGACGTGTTGTGTTTGTTTTTGTTTTAGATTCATATGGTTAGTCTAGTATCTTATTTATAGCGTTGATTTTGATTGATGATCTATAAATTGAGAACCGTTGCAAAGAGATACATTTATTTAATTAAGGGGTTACATTGAGCTAAAAAAAGTTCAATAATATTCATTATGAGTTTTTGTTATTGCATATTTAGAAAATCTCTTAGATCTATTGGCTTATATAGTCTTCTATAGGCTTTTTATTTTTCCCAAAATATAACTACATTTATTTTGGGTAGAAAACCATTGAATTTAACTTTATTGAGTAACTCGATAACAATCCGGGATAAAATAATTATTAAATAATATTATTGTAATTTCTGTTTACAAAATCTAATATAATTACTGGTAAAATTATTATTTGAGATCTAAACATCATTTGTGTAATATATATTTTTAATTTTTATTTGAACATGTAAAATTTTTGTATAATAATTAGGATTTAACCCGTGTGAATTATTGTAATGTCAATTTTATTTTGTCTCACGATTCGAGTTAAGAGTTCTTAAAATTCATTTTAAAGATTTTATGAAAATAAAAACAAGAGATAAAAATCATAAGTAGAAAGATATACCTATAAATATATAACAGAGGGGATTTTATATATACAATTTATAATAAAAAAATTATTCAGTTAGATAATGATGATATTAGATTTTTATATATTTAGAGAAATGGATTTGTGATGATCAGTTTTTATATTGTTAGGTAGATCATAGATGGTGGTGTGTAATTACTGGTTATTAGGTTAGTGAAATTTTTGTTTATGTTTATCATGATTTATGGCATATGTTTTGTTAGGATAATATATCTATTTTTTAATTCAAAATTTTAGTTATATAAGCCTGAGTTAATATTGATTTTTTTATAAAAATCTTTAAAAAAGGATCATTATTATTATGAACATTAAGATTAGTCAAAAAAAAAAAGAGTCATTACTGGTCTAAAAGCTGAATAGAAAATGAGAAAATAATACTCATGAATTTAGGAGCAATATTTTACATTTAGATTCAATGTATTCAATTTTCATTTATGGAAATGACTATTTTTTGTTTATATATTATAGTATTTCTTTAAAAGTTATAAAGGCAAAGAGCCTAAATGAGATCTGAAATCTTTTTAGGTTTTCATTTAAATGTACATATATGTGACACACAAACAACCAAGTAGCCGAGACAACCAGATTTGAGAGAAATGGTAGTAGATTGGTCTAACTTACCGGAGGAGCTCCTCAACTCTATCGCCGTTCGATTGTTCTAAGCTAACATAATAAGCTATTGTCGGGTTAAAATGGATATAAGGTTTTTTTCATAAATTTCGAAATCCTAACTACAGTAAAACCTCTATAAATTAATAAGATCGGGACCATGAAATTTTATTAATTTATAGAGGTTTTAATTTATCGATAAATTAATAATTATTAATTTATCGATAAATTAATATTTTATTAATTTATAAAGAGATTTTCTCATTTTCACAATTTTGAAAATTTTTTATTACAAAATAAGATACTTTTCTTATCATTCAGATTTTTAAAGAATATGTCTAATTTATAGTCTTGGCTATTGTAATAGGATGAATGTCAATTGTTTACTAGATTATCTAGGTAAAAATGATAAATGGTAGAAGATCAGAGTTTAGAAGAAATTGCTACTACTATCTTTCTTGATAATGATGAAGTCGAAGAAGATATTGCAGTAACTTTAGAAGCAGTTACTAAAGAAGCAATTATCACATCTAGGATTCTTCACAATTTTTGGATGAGATTTGAGAAGATAACAATGAAAAAATTTAGAGATGAGCTCTAGAAAAAATGCAAATTCAAGAATATGCAAACAACAATAGAGTCATATTTCACTATATTTTTTTAGATAGGCAAACAACAATAGAGTCATATCTCACTAGATTTTCTTAGATATATATGTATGTATATGTATATATATTAGTTTACTTGATTATTAATTTATGATATTGATGGGACCATATTTTTGCATAGGATTTCCAAAAAAAATATTATCTTATTATTTTATCGAAATGTGTTATTTTTTACACCGGCCCAACTCGGGACCGGAAGAATTTATTAATTTATAGCAATTATTAATTTAAAGAGTATTAATTTATAGAGGTTCTACTGTATGTCTATCAAAATGGGAACAGGATTTGCTTCTTGAAAAATAAGATTCCAATTTCATTAGTTCTAATCTAAAATGACCTATTGATAAGTTGTCGGCTCAAAATGATAAAAGAAACTATGTCTATCAAAATATGAATGCCATTTTCTTCTTGAAAATTAATATTCCAATTTTCATTAGTTCTAATCTAGAAGGGCATATTAATTGATAATTTTTGGCTTAAAATGATATAATATGTCTCTTTAATCCACCAAAATTATCTTATATAATAAAGTTAGATTTTTGCTTAATCTATGTTCTAAGAAGTTGATACATAAACAATTATTCTTTTAACATTTGTCATTATTAAAAAATTAATTTGATAATTATTTGTTTTCGCTAATTCAATTATAATAAAAAAAAAAATCAAACTCAGATACACTATTACTAATCTTTTATAGATTTATATTAATAATATATATGAGTGATATTATTTCAGTATTTTATTTTATTTTTCCTTTTATCATTTATTTTTATAACTAAAGATCAATCTAAAATAATTAATTTATATATTGTAAAACGTTGTAATTCAAATTCATATATTGTTCTACTTATATTTTAAAACACAATAAGAACCCAAAAATTAAAACATTTCAGATGCACGATATCATTGTCAATGCAACATATTAGATTTATTGCTAAAATGGTAAAAAAATTAAAACAGTTCAACAAATACATAAGCTCGTGACCCAATATGACAAGTCCACATTCGTATATATATTTTAACATGAAAAAGTAAATTTACAAAAAATTTAGAAAAATCTGTGCAAAACATAAACAAAACATAAGTAAAATATTTTGATGTTCACAAAAAAATCTAAAATAATAGCAACATATTAATTTATGTTAAAAACAAAAAAATAGCGATTATGTAACAACTCGTGCAACATTTGAGCTACCACCTAAAATATATATATTATATATATATATATATGTATATATAGATTTTATAATAAAAAAAGGCACACATGTTTCCAAATACCAATAGTTCAAGCTAAAGACTTAATATATTGTCGCGTCAATGGTATAGTTGATAAATTAGTTTACCCATCAAAATCTTACTCGTGTATAAATAAAAAAGTGGAATATTCACCTACACAAATCTAAACGTTTATCTCTTAATTTATGGATAATCTTTATGATCATCATGTATATATACTAGTATATAGTTCAATCATCATTGTAGGATTTTATCTAATACTTAGTTCTATTTCTAATACTCCTAGTTCTTTTTCTTCTTCTTCTAATACTCCTCTTGTAACAACACTATGGATGTGTACATCACACAAAAGACACTTGGAATAATCGGTAACTCTTCTGCTTGAAATTTTAAGGGTTTTGCGTTGGCGTAGGCCTCTTCTTAGCTCCAACGTAAGTTTTAATCCAACTCATATATACTTTTTCAAATCTTTTAAAAATAAGTTAACAAACTGTTTGCATATGAAAGACAAGCTATATTTGCTATTTTAAATAAAAATTTTACAAACAGGAATTTGAGTTAAACATTTTGTATTGTCAAAGGAATATTGTTATCAACAAAATAAATGTTATCAAAGGAATAGGAAATGAAATAATAAAATAATACTGATTCAATGTATTCAATTTTCATTTATAGAAATGACTGATTTTTGTTTATATATTTTATTTTATTTCTTTAAAAGTTAATAACACAACCATTTAGAGCCTAAATGAGATTCGAAATCTTTTTAGGTTTTTATTTAAATATAGAAAAATACTTAGGTTCACCCCTAGGGGTGAACCTTTGTATTCACCCCCTCCCTTCTCAACCAATCACAATGTTCTATTTAATATTTTATTTAAAAATAAATCAAAATTAATATATAAAAGCAAAACAAATTAAGGAAACAAATTCTGTATACTTTTATTTATGGAAAGCTAAATATTAACTTGGTTTAGATTTTAAAATTAGAACAAAATTATATGTCGGTTTGGGTTTACAAATGAGATGGTTAAAGTTTAGATTTTACAATTAGAACGAAATTATATGTCGGTTTGGGTTTACAAATGAGATGGTTAGGGTTTAGATTTTACAATTAGAACGAAATTATATTTTGGTTTGGGTTTACAAATTAGATGGTTAGGGTTTAGATTTTACAATTAGAACAAAATTATATGTTGGTTTGGGTTTACAAATTAGATGGTTAGGGTTTAGATTTTACAATTAGAACGAAATTATATGTCGGTTTGGGTTTACAAATTAGATGGTTAGGGTTTAGATTTTACAATTAGAACGAAAGTATATGTCGGTTTATGTTTACAAATTAGATGGTTAGGATTTAGATTTTATAATTAGAACGAAATTATATATCGGTTTGGGTTTATAAAAAAGCGGTTTAAGTTTTTTATTTTATAATAATATACACAGATTTTATTTCCTTATATAATAAGGGGGTGAATGAAGAGGTTCACCCCTAGGGGTGAACCCAAGTATTGTCCTTAAATATATACTAGGGAGATACCCGGGCTTAAAGCGCTGTAATAAGATTTGAATAACAACAGTTTTGTTACTTCATGATATGTTACTTTTCTGAATTAATATGTAATAATTGACATATTTAAATATAGTGTTTTATCTTTTGAAAAAGTTTAAAATGTTGTATTGGATTGTCAAGAAGTTTTTGTATTTGCATATATAGAGAAAGATTTATCTTACTAAAGATAAATAATTATCTCAATGTGAAATATTAATTGAGTCTTTTAAATAAACAACTAAACTGTAGTAAACAGATATTGAAATTCAATAAGTAAATCCATAATTTTAAAAAGCGTAAGCAATTTCTAATAGTTCAATATTATAATGTATTATCAGTAGCGGTTAATACAAACATACTAAATTTTATAGACATTCAAAAAGAGAAAAATAAACGGCCAATACCCAATTCTTTATATTTGAGTGCCTGAGCTTTCACTTTGTTGCTTCATCACATGGTTTATGTAATAACGCCCAGCAAATTCAGACCTGTAAATATATAAAGTGTTTTAAGAAATTTTACTTTAACATCATACAGAACTTGATATCATATACATAATTACATCTTACATAGCCTGGTTGAAATGACCGACCTTTTTTTTTAAATAATAAATAATAAATATAATATAATAAATAAACTACAGCTAGTGGTTCCACTAGCCACCTAACCACAATCACAACCAACAGCGGAATAACAATACCAATAATCAATAAATAATATCCAATAAATATAATGACCAATAGAATAATATCCAGTATAAATTCCAATCATAAACTAATGATCCAAACAACATAAACCAGTGAACCAGCAATTCTAAGCAACATTCTAGGACTCAACTCTAGCAACCTAACAGAAGCTAGACAACCAAGCGAACCACTAGAACATCCTCCTCTTCATTGCCTTGATTCCACGATCACACTTTGCCTTTACCTGCACAACAAACACATATTGCAATGCATGAGTATTTTATAAACACTCAGTAAGGCAATCCTCCCATCTACTGGGCTATACACACAAGCAATAGAGTATCAATAACCAACACACAACAATCAACAAATGACAAATAACAAACCAGGACTCAGCATCGACCGACCCCAACATGCATCGACCGATGCCAAATGGGGAAGCATCGATCGACACGGAAGCTGCATCGACCGATGCAAGTGTAACTTGCATCGACCGATGCAAGTGTAACTTGCATCGACCGATACCCAATCATCGACCGATACCCAATCCGCATCGACCGACGCATGCTCGACGTAACACGAAAACCCTAGAGTTTTACGCACCGTCCTTGCACTTGCATCGACCGACGCAAGATATGCATCGATCGACGCAACATTGAGCACCGTGTTTTCCCCGAAGCTTCTCGCTGGATCTTCGTTCCTACAACCATAAAACTCGATCCCAAGCCACAAGAAAGCTTCCTAACGTCCATAGCAACGATCTAACAAGTCTAACATCACACAACAAACAGATTAAAGAGTCCTCTATCTTAGATAAGCCATGGTCATGCACTTACCTTTGCCACAGAAGAATCTGAACCTCTAACAAACAAGAACAAGCCTCTAGGAAGCTCCTACAACGATCCCAGCTACAGATCTCACCAAGAAACACCACAAATCTCCAGAAATCACCAAGAACTCTCAGTAACTTTTTCTCTCCTTTCGTTTCTCTCAAAAACGGCCACCACCCACGAATGAGACAAAAACTCGCGTTAGGGGTTTTTCCTTCACCCAAAACGCAGCGTTTGACTTAAGTCAAAACGCAGAGAATTGAGTCAGCATCGACCGATGCTCCAACTGCATCAATCGATGCACACCCTAAACCGGGATTCCGGTTCGTGGGTGTTACAATTCTCCCCCACCAAACTAGATTCGTCCTCGAATCTCGCACAACCATCAGCCAAGGACTCCCGTGCAACCGTCTCCACAGCCCGCACTCCTCCGACCGATCTACAGAAGGTCACCTCTAGGCGATAGACTCACGCTCCATGTGTCATTTGCTCTCGACTTTTGGACTTTCCTTTACTCATAGGCCTAGACCTTGAGTTCTTATTGGCTCCTCATGAGACCTAAGTCTGCATGCCAAAAGTTGGCTCCTCATCGGGCCTAAACCCGCATGCCATAATATATAAGGAAAAATCCAAACTCGTCTCTTGGGTCGTCACCCTACAGCGCGCCTCCGGACCGTCGTCCGAAATCGATATACCAACCATACTCCCAAGCCACAAAGTCTCTGAATATGGCAGTACTAGGAGAACCTAAGTCCTCCAAGAGCCGTGAGCAAACAATTCTGAACACGTGCGAGTCCTATCCCTATCCAGGTTTCTTCCCGTGGCTCGCATAAAACATCTCAATGTCCTACCAACCACATATCCCCTCACTGGAATAGCTCATGACCACACAAGGATCATATACATGCCACAAGGGCCGCCACAAAGGCCAAACAAAATGTCCTAAAGAGGACCGCCACCAAGGCCAAACAAAATGTCCTAAAGAGGACCGCCACCAAGGCCAAACAAATGTCCTAAAGAGGACCGCCAACAAGGCCAAACAAATGTCCTAAAGAGGACCGTCACAAAGACACTCTGGCTAAACAGCCCGTCACAAAGACCATCTGTCCCGAAGGACCGTCAAAAAGACCATCTGTCCCGAAGGACCGTCACAAAGACACTCTGGCTAAACAGCCCGCCACAAAGGCCATGCAATTGGCTAAACAGCCCGCCACAAAGGCCACACAACGGCTAAACAGCCTGCCATAAAGGCCACACAATGTCTAAAAGACCGCCACACACAGGCACACTGACTCGAAAGTCCACCACTAAGGCCACACACAAGCCCATCCAAGGCTCTCCACCGCTAAAATGGACAAATTCTAACCCCCGTACAACTTTCCATATTTAGCACTTTCCATTTTTGGAAACTTTCCACTTTTGGAAACTTCTATTTCAGGAAACTTTCCTCCAAAAACCCCGCCTCACGGAAACCTTGTACCCCGAGCACCACCTCATCTTGTTACTGAGTCGCACAACCAACCACCCCAAGCGACCGAGTAAACAAGAGAGATGGGCTGGAATACTCCATTCCCGCTCCCGCCACGGATTACAGATGGGACCAAGATAGACAAATTCAAGCCGCGGCTTGCTTCTCATACCACTTCTTAAAGCTTTCCTTCATCTTCGCCTCAGGCTCCCAAGTCTGCTCCTCAACACCATCACAGTCCCACAGGACTCTCATCAAAGGAATCTTCTTCTTCCGAAGTTCCTTGATCCTCCTCTCGAGGACCCTCACCGGTCTCGCCTCCAAAGTCATGTTAGGCTGAAGATCCTCAGGAATCTTAGCCAACACCCGCTCACCCTCACGGAGACACTTCCGCAACATAGACACATGGAAAACCTTATGGAACGCACGCATAACCTCAGGTAACTCCAGTCTATATGTCACTGGTCCAACTCGCTCAATCACTCTGAACGGACCCATATACCTCGGACTCAACTTAGGGGGGTGTATTGAACTTGATATTTTAGTATATTTGGTGGGATTTTAATATTTTAGAATTGTGAGAGATTTGAGTATATTTTAGGAGATTTGTGGTTATTTGTTAGAGATTAGAAAAAAGGATTTGTGATTTACTGAGATTTTATAATTGGATTTTGGATGATTTTAGGATATTTAAAATAAAATATAAGAAGAGCATCATTATTATATGTGATTCTATTTCAACGTCACGGGAACGATCATCCGATCCAAGTTGTCAAGTCCTCGTTAATCCAATCGTCTCTAACTTTTCCAAACAAATCGATCAAAGCATCTTTATCTTCATCCCAAGCTTCCAAAATTACGGGCTTAATCTTTGCCCAGCTCTCCAATATCCCATCGACAGTCAATCCCTCTGCAACCTTAATAAACAAATGCAATGCATCATGTACAATACAAATATAATCTCTTAAACCAAGCTAAGTTCAATGAAGAATGTTCTGATTCACTCACTGTAGACTTTCGAATAGAAGGTATCTTCCTCTCCAATAACAGCCGCACAAGTAGAAGATTCTCATAGCCAGTTTCCACCACAGGTCTTACCTACAAACACCAACTCTTGAACTGAACTAGAAAGAAATTAAGTGATACCAACAACACTTTACGATTAAGGGAGAAAGTAATTTACGATATGCATCTCATCGACGATCCATTCCTCTACATTGTTACCACTCGCATCATTTCAATTTCACAACTCTCACAAGTAATTTTAAATTAAATTTTTAATGTGACCTTAGCATTTGAGATCACTCTTTGAAGCATGAAAATACAAGCATTCACGATCTCAATATCATCACTACTCATCTTCTCAGGCCAAGCTTTCATATTAGCACAATAGCACCACCAACAATGATTATCGAATTCTAACTATCCGACTGAAACATGACCACGACGTGTCCCGTTGGCCCATCATTCACAGATGTCACGTAATTCAGATGAACCCGGGAACACCAACAACTCGGCAATAAGCTTCCCATACACATCCTCACCCAAACGACCAACGAAGTAAGTAGGATACGCCGCCTGGTTTGCGCGTTGCCCGGCGAGCGTTTGCCCTGTCTTGGCCGAGATCGTTTCCCCTTCTTTCGACAATCTCTCGATCACCACATAGATGTCGATCGGCGTTTTCATATCCCACAGCCACACGTGAGAGTCGACGAGAGAGAGAGAAAACGAATGTAAGTTGAAGACATGGAGAAAAATTATGCAATTGGTTTCGTACTCCTTTTTTTCTTTTTTTTGTTTGAAATCCTTTAAAGTCTCACCTCTAAGGGTGTGATTTCATCACTCATAATTTTCAACTAAAACTGTTTCAAAAAGTCTCCTAGAATCACTTAAAATCCTTTTTTTTTTAAAGTTGTGAGATTTTGAATAACAGTAGATTTTAAGTGAGATTTATAAATTATTGATTCAATAACAAGTGATTATGAATGATTTTAAATGATTCCTACAAATTTCAAATTCACTAACACTAGATTTTAAAAGATTTTTAAGAATCACCAGTTAAATAACAGGAGATTTAAGAATACCTTAAAATCTTCTAAAATATCCAGTTCAATACACTCCCCTTAGTCTCAGTCAATGACCTGTTCGGACCCCGCAACATGGCCATCTTGAGGTACACTTTGTCTCCCACCTGAAACTCAAGATCTCTCCTCCTCCTATCAGCATAACTCCTCTGCCTATCCTGAGCCTCCTTCATGTTCAGCTTGAGAACCCGAATCTTCTCTGAGGTCTCCTGAACAAAATCTACCCCGAACATGCTCTTCTCCCCCACCTGAGTCCAGCATAACGGTGTACGACACGGCCTCCCATACAAAGCCTCATAAGGAGCTATCCCAATACTCGCCTGATAACTGTTGTTGTAAGCAAACTCTACCAGGTTCAGGTGATCTGCCCAATGGCCACCCCAATCCAACACACATATCCTCAGCAAATCCTCCAGCGTCAGGATCGTCCTCTCTGACTGTCCATCTGTCTAGGGATGATAAGCTGTACTCATATGCACCTTAGTGCCCATCTCTGCCTGAAATGCTTTCCAGAACACCGAAGTGAACTTAGAATCCCTATCAGACACAATACTCGCTGGCACCCCATGCAACCTGACTATCTCCCTCACATACTTCTTAGCAAAGACTGCTGCTCCATCAGTCTTCTTAATGGCCAGAAAATGTGCTGACTTAGTCAACCGGTCCACAATGACCCAAATAGAATCAAAGGTCCGTGACACTGGCAATCCTATCACAAAATCCATAGTGATCATATCCCAATTCCAGTCAGGAATGGGTAGACTCTTCAGTAAACCGCCAGGAACCTGATGCTCAGCCTTCACTAGCTGACACACATGGCACCTCGCGACCCAACTAGCTACATCCTTCTTCATCCCGACCCAGTGATAATATCTCTTAAGATCATGGTACATCTTAATCGCTCCTGGATGAATAGAAAACTTGCTCGCATAAGCCTCTCTCAGGATCTCCTGCCTCAACTCCTCATCCTTAGAGCATCTTCATTGGTTGGTCACTAAACAAAGTTGCTTAACTGAAAATATTGAGTTAAGAATTTCATTAAGAAACTTTCAAATTTATGTGTCCAATGGTTGATCCTAAACTTTGGGTTGATCCTAAACTATTAGGATTACATGTATGCAAGTATATGTCTTTTCTTCTCTTCTTCTTTGTATTCTTCTTGTCTTCTTCATCTACTTACTGGAATTTCATTAAAAAAAAACAGAGAATAATTTTGATTACTTCAAGCCACATCATAATTATTTAACTTTGTGGCTTGTAATCTTGTCGCTAGCCTTTGCCGTGGAGACTTTCATGAAGAAGTTTCCATTGCCAGTTTGTATCTTGCCTCTTGTTGGTTTTAGCAGACATTTTTGGTGGATACTTCCTGGTTTCCTGAGTATCCAACGGAGGCAATTGCTCAGTTTACTCAATGGAGCAGAGATGAGTTGAATGAATTTTGGCAATCCAAGTCTTGGGTTTCAACTGATATGAGCAAGGAATGGGCCTTACATATAATATACCTGAGCAAAATCATCATCCGACTCATCACTGTTATCATGAGAACAAGCAGAATTTTCGTTTGTCTTATCATCATGGTGCTCAAGGACATGCTGCAAACTGTCGTATTGTTCTACCTCTGGATGGTGATCCCCAAGCATGTCCGTCAAAACATCAACTGATCCCTGGGTGTTTTGATTTGATGGAAAAAGAATGTCAAACACATATTCAACAAGAAGAGTTTATCCGAGTGCAGAAGCATCATCACTTTGCAAAGAACCTTGAATACATCTACCATCTGTTGCAAGTTCTCCAATTAAACTCACCAAAAAACAGAGAAATAAATCAAAATCAAGCATACTCATTAAAAAAAAAGTACTCAACGCATCAAATGTAAACCATTTAACCATTAACTTATCCAATTCTCAAGCTGCTAACAACTGTAAACCATAAATTTGCTAACATCAATGCCCAATTGAAAGAACCCTAAGTTTACTAAAATCAATTCCCAAATCAGAAAACTCTCATTTCAAATGAACAATGATAGCTTAGACGGAGAGAAGAGAAGAGAAGCGCAGAGAAAGAATACCTTCTGACTTTGTAATCGACGCCAACAATGAAGCCAGAGAAATCATCGATTGAATCGACGGATTGTTCCTTCTCGGAGATTTTTTGCCGTGAGTAGAGAGAGAAATAGTCGAGAGGGGAGAGACGAAGAATTAAAAAAAGAAAAAAATCTTAGCCAATCAGAAATGGACACGTTGTAGTTAAGATACAACTCTAAAACCCCTTAAATTAGCATCGATGGTTAAGTTTTGAGTGTTGTTTTCATTTTTTTAATTACTTTTATTGCACAAAGTTTCTACAAAATTTATTAAGCCACCACCAATGGAGATGTTCTTAGGCACACAAACCTGACCATGCACCAAGATAGTTCCATTATCTGAGACCTGATACTATGAATCAACATCCTTTGAGGCATTCACCAGCCCCAAATCCTTCTCCTGAGCCAACCGCACCCTACTCAGAAGGTCTGCTCTATCTACTGCTTCCAAACCCAACGGTTTCTGTGAAACATCACACAAGCTCAAAGCACCGATCTCTCCTACCAGAGACTCCATCTCCTGCTCCTGAGCCGAAGCTACCCTCTTCCGTCTCAGAGCATCTGCAACTGTGTTAGCCTTACTAGGGTGATAGGTTATCTCCAAATCATAATCTGCCACAAGCTCCATCCACCGCCTCTGTCTCAAATTCAGCTCAGGCTGAGTGAATATATACTTCAGGCTCTTATGATCTGTAAACACCTGTACCTTTGCACCATAAAGATAAGATCTCCAAATCTTCAGGGCAAAAACTACAGCAGCCATCTCCAAATCAAGAGTAGGATAGTTGTCCTCATGCTTTCGCAACTGCCGCCAAGCATAGGCAATCACCTTCCCATGCTGCATCAACACACACCCCAAACCAACTCTAGATGCATCAGTATAAACCACATAGGGTTCTCCCTGCTCAGGCAAAGCTAACACTGGCGTAGTAGTCAACATTTCCTTAAGGCTTTCAAAGCCCTCCTCACACTCCTGTAACCAAACAAAAGGAACATCCTTCCCTGTCAACTTAGTCATAGGGCGTGCTCTATTTGCAAAACCTTGCACAAACCTCCTGTAATAACCTGCCAATCCAAGAAAGCTCATGATCTCGGTGGCATTCTACGGTCTAGGACAATCTTTGATAGCCTGAATCTTCTCCGGATCTATAGAAACCTCCTCTACAAAAACAATGTGACCCAGAAACCCATCTCACGCTGCCAGGAACTACACTTGCTCAACTTAGCAAACAACTTCTGCTCCCGCAGCTTCTCCAGAACTGCCCTCAAATGCACTGCATGCTCCTCAGGACTCTCAGCAAAAAAAAAAATATATCAGGATATCGTCGATGAAACTGATGAAAGACATGTCCAGAAACTACTGAAAACACACTGTTCATCAACCTCATAAACGCTCCCAGCGTTAGTCAACCCAAAAAGGCATCTCCACGATCTCGTAAACCCACACCTCGTCTTTCTACTTGAAAACCACACCGATGCACCCACAGTGAAGTGCTGAGACGAATGAATCCCCTGCTCAGTAGATCCTCTAGTTGCGTCTCCAACTCTACTAAACAAATAATCAAGTATGCCGACATCAACTCACCGCCACCTGAATATCAACCTTCGTGTTTGTCCAAGAATCTCTTGTAACTTGCCTCTTAGGAAAACTTCCACAAGATAGCTTATTCCAGAGATGGCTTTCCACTGGGAAATCCTTCACAGGAAATCATCAATATGAGCGTAATAAAACAAACAAGTACCATAGGTTCGCATATTCTGATTCTCCGTGTCAGATGCTTTGCAAGCCGCCAACTCAACCCACTTGACTTGTTTTCCCCCAGCAAGCTTACCAAAACCTTGAACCTCGCAATCCCTGTCCATCTCCAATGAACTTCATCCTCCATCGTCGCAACGATTAGTCTATCCTGCCATGAAGGTTTCTCGTAAAATCTTATGTACCTGGCAACCATGCCCTTGCCGGCTCATACCTGCTGCAGCTCTCCTTCTCGGGACATCAGCACCACCGGCCACCCAATCCTGGCACATCAGCCACACATTCATGACCGTACCGGTCATAAAAACCCTGGCCCACCAGCCAACACAACTAAAATCCAAGATTAAACCACCATAAATTCTCGAGGTCTACACCCCGTCATTATGTTTATACTCACGTCCTAGGCATTGCTTGCTCCCAACTCCTCCACCCTTATGTCGCAACCTTCTAGCCATACCGATCTCACTCTTAGACCACCGTCTTCGTGTTATACCGTCTCACTCTTCGACCACAATCCTCGAGATCTTGGTATCAGGGGAACTACTCATCCCCTCAGGGAAACATCATCCCCTCTGCCACTCTCGGAGCCCTCAGCCCCTCGAGCTATCGGTATTCAGGGGAATCACCATCCCCTCAGGAGCAACAAAATCCTTAACGACTATAAACATCTCCCGACCAAAAGTACCTCTTGTGGTTCGAGTATAACATTGCAATGTTACGCTTGCCCACTCAACTTCTAATATCCAACTGGATTAACCACCAAGCTGCAAAAATATCTGCTCCAACTGCATATATCCACCTATCCGCCTCTCTAGGCTCGATACCTCTTGAGAATAATCTCATACCGGTCATCTATAACTGCTCATCCTCTTAACATAAGATGGAAACTCCTCAGCATCCGCAGCCCTCGGCTGCACCCCGCCACATGCGGTACAACTAAAGCCTGCACTAGTACCCCTCTCGGTAACCGCTCCAACAGCACGCTAACAAATCCGCCAAGCGATCATCTCGACACTAGGCTCCACCTGCTGCAACCCCATACCTGGGTTTCCAGCACCCCCGGCATTCACACCGGCTAACCCTCTCTGGTCCCTCCTGATACGCTTGTGACCCTCTGACGTACCTCCTCGTGGAACTATGGACTACACACTCGCTGGCCTCGGGACCCGCCCGACCATGACCACGACCACGTCCCCATCCACGACCAACAACTCAAACACCTTTAACCACTGCACTTCCAAGAACAGAGGTTAACAACTAATCTTAACATAACACAAAAAACACAAAAACACAAACTCGCCGTGGAATCATACTGTAGGCTCGAAGAAGATGTTCTAGGACTCTATGCCACACACAATTGACTAACTGACATAATGAATCATGACATGCAATCCCAAACATCACAACAGAAACCTAGTGAACCCAAAACTAGAACCGTAAGGGCTCTGATACCAAACTGAAACGACCCGATCCGTTTTTTTAAATAATAAATAATAAATATAATATAATAAATAAACTACAACTAGTGGTCCCATAACCACTAGCCACCTAACCACAATCACAATCAACAGCGGAAATACCAGTCTCAATATCCAATAAATATCCAATAATATAACCAATAAATATAGCATCAACAATATCCAATAATCAAATGACAGGAAACATAGAACCAGCAACCTAGCAATGTTCTAAAGACCCAACTCTAGCAACCTAGCAATGCCAGACAACATCAAACCGAGTCCCTAGAACATCCTCCTCTTTATTGCCTTGATTCCACGATCACACTTTACCTTTACCTGCACCACAAACACATATTGCAATACATGAGTATTTTATAAACACTCAGTAAGGCAATCCTCCCATCTACTGGGCTATACAGACAAGCAATAGAGTCATCTCTAACCATCAAACAACAATCAACAACAACAAAAGACAAACCAGGACTCTGCATCGACCGACACCAACATGCATCGACCGACACCACATGGGGAAGCATCGACCGACACAGTGGTTGCATCGACCGATGCAAGTCACACTTGCATCGACCGACACTCGCACTGCATCGACCAACGCATGCTCGACATCACACGAAAATCCTAGAGTCTTACGTGCCGTCCTCGCACTTGCATCGACCGACGCAAGATATGCATCGACCGATGCAATGCCAAGCATTGTGTTTTCCCCGAAGCTTCTCACCGGATCTTCGTTCCTATAACCACAAAACTCGATCCCAAGCCACAAGAAAGCTTCCTAACGTCCAAAGCAATGAACTAACAAGTCTAACATCACACAACAAGCAGATAAAAGAGTTCTCTAGCTTAGATAAGCCATGGTCCTGCACTTACCTTTGCCAAGACGAATCTGAACCTCAAACAAGCAAGAAAACACTTCCAGGAAGCTCCTACGACGATCATAGCTACAGATCTCTACATGAACAGCCTCAAATCTCCAGAAATCACCAAGAACACTCAAGAACCTTTTCTCTCTTTCGTTTTCCCTCAAAAACGGCCAAATCCGTCGAATGAGACAAAAACACGACTTAAGGGTTTCCTTCTCCCTTTGTCCAAAACACAGCGTTTAACTTAAGTCAAAACACCGAAAACTGAACCTGCATCGACCGATGCAACTCCCAAACCGGGATTTCGGTTTACGGATGTTACAAGAATCATTATAATAATTATCAAATTTAAATTATGTCAATATAACATTTTCAGACGATAAACATATAAATATAAGGATATTTTACTTTTAAGATAATTGTTATATTTAATTAACATTTTTTGTAAGTATATTATGATAATAATGAATCAATCTCTTAAAAGGAAAAGTTAAATACTCTACTCTTTAGGATTATAGTAATATAAATATAAGTGATAATTAATCTCTTCCAAATTACCATTCTAGTATTCTATAATAATTGTGTAAATATAATATAACTAAATTTGCTCACGAAATGTTTTAAATATTATATTAATTTAATAAGTATATATTCTATATCTATATTATGGACTTTAATATTTTTATTTTATAATCCTATATTTCCTAAAAGTTTGTAACTACCCTTATAGTTAGTTAGAAGTGAAATGAAATAAATATTGATCATGTTTTCGTTATGAATAATATCTATGAATATTTATTTATGAATAATATAATATCTATTTATGAATAATATAATTAAAATATCTATAGTACAATTTGTATATATGAAATTTTATATGTATAAATAAATATGTGATAATTAAAATGTATAAATAATATTTGTAAATCTTAGTTCAAACCGAACACCATAAAGCTTAAAATTATTGAATAATTGTATATCAAATCCAAAAGTTAATAAACTTAAAAATAATAAAAATCAAGATTCCATTTCAATAAAAAGCCCATAAACTTCAAAACTTTTGAAAAATCAGGATTTCATATCATCAAAGGCATCTCTCATCTGCGTGACCTGCGGACATGGAGGATTTATCATCACTCTCATTCAATTATGCACCGTGATTACCATGATTGAATCTATAAGAAGCAAAATGTAAATTTTTATATTAAACTATTTAAATTGATGAAACTATAACTAAACATATAGATATAAAATTATACTAGACCTTGATTTCTCTCAATTCTTGCAAAGCGTATGACATATATGATATCATCAACACAATGTATCCAATCATTAAATAAAAAAAGGGGTAATTGTCTAAATAGGCATTTGTGCCAGTGCCACCAAAAATTTGAAATAGAGCATTTCTGCTTGCGGATTAAGGCCTTTTTGGTGAGAATGAAGTTACCTTTTTACCCTTGTTTATGTGGGGAATTTTTAGATATTGACAAATGAAAAATTGAAGAAAAAGGAGTATTCTCGGCTACGACAATGTCGAGAAGGCTAACACCGGCTACGATAATTGTCCATGGGGTTTTCTTTTGTCCTCTTTATAGTCCCAAAAATGGAGGAAAACGAGTGTGATACAACTGTGCATTAGCAAAAAGAACACGCGAACTGAAAGACACGGAGGAAGAAGATGATGATGGCGGCGATGGAGGATGAGAAGCAGAGGCTTTAGGAATTGGGCGCTCAGATGCATTGGGAGAGGGATAGAGGAGGAGATACATACAGCTTGGTATTTATCGATAGGATAATGATTTTTGAAAAATTATGTTGATGCTAGTGTTAGTTTTTTTGGGTTCATGATGAATTTTGTGTATCTCGTTTGGTATTTTCTGATTTGGTTTGAATCTATAGAAAATTGGAAATCATAGTTTTCTGAGCTTTTAACAGTTTCTTATTTGTGCAAAGTAGCCATCGATGGTGCTTTAATCTTTTTTTTTTTTGTTTTTCGGTTTTTAATCGATTCAGATTATCACATTGATGATAACCTTGGTTTCATTTTATTGAATCTATGTTTCAAGTATTATTTGCGTCATGCTGATACTCACTTGTTTCAAGTTGTTTCTCTCTAGTGAACAGACCATCACTTAGAAGTTACGATTATATTTGTAATTTTGTATGGCGATTGACGAAGTGATGATATGTGCTTATAACATCTCTTGTCACATTCCCATCGACCAAATATACCAAACCAAAAACCATGAAAAATATTCAATAATACATAGTCAATCGTTAATAGGATAAGACAACAATATAACAACTCTGAAAGTGAAAGAGATGAATCAGTATCTTAAGCTGCTGACTCCTTCAAGATATTCTCTGCCTTTGTAAACTGCAACCATCTTGTCAATGCCACCAACTATGTAAAACCGATTGACCAGGAAAATTATCATATTTACCATCGACCAAACTCTGAAACAAACATTTCAGATAAGATCAGGTATAGCAAGCAATCAATGATTACACATGTATTTTAAAGAAAACTATAGCCTAAGGACTATTACTTAGGGAACCCAAGAAACAAAAGATTTATTTGATTGAATCTGAGAGCGAGAAGAAGTTTACATATTGTTTCATGTTTCCCCAACACAGTAGAAGAAGAAGTAGTTTACATATTGTTTCATGTTTAACAAGAGTAGAAGAAGAAGCATTGACATGGGGAAATAGGGGTTGAGATAGTCTGAAGTTGCTACTTCTTCCAGAACGTCTCTGCCTTTGCAACCATCACATTGATGCCACACATGATGTGAAAGCCAAATTACCTTATGAACAAGCTCCTTGCAGTTTTTACACCTGAAAAAGAACAAATATAGATGACCAAGTGACAGAGATGAAGATCAAATACTTACATAATAAAGTTAAATCAGACATTTTTGTGCAAAAAACTCATGATCAATGAAGATGTGCTTGTTTATAGTTTCTATGAATTAGTGGGATCCAAAGCCAACTAAATAAGAAGAGTAAACCAAAAAGAGAAAGGAAATCAAAAGAGGACAACACATGTATTAAGGAAAAACTATAACCTAAGGACTGTAACTAATGGAACCCAAGGACAAATCAAACAACCATATATGAGAAAAACTATACCCTAAGAACTATTACCGAGGGAACCCAAGAAACAAATTAAACACACCCTTAATTAAGGAGCACTAAACCCTAAGGAACTTCAACTGAGGAACCCAAACACCAAATAAAATACACATATTGTAAAGGACATGACTACCAAGGGAACCTAAGAAACAAATTAAAGACACTCTTAATTAAGGAGCACTAAACCCTAAGGAACTACAACTGAGGAACCCAAACACCAAATGAAACACACATATTGTAAAGGACATGACTACCAAGGGAACCTAAGAAACAACTGAGGAACCCAAACACCAAATGAAACACACATATTGTAAAGAACATGACCAACAATGCCTAAACCCATTAGATCGTTTATCTAGTACGGAAACAATCACAACCCAGACAAAGATGGCATATAAATAGAGCTCACATACCTCTCAAATTCTGGCGATTCTCAGAAGGCTTCCTGCGATACAGATAAGCGACGAAGATGGTGAAGCGGTGTTGTAAAATGTAAAAAAATTGGGATTTTTTTACCTTTGAACTAGAGAGACATGAAGTGTAAATTTGCTGACCGACAACAAACTGACAGTTTGAAACTCTCCGTCTCTTCTACCCTGTCCATCTCTAAATCCCGATTAAAAAGAGGAAATTAAATTTCATAAAAATTAAAAATCCAAGAAACTGAAATTACTTACTTCTCCAGCAGCTTCTCTTTATTGGCTTTCTTGAAGAGCTAATTCGTTTGGGGGGATCATGGTTGTGTGTAGTTGGAGGGAGAAGATTAGATCATTGTCTCTTTTCTATGGCTGAGTCGACGAAGTGAGAAACCAGAGTTGTGTCGAGAGAAAGAGACAAGATCAATTGTGTGATGTGAGAAGGGGCAAAATTGTCTTTTCATCATCTAAAGAAGGCCTAAATCTGTAAGCACGGAAAGAAAGTCCGTATTGAACAATACTCATGAGTATAAATGCCGATCTTGTAATTAACTATTAAAAATATCGTTCGCATAAGGTTTTGGTAATCGGCATGACAATCGATCACCCTTACATTAAAAATTTTAGAATTTAGTCAAAGTGTCACAACATAATTTTAGTTTAATGAATTTAAATAACATACTTGATATTTTCCAAATCAACGAACAACTCATTCCATTTTTTGTCAGGAGGACCTTCCTCAAAGCGATTTCCAACCCGCAATAATATCTACATAATTTATAAATTTCCAATCAATTATTGTTTTGATATAAAAAATTTATATAATGCTATTGTTTCCCTTACTAACACAATAAGCAAAGTCTAAATAACCACTTTTGATATCATTAAATAATACAAAAGAGAAGATTTGATTTGAAGATAAAGCAGCAATCTTTCTAAACCATGTTATGATTCTCCAATGTATCATAAAACGATGATCGGTTGGTCTAAAATTCCCGGTAACTCTGCATAGTGAGAAACTTGCCAACATGATCCACTCTCCTTCTTTCAAATTGTTTAAAAAAACGTCGCGAAATCTATGACCCATCAAAGCGTGTGTTTTTTTACCCTGCGAGAAATTTTTATTAATATATGTAAAGAACAGCTTAACTTATGAAAAATCTATCGTATAAAAATACCTTTTCATCAACCAAAATCAAATCAGACGAATTGTAGAGAGGATGAACACACTCAAATTTTCTTAGAATCTTTACTCTAATTTTCCACTCATGAATGAAAGGATTCAAGTAGTTCAAATCAACAAAATAGTCTTTTTCCCGATTCTATTCTTTATAGCATTGGAAAGTAGATTAGTCATGATAGCAAAAACTGGATTGAAACGAAACGTAAAAATCTAAATTATTAAAGTAATTATTTTTATGTATAGAGTTTAGCATGTATTTAATGGTGTATAAATATATAGGTTTATCTTTTTTTTTTTGGAAATTTTCATCAATAGATAATGTCAATAAGTATAACAATTAAATCATCGAGAATACTTTAATGGTATTTTTTCCAATTATTTGTAATTCGATTATTATAGTTTTCCGTTTATATGTGTATTAACATTTTCTTGGTATTCAATAATCATAGTTTACTCTTTATACCCTTTTTTTCTTTTGGACACAAATTTGTCATAAACATCACCACGAAAACTACATTGGATCTTATTACCCTATTAAATAAAACAAATATAATCAGATAACTATAAAATTTGGATGAGTATCATGTTCAGAAGATTAAACAATTAATTAAGAATTTAAACATTTAGCAAACCTGATTATCAGTTAAAACCATCTCTAGGGTTGAACCAAGTCGGAGAGATTTTTCTTCCCATAAACACAAGATTCTGACACAGATTTTCCATTCGTATTTTGAAGGATTCAAACGTGAAACACGATCAGTCGGAGGATACATGACCATAATATTACTTGCACTAAACGAAACCAGTAATTATAAGCAAATTTAGATTTTCAAACATAATAAAGCATTGTATGTCAAAAATTTTAAAGAACCGTGGAATATTCTCAAGATTTGGATATTAATCATAAGCTATGACAGACGTCTCTATATATATAACCTTAGAGATTAGTATATTTTCCTAAATATAAATAATAAAATATTATAAGATTTGTGTATTTATAATTAATAATAGATATGTGAAAATATATAACATATATATTTCTTATATATATATATATATTAATTTACTTATTTAAACAATATTTACTTGCATCATAATCTATCGAATATGTAAAATCTAATAAATATCTTTCATTCCAAAATATATTTATTACTATCGTTATCACTTTAAGTTTACAATAAATACTAGGTAATATCCTGCGCATATACGCGAGTTGTTATATTAGTTATGCTAATTTATTTTAGTTTATGTAATAATTATAAAATTATGAAAATTTTCTGAGAAGTTTTTTATTTAATAAAGTTTTTCAAAATAGTATTTCTGAAAAGTGGTATTGAAAAAAAATGTATTTTTGAAATTCTCCCTAAAAATACATATATAACAAACAAATTTCCAAAATGACAATAATACACTTTATTTTTTCAAATCATACAATATTAAAATATACCACTTATTTAAAAATATTGTTAATGATAAAAATGGAAATTTACTATGATATTCAAAATTTACCTAAAACATTGAATAATCAAATTCCAAAATTATTTTTTAAGTATCAATTAAATTTATTTCCTATAAAATCATATAAAATATAAGATAAGTCTAACAAAATATATAATCACACTCTTACCATTAGTTTTGAACCCATGTAAGAATATAAACAAAACAAAAAAAAAAAATACTTAGAATTTGAGATATGATGGATGATGATATGAGAATGGTTATTGTAACACCCGCAAACCATTTTCTTGGTATTTTGGTGAGGGTGTCGATCGACACCATAGGAGCAAGCTATATCTCCATTGGTTGCAGTCCAATATTTTGAGGAGGCACATGATTGTATTTGACTACAAATTGTATTGCACCCTTTGCTCTAGGAGTTTGAGAGATCTCCTATGATATATCATGCTCGACCGCATATAACACTATGGTGTTTGAATTATTGGAGATGAATAGGGTTCAGAAAGTAAGCTCGCAAACTCCAGAGAATGACTTCATGTTTGGTTCTTAACTATTTCATGAGTGTGTCCTATATCGAAGATAGAAATTCGCATACGCGAGCAAAAAAGTGATGAAGATGATGGTGATGAAGAAAAATAATCACATATCATATGCATTGTATATCGTTCTTCTAATGGTGATCTTATTAAGATATGCCAAATTTTATTAAATTATATAATCAGCTTTTTCATGATTAAAATTAATAAAAAAAACATCTAAATTTAAACAAATATAAATGGTTTTTGTAAGTTAAATTTAGAAGAAGATTAATTTGCTTATCAGAGAAAGCCCAAACTTATATACTGAAATAAATGATCATACAAATCTGTTTTTAGTGATGCAGGCTGATGCTTCCAATGAAGGTAGTAGTAGCAAACTAATGAATCTGTTCCAGATACATAAGTGGAATTATATGGTGAGAATTCAAGATTTGTGTTATGTATGTTTAACATAAAGAAGAGGCAAATTACACATATCGTTTTTAGTGATCTTTAGCTTATGTCTTTTATTATGTTTAATCCTTGATCGGCAGATTGTGTGGTGGTACTTCACGATGGGTAGCTTTAGAAATACGTACATATAAAAGAATGGAAAGCAATTTGTGTAATGTCACTGGTTAAAAGAGAAAATGTGGTTAATAATCCTCAAAGAGATATCTCAAATCAATTCAATGTCAATTATATTTTAAGCATAGCTTTTCCACCAACAAAAAAGAACCATAAACATTGACTCCAAACCAAAACCAAACAAAAGTTTTGCTTCTTCCAACTATATATATCCACAATAAGAAAATTTGGCTTCTTCTTTGCTGATAAATGAAATCCAAAATTAAGAAACTTTGCTTCTTCTTCTTGCTCTTCTGAGTAATAAATGATAAAATAGACACTTGCCAATCCAAATTGCATTAGCTCAAAAATTCTCTTTAATCTACATGAAGTCAAAGTCGTCCATGGCATCATAAGGACCAGCCACAAGATCGTCATTGGACTTATCTACAATCAGTTGTTTCTTCTTCCCACCTGATGAAGCAATGCAAAACCATTTTGTTGGTCACAAAAATGGATTCAGAATGAAGATAAACCGATATAGGCAGCGGCATGAACGAAGCTATAGACAAAACTCGAGACAGAATTTAGAAAGTGACTGTTAGTGCACATACCCGTCTTCTTTTTGCCTGCAGCAGCTTCTTTCTCGGCCTTTAGTTTTTCATTTGTTATCGCTGTAATGGACGATGCAACATCTTTAACATCTGCTGCTTTCATGTTGGTCAGTGAAAGTCTCATGATTGCTTTGAGTAGTGCAATATAGTGATAACTTTTCTGCAACAGAAACCAAAAATATGATTTTTAACATGCCATGAAACTCTGTTATAGGCCAACAAGAATAAAGGTGTAAGACAGAATACAGCATACCTCATATGGTTTGATTTTATGAGAAATCATTTCAGCATATTCCACAAAATCGCTTTCAGACTTTGGGATAAACATATCAAGGCTTTTTCCTTCATCCTTCACTCCGAAGAGTTCAGCAGTTGACCTATAGTCTGCTTCCTCAACAAGCCTGTGATAGAAAGAACATGACACATCAGACCACACAGGCCTTCACAACATTTGTGACCACACAGGACTTCACAACATTTGTGTGTGGGAAAGTGAAGTAGTTATAAACTCTCTTACCTCTGCTGGCGAAGTTTCTCAGCTATAGGATCTAGAGATTCTTCCTTCGGTGTTTCTTTTGGAACTTCGACTGCTTTACCCTTCTTTTCAACAGTTTTCTTAGGAGCCTTCTCAGGAGCAGGCTTTACAACAGGCGGCTACACACAAAACAACAAGAGATGGAAACGTAAAATGAAAAACTTTCTGATCCTCAAACCAAATTATGTCCAATAGAAAAACATTTCTTTAGAGTAAAAACGAAGTAATAATACCAAAGCAGGTTCATCATCATCCTCCCATGAATCCTTAATCTCATCTTCATCCACATCTTCATCATCCCAGTTACTTTTAAGTTCAACTTTTGCTGGAAGTGGTGCAATTCGTTCGTCCTCTGAAATCATAAAACAGAAACCATAAGAAACAGAACTCCAATAGACTACCCGCAAGTAATGTAAAACTCATCATCTTGGAGTAAATTATATTCAGACACACAAAGAGAATATAAGAGAGGACACTCTAGAGCATAGTTCTCACCCCAGTCATCCATATTTGCTGCCACTTATCGAGCAGAAATACAAGCTTCTATCTGAGAAAGCCTGCCAGACATAAGCATAAACATTCAGAAACATGCCGATTCAATCAAGCCTACAGTACTGATCAATCCAAATATGTTGGAACAAACAAATCCTATAACAATTCTCTATAAGCTTTGCTGCTAACACCCAACTTATCATCATAGGCAGAGCATACTCATACCATTACTTTGCAAATCAATTTCATATGCTAATAAGAACAGCTATATCTAAACTTGACCACAAGTTTCATGACATAAACCCTTTAAAGGATTCAACTTTTGATAATCTGTAATCGATAAAAAGACTTTTTTTTTTTTTTTTTGGATAAATTCCGAAACTTTTACCATGAATTTAGGGAAATCTTAAATCTACTCTTAAATCGTAAGCATGTAGAATCAAGATCATAAATTGGAGCAATTCGATAGAAACCCACCAATAGAATCAGTAGAATCAAGATCTAGAAGTGAATTTAACTTAGAAAGAAGAAACCTTTAATAAGAAAACATACCGAGAAACGGGTTTTGTAGCAGAGGATGTGAAATCGCAAAAAAAAAAAGGTTGAAGCGTTTCGTTGGGATTGTGAAGTCTCCGATGTGGTGGTTTAGCTTCAGAGGTGTACAAAGGGATTTTTATATGTGCGTTGTTGTTTTTCAACTTTTTCTTGTGTGGATTTAGGTTTTTTTTTTCTCCTTTTCTCGTTAGATTTATGCTTTTTTTTTTTTTTTTTGATAACATCAGATTTATGCCCTTTTTTTTTGATAACATCAAATTTTATGCCTTTTTTTTTTTATAACATCAGATTTTATGCCTTTTTCTTTTTTCTTTTTTTCTTTTTTATCAAATATACCTTTTTCGTAAACTCTTCCAATTTGAAGGAAAAAAAAAGGAAAATTGAAAATAAAGAATAAATAATTGAATTATTGTCCATCTATGAATTCTATATTTATGTTTGGTCATATATGCTTTAATATCATTTAAATCCCATTATATCCTCATATTTTAAAAAATCTTGGACAACTATAAATTTTTAAATAAAAAAATTCATTTATTTTGAAAAATATTTTGGAAAATATATAGGGCCAAAAAAATATACATTTTTGTATAACCTCTATAAATTAATAATGTTGGGATCATGGTATTTTTAAAAATTTATACTAAAATTAATTTATCTTTTTTTTTGTTCAAAAAATATTAATTTATAAACGTATTTTTTTTTAATTGTTAAAATTCTTGAAATATATGAATTGAATAAAAATGATAAACCATAAGATTAGTGTTTGTCTGTTCTAAAGTTTTTAGTTTTGGAACTGAAAATTTTAATATTTAGAAAAAAATTATTGACCAAAAATTACAAATACAATAGATAAATTCACTTATATACATGATCTAGTGACTTCAATTGTCGTATTTTAACAATCTATAAGACTTTCAAAATGATTTTTTTTTTAGAATTTGAAATCTTAAAGAAAATTTTGGTTATTTTTATGACATGTTATAGAGTATACTACAATATTATAGTTCGGAAAAAATAAAACAAATTTTTTCCATTCTCTCGCTTACAAAACATGAGTTTTCATATAATTGTTCTATCCTCTTAAATAAGTTTAAATCAAATATTTTGTATCTTATTCTTCAATCTATTTGTTTTATATTCTTCTTTCATAACTGTTATATAATTTTAAATTACATAGAATTTGATTTCTATTTTTTTTTGTAGAATATATAGAAAACCAAAAGATAATGCTTTCTAAACATTTTAGAACATGAGTAAATGTTAGAAAACATATTCTAATTTTTATAGATAAAGAGCAAACTATAGATTATGTATTCTAAATTTCGTAGAAATTAGTATTCTAAAATCCGTAGAACATAAATCATTTCTAAATTTCGTAGAACATGTAAAGTATGTATAAGACGTTATCTAAATTTTGTAGAACATGTACAATGTATAGAATACTAAACTTTATATATCATATTTTATCCATTAAAACGGCAACAAAAACGATATATTTTCAACGTTATAAGGATTTTAATGTCTTCTTCATCAATTTCCAAACAGAATGTCTAATTTTTTTTGGAAAAAATCGGCTAAATCAATTGCAAAGGGTAATTTAGGAATAGTTAACATATTGTTATAGAATGCATAAATGGACAATAACTCAATTATTTATCTTTTATTTCCAATTTCCAAAAAAAAAACAAGAAAAGTGTATAGAGTAGTAGTAGTAGACCGATCTGAGGCCAAAATCTCGTTTTTTTGGGTATTTTTTAAATTATGTTAGATTCATTCGGTCGAACCGATCACAATGGCCCAAATATATCTATAAAATTTTTTAAAAAATTAATAAACCATGAAGTAATAATTAAAAATACAAAAAAAAAAAGTTAGATGATACTATGTATGTAGAAATTTTGTTGTGATACATAAGTTACTTGTGGAATCGTAAAGTGAAAGAAAATAAAATGGAGAGGTGCAAGAAATGACACTGTTTCCAATAGTTAGCTTTTTCTAAGGGTAAAGTAAAAAAAAATATTACTGCTAATCATATAAAATAAGCTGTTAAATACCCGTTTAATTGCTTAATAAATTGACCTTTTTAAAAGTCAAAATGCAATGTCTGTGTTTGTGCGTTTTCTTTAATATTTTGTACATTTATTTAACTAATAAAAAATTTATGAGATCACATTAGAAAACGTTAATGCGCCTATATAAATCTCAACTGATTAAATCGTTAATATTATATATAGACAAGATAAAGACCCGTCCGATGGGCGGGTTTAAACTTTTGTAAATTAAATTAAATTTAATAAAAATATATTAAAATATATTGTACTTTATTTATAAATTTTCTTTTTACTATAATACACTTATTTATATCAATATACAAATCTTTTATGTATGTTACCATTAAAAATGTATTTTTTACACCTAGGTATACTGTATGTTACAAATATATTATTTACCACCACCTAAAAAAATGTCTCTATGAAAAATTTAAGCCAACTATTATATGTCTCTTTACTTTCACTTTTGCAAAGTTTCTTTAATCAATAAAATTGTTGGATCAAAAAAAAATTAAATAAAAAATAAATTACATTACAATAGTGTATGACTAACCATGGAGAGAACCTCGGCTCTGCCCTCCTCCCTTATGGAGAGAACCTTGCATCCAACCTCCTCCACCATGGAGAGAACCTTCGCTCTGCCTTCATCTTTTGGGGAGATAACCTTGCGTACAACCTCCCCCACCTTCCTCCCTTGGGGAGATAACCTTGCGTCCAACCTTCTTCACCATAGAGAGAACTTCGGCTCTGCACTCCTCCTGTGTGGAGAGAACATGTTCACGTCTTTTAGCTATCTCAAAGTGGCTTGCTCCAACAACCAATGAATCGAAAGACTCTTATATAACATCACAAAATCGTTTGATAGTAACTAATGTTAAATTTTCCAATGTAATCATGGAAGTTTCTTTGACACACCATGATGTAGCCTCTGTCTTTAAGCTACTATAGATCTGTCAACAACGATTTATGTTTTTTCAATATATCTATGTTTGTTGTAAGCTTGTGTTTGATTAGCTTATTTTATCCAACCATTAGGTTAATGACCTTCTCCTCTTTATCTCTTTTTAAGATTGAACGAATGGTAACAATTGTGTTTGCACAACAGAAAGGTCTATGACCAACCAATCAAGATTTAGAAGTTAGAAAAAAAATTAATTTGACATAACTAAAAATATAATAGAAAATTATAAGCACAATAATATATGAACCTCAAATAATTCAAAGATGAATATAAAAATTAAATAAAACAATCTAAAGCTACTACAATAAAATTTTAAAATACAGTATTAGAAAATGAAGATGCATATATTAATCTTTCATATTAAAAAATGAAGATGCATATATTAATCTTCCATATGTTAATCTTACCTATTCTAAACTGAAAAAGTAGAAAGTATGTGTATATTCTGGTTTTAAAAATAAGGAAAATTTGTCTTCACATTAAAAAACTTCACCAATAGAACAAAGTTGAAAGCAATATTTTTGAATAAATTATTTTGTTAGATGAATAATATGAGACGATCTATGTTTATATAGACGTCAGTATTTACATTTTTTAGAATTAATAATTTTCTGATCATTAAAATTGACACATGTCACGTTCTGATGAGTTACTAACTTTGATATTTAATCGTTAAAACTGACACGTGTCACGCTCTGGTGAATTTTTAACTTTGATCTATGATCGTTAAAACTAACACGTGTCACGATCTTGTGAGTTACTAACTTTGAAAACTAAGGTTTATATAATAAGATAGTAGATATTAAGTACACATTAGTAAAATCATTTTAGCAATTAAAATCATATAAACATAATAATAAAATAGGTGTTACCTTAGTGCAGTGGCAGAAGGTAAATCCATTTGTAGAAGATACAATTACACCCGGGATCGAGTCTCGGCTTCTACGAATGTAGAAATTTGGCTAATGGGCCGGCCTGTTGTGGCCCAATGGTTGACAAAAAAATAAAAAATAAAAAAATAATAATAATATAGGTGTTATTCTATTTAAAATAACAAGTGCTAATTAAATGGCCTAAATTAGCAATAGGTTCGATCAAGTCCGACATAATTTGTCAAACCAACAGGGGATAGTTCTTGACATTCTTGTCGATGAAATAGTTTCTACTGTTATTTGTAATTGGATTCCCCTAGCTGCTAGTTTTGGCAATTACCGTTAAAATAATGTGTCTGTGGCCCTTGAGTCCCAGTAACCCTCTTTTCATACAAACTCATCTTCTCCATATTCATAAGATGCATAATAGCCAAGAAGACAAAAGAAACACAATGAACGTGAAGACTGAACCGTCAAAAAAAAAAAAAAAAAAAAAAAAAAAAAAACTCTAAAAACAACCGTCAAGAATGGCATTCAAGCCTGTGTTAGTTAGTTGGTCTTGTCCTTGAAAGCTGGAGGTGGCATAGCCCAGACATGCTTTCTGCAAGGGCTATGGCATTATCATCAAACTCATTATTTAAAAAACTCGATGCCGTGATTGTGGTTAAGCTTCGACGTCTTCATATTTGGACAAGACTGACCTACAACTCTCAATTACTCTCCTGAAAATGAGCAGTATGTAAACCTCGAGGTCTTCAAGCAATGGATCGGAAGTTTGATAACTGCGTGTGCAACTCCCTCACCTGTTATTGGATAGCACCTTGTAAGTCGAAGGCTTCTCAGATTACTTAAGCTACAAATAATTGTGTAAGTAAAAGTTAAAAACATACGCTGCAGAAGATCTTATATATTTTTCTCTTCATAACTTTGCATTGTTTAAATTGGGACGTGATCTCTCATGTCCCATGCCGCTACCTAGTTACTGGTTTACAGCTCTCATTGATTCTATCTCGATGTATCCTATCTAGTCTTTTGTGCCGTTGGGGTTTACCCATCTTTGTAACCTTGTTAACTTTTTAAACTTTGAGATATTTGAATCTCTTCTTGTATTTGCTTTGATTTGATTGAATGAAAACTTATGTTTGTCCAAAAGAAAAAAATTGGGACAAAGTAGAAAAAAAAATTGATCTCCAAAACAACTGCGTGTATATGTAGTTAAATCATTAATTATAAAATAAACCAAGAAAAACCAAAATTCTCATACTACTGATAAACTCTTAAGCATGTTAATAATCAAATAATTATAATAGGTTTCAAGTAGAAAATTTCAACTATAAAATGAAGAGCAAATAATAAGGAGCTATGAGTTATGAACAACCCTGTCTACGCATTGCTGAAAAAGTCACAATAAGTCATGGCCACCTAGCCTTCTTCCAAATGATCAATGTGATACATATTAATCATAGCCGTTTTCTACCTATGGATCAAAGTCACTAAATTACATTTATCTAGGTCCTTATAGACTATAGTGATACATATTTACGATTTTGGTTTGGGCGATAAAGTACAATAATAAAAATAATCTCTTGAGCATACCCCATTATTTAAATCAAAAGTTCAAAGACAATAAGGAGTTTGAAACTAAAAAATAGTACCAAGAGAAAAGAGGAGACATGAACAAGTTCATAAATTGACAAAACCAACATGTGTTCGAGATTCAAGACCAAGTCCGAGATAGTACTTGAATGTCGTCACCGGCGACCAAGTCATCGTCTCAATCAGAATCGATAAAATTCATATGAAATGGGTAACCATTTACTCTCTTCCTAAGATTCTGGATGTCTTGTATAGCACAGTCGCCAACGGGCATGTGATCACTTGCAATGTTTACCTTCAATGTCTTTAGCTGTGGGCAAGCGTGGATCCAGTATTAAACATAAGCGTGCTGAGACCTCAATGGTTTCAAGCAATGGAAGTTTTGCGATTGCGTTCACAATTCCTTCGGTCGTCATACATACTAAGTGAACAAGACATTCGTACTTCTCAGCTTACTTGATCTGCAAATAATTGTGTTTCGAGTTAAATCATAAACTAAGAAGAAAGAGAACAATAATTAATTAGAAATTATGATACTATTTATTAATCATCTCAGAAGCATGTAAAATTAAAAAGAGCCAAGAAATGCCTTTGTTTTTTTGATCGGGACGATTGACTAGTACATGACTCAAAAGATCCTTCAGATCCGATACTCGTATTCAACTCAGCTATTCGACACGTTTAGGGTTTGGATAAAGGGTATTACAATTTCGTTATCTGCGAATAAAAATAAGGTGAAAGTGATATGTATATATTTTATACTCTTTCATCATGTATTTGTCATTCATTTTTCTCTCTTAACTCATTGTTTTATATTATTTTTAGTCTCTTTTGGATAATATGCATATCTAGGTAGCTCTGCATTGGTTTAACATGTATCTTGCATATTGGAGTATTTCAGGTGTTATGAGATGTCCAGACTGTTGGAACCGAATGGAGGTTGAGACGTGCATCCGACTCAAGCGCGCAACAAAGAATGCAACGTTGGACTCAACCAAACATGTGACTCGACCCGCGCTCATGGGAGAGACACCATGCGACTCGACCAACACTCCCGGAAGAGAAGCAATGCGACTCATCGACATGCGACTTGGACACGCTCCCAGGAAGAAGCACCAGCATGCACTCGAGCATCACGCCTGGAAGGGATGTCATCCCACTCAACCAGCACTCTCAGGAGAGATGCAATACGACTCGACCGACCACGTCATACATGCGACTCGACCACCATGCCTAGAAGATATTGAGATGAACACGCCAACCCTTATTATATATATAAGTCGTTTTATATGGTTTTGTATAGTATTAGGACTTTCCTTATTTTGATCTTCTTGTATGCATATAAATAGAATGTATCTAGGTCAATATTTCTTTAAGGAATGAGAAACACTCCTTCTCCTATTCTCATCTCGCCGTCTCTGTATTCTCTCCCTAGACTCTAAATCTCTCATCTTCTTCTTCTCGAATTCTCACTCATTCTCTTTACTCTCACTCTTGATTCATTCTTACATGGTATCAGAGCAGTAACGCTCATATTCTACAAAATCTCAGTCTGTTCTTTTCCGCAACCAAATTCAGTTTGAAAATCTCTCATGGATCTCAACAAAACACTCATCATTCCGGTCACACTCAAGGGTGGAAACTACTTGCTTTGGGCAAGGACTACAAAGACAACGTTGTGTGGTCGTGGACTTTGGAAGCACATTGAGAAGAATGAAGCTACAAAGGAGATCACGACTACCGAAGAAAGAAAGGAGATCGTGGCTTGTGATGGTGACAAATGGTTCCAAGAGAATCAAAGTGTCTTAGCTTTCATCCAAAACTCCTTGGATGCTCCGATCCTTGAGTCATACTCTTACTGCGAGATGGCCAAGGATCTTTGGGATACATTGAAAAAGGTATTTGGAAATGTCTCAGACCTCAGCCGTGTGTTTGAGGTAAAGAAAGCTATTAACAACCTTAATCAAGAAGAGATGGAGTTCACCAAACATTTTGGGAAATTCAGATCTCTTTGGGCAGAGTTAGAGATGTTAAGACCTAACTCGGTGGATCCAGTGGTCCTAAACAAATGTCGTGAGCAAGATAAAGTGTTTGGTCTTCTCTTGGCGTTAAACTCATCATACAATGATCTCATCAAGTATATCCTCCGGTCAGATAAACTACCAAGTATCGATGATGTGTGCAATCAAATTCAAAAGGAGCATGGCTCAATTGGTCTGTTTGGAGCTAAAGGAGAGCTTATCACCGCTAACAAAGGAGAGGTGGCTGTAGCGAACAAGGGGTACTAGAAAAGTGATGGGAAGAACCGTGTCATATGTGACCATTGTAAGAAGCCGGGTCATTTCAAGGATAAATGCTGGAATCTTCATCCTCACCTCCGACCAAGAAGTGTCAATCCAAGAGCAAACTAAGCATGTGGATTTGGTGAAGGCCAAGCTCAAGTGACGACTCACGCCACTGAAGGTAACGGAGCAGCACTAGCAGCCTCCTCGGAGCTGGTGAGGAGGTCCGACCTTGATGCTTTCATCAAGGTTCTAAAAGAGTCTTCTGGTAACGCTTATCTCACTCTTAATGCTATAAAACCTCTTATTGTGGATTCCAGAGCTTCTCACCATATGATTAGTGAATCTAAGCTAATTAGCAATATCAAACCAACTTTAGGGAATGTGACCATAGCAAATGGAGATAAGATACCAATTAAGGGAGTTGGAAATTTAAATATGTTTGATAGAACAACTAAAGCGTTTTATATGCCTAGTTTCACATCCAACTTGTTATCGGTTAAGAAAGTAACTAATGACCTTAATTGTTATGCAATCTTTGGTCCTAATGATGTGTATTTTCAGGATATTGACACAAGTAGAGTTCTTGGCAAAGGAAGCACTAAAGATGATCTTTATGTGCTTGAGGATTCGAATCTCACCACTGCTTTATCTTCGTGTTTTAAGTCAATAATCGATGAGACAAATGGTTCAATTTGGCATGCTAGACTTGGTCATCCACATTTTCGTGCATTGCAACTAGTTTTTCTTTTAAAAATAATGAGTGTGAGGCTTGCATTCTTGGTAAACATTGCAAAACAGTTTTTCCCAACTCTTCCACTATGTATGAGCATTGTGATTTAATTCATTCTGATGTTTGGACATCACCATGCTTGTCTCGTGAAAATCATTAATATTTTGTTACTTTCATTGATGAAAAATAAAAATATACTTGGTAAACCTTGCTTCCATCTAAGGATAGAGTTCTTGAGGCTTTTCTAAATTTTCAAAATTATGTGACTAACCAATTTAATGCCAAGATAAAGATTTTGAGATCAGATAATGGTGGGGAGTACACAAGTCATATGTTTAAACAACACCTAGCCAAACATGGGATTGTACACCAAACAAGTTGCCCTTACACGCCACAACAAAATGGTGTAGCTGAAAGGAAGAATAGACACCTTATGGAGGTTGTCCGGTCCATGATGTTCCACTCAAACGTACCAAAGAAGTTCTGGGGAGATGCAGTTGTTACTGCTTGCTATCTAATCAATCGGATTCCAACAAAAATATTGGGTGATATCTCTCCATTTGAAGTGCTTAACAAAATTAAACCATCTATTAATCACTTTCGTGTGTTTGGTTGCATATGTTATGTCTTAAAACCAGGTGAACAACGTGATAAACTCAATGCTAAGAGTGTCAAGAGCATGTTCATTGGATATTCAACCACACATAAGGGATATAAATGCTATGAACCATAAGCTAGAAGAGTCTTGGTGTCAAGGGATGTAAAATTCTTAGAATCCAAGGGGTTCTATGATGAAAAGAATTGGGAAGACTTGAAAGATCTCTCATGTTCTCAATCTGACAAAGCCAACAATCTTCGCATTCTGCTAGAGAGGCTTAGAGTTACAAATAATCAACCTTCACAATCACCTTCGGTCAACACACCACCAATTGGATCTAACAAGGAACCGATTGAGCTGCAGCATCCAGACTCGACAAATGAAGACGTGAACATTACACCAGGAGAATCTGCTCGACAACATCAAGCTGAGGATGACATTGATAATCATGAGGAAACTCTCAACTCTCTTGGTACTGACAAGGGTAAGGACTCTACATCAGCTGATGATCTTACCTCTGAAGGAGAAGAAGCTGAAATAGAAGAAGATCAACATCAGGTTGTGGAGACCAATATTATACCACTCCGTAGAAGTGAGCGTCTCAAGAAAACTACTCGAGTCTACTATAATAGTCAGGCCGTGGCTCACCCTATACAAACAGTCTGCACTCTTGCACACCTTCCTATCCAACATCAAGTCTTTCTTACACAAATAGACCAACATTGGATCCCACAGAGTTATGAGGAAGCTAAAGAACACAAAGTTTGGAGGGATGCTGTGGGAGATGAAACTAATGCTATGGTAAAGAATCATACATGGGATGAAGCTGATTTGCCAAAGGGGAAGAAAGCCGTGACATCTCGGTGGATATTTACTATCAAGTACAAGAGTGATGGGGGGGGATAGAAAGATATAAAGCCAGGCTTGTAGCTAGAGGGTTCATCCAAACCTATGGAGAATACTACCTTGAGACATTCGCACCAGTTGCCAAACTCCACACGGTAAGAGTAGTCCTTTCACTATCGGTTAACCTCTCTTGGGATTTGTGGCAGATGGATGTGAAGAATGCGTTTCTACAAGGAAAACTCGAGGATGAGGTGTAAGACCACCACCGGGCCTTGAAGATACTATCGGACCTGGAAAGGTGTTCAAACTCAGGAAAGCCATCTACGGTCTAAAACAATCACCAAGGGCTTGGTATCACAAACTAAGCTCAACACTTCTTGAGAAAGGCTTTAGAATATCAGAGGCTGATCACACATTGTTCACATATCCAAGCCAAAGAGGTATTATTGTCATTCTCATATATGTTGATGATATTTTCATCTTTGGGAATGACAAGGTAGGCATTCAAGATACCAAACAGTACCTTAAATCTGTGTTTGATATTAAAGATCTTGGAAAACTAAAGTACTTTCTTGGGATAGAAGTGTGTCGTTCGGAAGAAGGACTCTTCTTATCACAAAGAAAGTACACACTTGATATTTTAAAAGATGTAGGTAAGCTTGGATCAAGACCTGTTGAAGCACCACTCGAGGAAAACTACAAGTCAAACTGTAAGGGGGAGTCCAATGAAGCTCTGTTCGAAGATGTAAAAAAGTATCGACGGTTGGTAGGTAAGCTCATTTATCTCACCATAACTCGACCTGATATATGTTTTGCTGTGAACCAGGTAAGCCAATACATGCAAAAGCCAACAGTACATCATTTGGAGATGGTGAGCCACATACTCAAGTATCTCAAAGGAGCTCCTGGTCAAGGCATTTGGATGGGATGTAACAAAAATACGGAGCTTGTAGGATATTGTCATGCAGATTATGCTGGAGACCGTGAAGATAGGCGCTCAACAACCGGTTACTGTACATTTGTGGGAGGAAATCTTGTCACTTGGAAGAGTAAAAAGCAAAAGGTGGTCTCTCTCTCAAGTGCTGAATCAGAATACAGGGCAATGAGGAAGCTCACAACCGAACTAATGTGGCTCAAAGCTCTCTTGAAGGATCTAGGCATCAACACTCCAAAACCGATCACAATGCACTGTGATAATGAAGTTGTCATTCACATTGCAACCAACTCAGTATTTCATGAAAGGACCAAACACATAGAAGTGGATTATCACAAAGTCAGGGAACAAGTTCAACTTGGAGTGATCCTTCCATGCCACACTGAGAGTGCTGAACAATTGGCGGACATCTTAACCAAAGCAGCAAGTTCAAAGGTTTGTGAGTATATACACTCCAAACTCGGGCTCATGGATCTAACTAGGCCGCAAGTGAAGACCCTAAACTATTGATACCATACTCTTTTTCCCTTAGTGTGTTTTGCCCCAAATGGGTTTTATACACTAAGGTTTTTAATGAGATGGGTGTTCATAGTTCCAAGCTTAACTGCCTCTCATACGGTTAAGCTTGAGGGGGAGTATTAAGATGAACACGCCAACCCTTAGTATATATATAAGTCATTTATATGGTTTTGTATAGTATTAGAACTTTCCTTATTTTGATCTTCTTGTATGCATATAAATAGAATGTATCTAGGTCAATATTTCTTTAAGGAATGAGAAACACTCCTTCTCCTATTCTCATCTCGCCGTCTCTCTATTCTCTCGCTAGACTCTAAGTCTCTCATCTTCTTCTTCTCGAATTCTCACTCATTATCTTTACTCTCACTCGTGATTCATTCTTACAGAAGAGACGACATTCCACTTGACCAATCACACAGACATGCAACTCGACCACCGTGCCTGGAAGAGATGACATTCCACTCGACCGACCATGCCAGGCATCCGACTCGAACGACACGTCTCGGACGTTCCAGAAGATTCTCGAACCGCCTCTCTGTCTTGTTCGTTTTATGTTTTAGGGTTTTCAATGTTTTCCTATAAATACTCTCTTAAGTCTTTACCCAAAGGATATTGTGAATACCCTAGGGTTTATGAGTAGCCACCAAAACATTTTCTAAGTTTGTAATCAAAATTTCTCTTAATCTATTTAGCTTTTGCATTTGATTTCTTCTACAAAGTTGTTTATCTCATCTTAATCTATCTAGTCATGCTTGATTTAGTGTTTTATGGGTTTGTGTTCTTGGTGATGATGATTTTTGGGTTTGAGTAGTGTTAGTGTTCTTGAGGATGGGATAGATTATTATGTGGAGAATCTTAGTATATAGGGTGTTTAAGCTTAGATTCGTATTGTTTTCCTTCTGGACTATAGTTATGCTAGTTTCTCTCTGATCAATTGGACTAGGCTTAGACATTTCCACACCCAAATGGTGTTTGATGAAATGTCTGACCAACTAGCTAGTGCGAGAGACTTACATTCCTAGCCTAAGAGATTAGTTGTCTAGGGTGTTTGTTGACATGAATGAACTCATTTGTCATGCATGCTTGACCATGTTTCTCTAGCGAGAGTTAGGTTTGGAAATGGTTGAGTCTGAGTAGCTTCTGTCAAGAGATTGGTTTAGCTAAGGGTTGATGTTCATTGTCTAGGGATAGTTTACTTGTGGCATGTTAAACACTCTGTTGACTAAGAGACTCCGCCTACATCAATTACTCCCATCCTTAGGACCTCTATCTTTCTGATTGTTATTGCATTCCTGAGACTGTTTATATTCTTGTTGTTTAGTTCATTAGACTTGTTTCTGCTTTTACTTAATTATTCATGTTCACGTCTTGTCATGCATGTTCGTTTCTAATTCTGTAGTTTATTTCAGTTTTGTATTTTGACCATTTTAGGATTGTTAGACATAAATCCTCTTTTTGATTTGGCTTGACTTGTGATATCTTGATCTTGTCTTGATTGCTAGTAAAGTTCTCAACTGGATTGACACCTTAAGTATGACAACTGCATAAGGTTAATTGAACCTGATAGACACAAAAATCCTAGTATCAGAAAGGTATTATTTTTTTGGATCCTATTTTTGTAATACTCGATTTGCTATCCAATTTATCATCGGCATGTAAACATCCGTTTCGAAATGTTTTAAAATATTAATTATTAATATATTATAAATATATACTAAAAAGTGTTTAAGAATGATTTTAGAACATGAAATTATAAGTTTTTAGTTTTAAAATTTGTAATTATATATTTTTGAAACTCTATGTTGTATGTATTAATAATTTTTTTTTGTGAGCTGACAATATTATTTAAATTTGGAAAGTTACATTGTGAAATACAACTAAAAGTCAGAAGAAAACAAAGGTATTTCCTAAATATAATGTCCAAAATAGGAAAACTATTAAGTTGGCCATCGAAAAGAACTAAAACGAAATAAAGTGAAAAACCTATTAAGTAAACATTTAAATCTGAGGAGAGGACGAACTCTTAAACTAAAGACAGAGACAATAAAACTTAACTCTTACACAACACACTAGACACAAAAAACAAGAAGAACTCTTCTCGTGAACCACCTGCAGATGAAATATACTAAAAATGTCCATGACCAGTCTGAAGCTAACATCAACCACCTGTCTCGAATATAGAACTGTGATAAGGATTGGAAACAAATTTATGCATGAGTTATCACTAAATGTGCACGCGGGTAAGGATAAAGAATCAGATATCTAGCAAGTCATCGATTTTAATTGGATATCTAATTTTTTGGATACCCGTAAAGATAAAGTCGAGTAAAGATCATCTTAAAATTCAAGAGGATTCTTCTAGTGCACAACCCTAGATATTGTCATGAACATATCTTACACTATTCAGTTTAAGTAAAAAGACTAAATACAGTAGAACCTCTATAAATTAATACTCGGTAAATTAATAATCTCTATAAATTAATAAATTTCTCCGGTCCCAAATTGAGACTAGTGTAATTTTGGACACTATTCGATAATATAATAAAATAATAATTTTTTTTGAAATTTTTTTTGTAAATATATGGTCCCATCAATAATATAAATTAATAATTATATAAAATTATTTAAATATATGTATATATGTACACATTAATTTTTATTAGAGTTCATTTTTAATATTTTTACTATATAAAAATCTTTGAGTGCTATCTTCAAAACATGATAATTGTTATTTTCATTGTAACTAATTTTATAAAAATATTAGTTATAAAGATTAAATCTTATTTTTAATATTTTTTTACCAAATTAGGAAAGTCTTTCTATAAATTAATAATTTTAATTTATCGATAAATTAAAACCTTTATAAATTAATAAAATTTCATGGTCCCGACTTTATTAATTTATAGAGGTTTTACTGTAGTACACCCCTATTCGAATTTACATATGTCAAATTTAATAAAATAAAATTATGAATAAATGTACGTGGTTAGACAATATATTTTAGACTATAAAATAGAGTAATTTCAAATACAATATGGTTTTTGTCTTACGTATCATTCTATTTTCTATTTTGAAAAATATCGCAAACGTAAAAAAACTTTAAATATATACTAATTATATCTTCAACTCTATTTTAGAATGTGATATATTCGAATTGAGGAATATTTATTTTATAATAAATTTAAAAGAAAAAAGTAGAGTAGTATTGAGATGCCCATAAAAGAATGAACAGTTAAATTGAATCAATGATCTGAAACTACGTGTTTGCACATAACGTCATTACCTCAAAACGGATACTGAAATCAACACGCGCTAGAAAAAAGGGTTCAAAAGAAGGACACTACAACTACAAATAAGAGAAAAAAGAAGACATGAAACAAGTTCATAAGTTGGCAAGACCATCATATATATACAACATGCACTATGTTTTTTTTTTCTACATTGTTCATAAAGATTCAAATCTAGTCTGAAATATAGTTAATTACTGGCCCCTTAGAAATCATAGTCAACCTCAATATGTAATCACCACTATATGTATATTTCCCAAGTCATCATCTGAACAAAATTGATATCATACGGCCACGGGTAACCAGCGGTTGAGTCGTTTTGGGGGGCGCGTTTAGAATCTTTGATTTTCTTGAAACATTGTTTCTCTAGATCTCTGAAATAGTTAATGTTGAAACACTTGGCGTAAATCATAGTGTTCGAGCCGAGGTCGGGATTGTTATCAAGAATGGTGTTTAAGCCACTTTCCGTTTAATTAGTCTTGTTCTCAAGAAGCTGGAGATGACGTAGTTCAAGCATGCTTTCACCAAAACTAGTGCATGATCATCGTTAACGTTTTCGCCAGAACGCATGTCACCAAAGAAATTTAGCATTATTGTATTTATCCGTGGACAAAAATGGCCAATAAGTTTAAAATTTAGCTATATCCATGAGTGTGAGACCTAGAGCTCTCTTAAGAATCAGTAGTTTTGCGACTGCATTCACAAGTCTTTTGAGCAACATTGGAAGTCCAAGTCTTCTTAGACTACTTGATTAGACAATATAATTTGCTAAAACTTAAACTAGGAAAACAAAATTCTTCATAGTATGACTGATCAACTTACAAGCATATATATGATATTTGTTCGGTCCATAGAGGTACCCACTGATGTAATCTCATTATAAAACTCAGCCGAGCATCATCAAGGTACCCACTGAGGAAAAAACCATCGCATCGTTTTCACAACTTATAATTACGCACTCAAATCTTAAAACTTTAAAGGAAATAAGGACTTTGAAACTATACCAAATACCAAGATAGAGAGAAGAGGGTACATGATCGAGTTCATAAGTTGACAAGACCAACAAAACCAACTTGTGTTCAGAGAGACTCAATACCTAGTCCGAGATAGCACCTTGAGAAATCATATTCGAAAATTAATGTCGTCACCAACTACCGCTGTATATATTGTTCAAGTCATCGTCTCAATCAGAATCGACAAAAGTCATATGAAATGGGTAATCATTTACTCTCTTACTAAGATTCCGGAGGTGGCGTAGAGCGCGCACGCCAACGGGCTCGTAACATCTGTTGTTTATTTTCAATGTCTTTAGCTGTGGGCAAGCGTGGCCTATAGCTTTCAAATCCAGTATTAAACATAAGCGTGCTGAGACCTCAATGGTTTCAAGCAATGGAAGTTTTGCCACTGCGTTCACAATTCATGTGCTTGTCGTACTACGTTGACAGGTCATTCCTAGTCCAAGACTTCTCAGATTCCTTGATCTGCAAATAATTGTGTGTCGAATTAAATCATAAACTAAGAAGAAGAACAATAATTAATTAGAAATTTTATCATACACTAATCATCTCAGAAGCATGTAAAATTAAGAAGAGCAAAGAAATGCGTTTGTTTTTTGATTGGGAAGATCAACTAGTACATGACTCAAAATATCAAAATCAAATGAAGCTTTAAGCAAGTCTATACTAAGCGTTACTACATAAGCTGATAAATATTTGTATGCTAAAACCTAACTTCTTGTTTTCATTAACCATGAAAAAGGAACAAGTTATTAATTAAGTATGACAATAACGGTGTGAAAAAAAAGAAGACTCGATTGAACAATGTGAGAACTAATTAATGACTATTAAAACAGCGTCATATATATCAAGTCACTTCAAAATAAAATTGAAATCTTTTTGACTCTTCAAACATTAAAAGAATATATCTAGTAAAAGGGAAAAAAAAAAAGCATCATAAGTGGAGATTGAGAGTTGTAAAGGATAGAGAGAAGATAGGTACCTATGGGCGATGTAGCCGAGGAGATCATCGTCGACGAAGTTCCCAGTGTAGATTTCGACCAAACCACCTTGGCTGCGATCAACGGCGTGACGGCACATGAGCTTTCCATTGTTTCTTAGCTTCCTAGTTACGATTTAACGCCATGAGGAAGGCATGAACAATGTGAGAACTTAGGACTATGATAACATTAGAAATCGAAATTTTTGTTGACTCGTAAAAACGTTAGAAAGACATGACCATTATCCATAGCAGATCCAGTAAAAGGGAAAAACAAAAGATAGGTAACCTATCGGCGGTGATGTAGCGGAGGAGAACATCGTTGATGAAGGTCCCAGTGTTGATTTCGACCAAACCACCCTGGCTGGGATCATCGGCGTGACGGCAAATGGTAGGTAAGTCGAGATTTACATGGTTTCCATGGTTTGTCATGTCGATTTTACGCCACATGAAAGGGTCTTTACAGACCTGTCTGTAACGGTATAGAGAAAGAAAATCACTCAAACTGCTTGGAAACGCGCCAAGCAAACGCTTCTATTCAAACTTATAAAAAACCTTTTTACAAGTTATGAATCTAATCCTACTCTCTTGTCTATCTAACACAACACCCTGTGTAGATCTAAAAGAGTAACCACACTCACCTTCAAAGCTCTTTTTCTTTGCTCGAAGGTTTACAAATCTCTCAAACTTAATCCCCGAGTGCTAGCTCTTTTTGCGGCTAGCCCTCGTCGCTTTTAAACCCTTCACCCACGATCTCTAACCTAGATCTTGGTGAATCCCTAACTAAAAGGAAATATTCCTTATCCTAAGAAATATCCTCCCTAATCCTCTCGATCAAATATACTCTCAATCTTCTCGTGTATATCTTGATCTTCTTCTTCCTTCCTTCACACACTCCTTGTCACAACTCCCATAATCTTCTTCCACGTCAGCTCAAACTCCACGTCATCAAAACAGCACCTGATACACTTCGCAGGCTCCTGTCACCTTCAGAGCTCTGATGCACTTTCAATCTCCCCCTTTTTGACTGAATCTTGCCACACAAGCAACCGCAACATCAAACCTGAAAAAGCACAGACAAACACAACCAAAACAACCGTACTAACAAAATATTGCAATAATCAACACAAGATGGTTAACTGATAAAGGCTTGTTTTAAGAAATTGTTCAGAAGCAAAGCAGAGACAAAATAAAACAAGTCTCAAGTTTTTAAACAGGGGAGGAGAAACACATAAAAGCAATAAAAACAGTGAGCAACAAAAACAACTGCTCCCCCATAGCTTAATCTCCCCTCAGGCCTCTGAATCAGACTCATCTCCCCCTGCTTGTTTGGCACAGTTTAGTCAAAAATACCAATAAACTAAACCAGAAATTTGAACGAATATCAAAGTACGAAACTACTTACCCGCGTCCAAAGCATCTTGCAGGATCTTGATCGCCAACCGGATGGCTTTGCGCTCTGCAGATGTACCACTAGGAATAGTCGGCTCAGTGGACCGCGACACGGTCTTCTTCCCCTTTGTCTTTTTCACGTCTTGTTGCTGAAGACTCGGAACAGGATGCTGTGCTGCAAGGAGCTGATGAATAAGGCTCGGAAAAGGTAGACGAAAACCTGACTGAGCTTGCAGACCCAACTGTATGATCTGTTCGTAGATCATTCTCCCAAAATCGAATGGAATACGATGCATGATCATGTAGATCACCATGGCTCTGTTCGCAGAAATGTAACCTGTGTTCACCGTGGGAGACCAGTTGCTGCAGCAAATCTTATTCAGATCCTTGATCACTGGGTCCTTAATCGCCGTTGATACAAGCTGCTTGCAAGTCTTCACTTGGCCACCAGACAAAAAGAGTGCGAGATCCTCCTCCAGAATCGCAGCCGTCTGTAGCTTTTGTTCACGAATATCAACTGATTGAAGACCAAACAGAGCATTGATGCGGCTGGGGGAAAACTCGTACATCCAATCTTTGACAAGCACATCAACTGAGTTTCCTTCAACCTTGACTGTAGGAAGATTTGCCCAGAACTCATAGACAATCTCAGGATCATAGGGAACAATTTGGGTGACCGTTTTTGACAGACCAGCTTGATCAAGCAACTCCCTAGTAGAAACACCTACTCCCTGGGTATAGTTAACCTCAGCAGCAATGGTTCGAGAGGTGAAGAAACCATACCGTCGAGCAGCCTCAGCAGATATGAACCGTTTTGTGTCAAAGTCCTTAGACGATGCACCGCGTGAGGAGGACATACCCTTGTCCTTACGAAGAGACGGACGCTTGGATTCACGACCATCTGTATCCGCAGCTGATTGTCTCTTACGCAGACGAGACGAGATTCCCTGGTTCGACACCGTGGGAACAGGGATATCACCAGTGAGATCGACGACCGGAAATTGGGACGTCACCTCTTTCGGCGGAGAAGACGAAGAGTCGCAGGTTTCTTGGTTCCCGTGAGAGGGCGAGGGAACTTGATTCACCCGAGGCGAAGATGCAGCGACGGACTCCTCCTGAGGCTGGTAAACCACCATGGCAGTCGCGGGATCGATCGGAGCAAGTGGAGTGGGCGGAGGCAACGAGGACGGTGGAGTGTGCAGCTCCTCATCTGAGCTGGAGTCATAGTGGAATCCACTAAAGATGGACTTCATTGTTGATAGAGCGTTGATCGAACAGGGAAGGAGAAGATTAGGTTAGGTTTGGGCAGAAGATTAATCGACACAGGATTGAAAACGCAAGGGTGATGAGGAAAACGCCAAAACCCTAGCTGCTCCTTTTTATACACCTCCGTGAGTCTCAATGGGCTGCACAGACTCGGCCCAAAGTATTATGAATTTCCTGAAACCACTTAATATAAGTGTACACTGCATATTTCCTCATTTGACTGCATTTACTCATTAATTCAATCAATCACAGTTAATACTAATGCATTAAACAATCTCATTCTTCCTCTTTTTCAGTCCACATTAACAGATTCATGAATCAACCACAAGATACACACAACCACTAATGACAGAATCTGAGGGACCCTGAACGAGAATTAAACACACATGAGCATTAAATATTTTTTTTATTTTTTATTAAAAACAGTGTAGAAGACAGAACACTAACCAGACCTTTGTTGTATCAGCCACTTGTTCAGAACCTTCACCAGAAACTATCACAACCTCTTGAATTGTCGAAGATCAGAGGACTGTTGCATGTGGGTAGTCTTTCACACTGGCATGCCTTTAGTCTACAATCCATCCCAACATGTTAAGGCAGCTGGAGTTCATCTCTTTGAAGAGCACATAACATTTTTTTTTTTTTTTTTTTTTTTTTTTTTTTATATATTTATCAAACAGCCTTATGGTGACTGCTTCAGCCTCTTGAGTTTCAGTGACACCATTTGATTGTGTCAGCCACTGATTTGAAACTCATCATTTCTTAGGTTGTTAAACCTTTGAATGATTGTGCATGTCTCTTCACAGCTCTTTGACCTCCTTAATCATGACAACGTTTAACAGGATGGACAGACCGGCATGACAGGCAGCTATTTCCCACACTTCTTCAGATGTTGATCTTCTATATATTCCAGGATTTCTATGATCTATTCTAGTTCCAGTTCCTGCCTTAGACCAACACAACTCAGAGAAATAGTTAGAGTTCACAGATACCAATAGACTTCCTCAGATTTATGAATCTGTTGAAATCCAACGGCTTAGTAAACAAATCAGCCAATTGAAAATCAGTGCTCACATGGTCTATCTCAATCAGTTTCGCCTCAACAAGTTCACGAACAAAGTGGTGTCTAATATCTATATGTTTTGTTCTAGAATGCTGGACAGGATTCTTAGAGATGTTTATAGCACTTAAATTATCACAATGAATTAACAAGGTGTCAGAATCCATACCATAGTCAGAGGACATTTGTCGCATCCACAGTAGCTGAGTACAACAGCTGCCCAAAGCAATGTATTCTGCCTCAGCGGTTGACAGTGAGACACTGTTCTGCTTCTTGCTGTGCCATGAAATCAGATTGTTGCCCATAAAGAAGCATCCTCCACTAGTACTTCGGCGATCATCCACAGAACCTGCCCAATCAGCATCGCAATACCCGCTCAGACTGGTGTTGGTATCTTTGGTGAAGGAAATACCAAAGTTTACTGTCCCCTTGACATATTTGATGATCTTCTTAACTGCCAGCAAGTGAGACACCTTAGGCTTGGCCTGGTACCGTGCGCAAATCCCCACTGACAGACAGATGTCAGGTCTACTAGCAGTCAGGTAGAGCAGGCTGCCAATCATTCCTCTGTATAGTCGTTCATCTACATCCTCTCCTTCCTCATCTTTTGATAGCTTGTCATTGACTCCCATAGGAACCTTGGCTTCTTTACTCTTCCCCAAACCAAATCGCTGAACCAGTTCTTTAGCGTAGGTGCTTTGAGACACAAATATCCCAGCAGATGATTGTTCTACTTGCAGACCCAGAAAGTATTTCAGCTCTCCCACCATACTCATTTCAAACTCCTGTGACATGTTCTTCACAAACCTTTGCACCAGAGATTGACAGGTAGAACCAAAGATAATGTCGTCCACATAGATCTGAACAAACATCAAGGCATTGTTGCTGTTGAGAACAAACAGTGTCTTGTCTACACTTCCACGAACATACCCTTGATCCAGAAGAAACGTTGTTAACCTCTCATACCATGCTCTTGGAGCCTGCTTGAGACCATATAGTGCTTTCTTCAGGCGGTACACATGTTCAGGGTGTTGTGGGTTCTCAAAGCCTTTTGGTTGTTCCACAACACTTCTTCTTGTAGAATTCCATTCAGAAACGCACTTTTAACATCCATCTGATGTAAAGTAAACTTAAGGGCACATGCCATACCAAACATGAACCTGATGGATTCTAGCCTTGCTACTGGAGCAAAGGTTTCATCAAAGTCAACTCCCTCGACTTGAGAGTAACCCTGAGCCACAAGTCTTGCTTTATTCCTCACAATGCATCCACTGGCATCACTCTTATTCTTGAAGATCCACTTCGTTCCTACTATGTTGACATTAGCTGGCCGTTTAGTGAGTTCCCACACATTGCTGCGCTCGAATTGTTCTAGTTCATCTTGCATTGCAGCAATCCAGAACTCATCCCGAAGAGCCTCTTTGTGATTCTTTGGTTCCATAGTGGAAACAAAACAGGCAAAATGAACTATTTCAGAGTCCTGAGAGACAGAGTCTGGAACTGCAGACTTCTGTTTCCTTCCAGCCAATTGAGCAAAGTCAATCTGTTTGCCCCTGGTAACTCTACCCCCCTGAATCGCACCGATAACATCACCTGAGGAGTGATTCCGATGAACTTGAGAAGATGGAGGAAGCTCGTCTGAAGACAGTCCAGGACTGGCATGATCAGTGAAATTCTCAGAGGCTTGCTCAGACTTCTCATCATCAGTTACCAGATCGTTGTCAGAGAGAACAGGAACCATATCGATGCGTTGAAACGAAGTATCATCGAAAACAACATTCACTGTTTCCTGAACTGATCTAGTGCGCTTGTTGTAGACACGGAAAGCAGTACTGTGTCCGGAATAACCAAGAAAGATCCCTTCATCACTCTTTGAGTCAAACTTTCCCAACTGATCCTTGTCATTCAGAATGTAGCAGAGACACCCAAACACATGAAAGTAGCTGACAGTTGGGGGCTTTCCTTTCCATAACTCATAGGGAGTCTTGCTGGTCCCTGGTCGGACATACACACGATTGATAATGTAACAAGCAGTGTTGACAGCTTCATCCCAAAACCGATGTGGCACTTGATTCCCATGTAGCATAGCTCTCGCCATTTCTTGAAGTGTTCTGTTCTTTCTTTCAACAACACCATTCTGCTCTGGAGTTCTTGGAGCAGAGTACTGATGGACAATGCCCTGATTTCCGCAGAATTGATCAAACTTGTCATTCTGAAACTCTCCTCCATGATCGCTCCTAATGGCTTGGATTGAACATTTTTCACTTTTAATCTGCAAAGCAAGAATGCGAAAGCATTCAAGAGTATCAGCTTTTTCACGAAGAAATCGCACCCAGGTGTAGCGAGTGAAATCGTCCACCATGACAAAGATGAATCGTCTTCCAGAGATGCTCTGCACTTGAATCGGACCCATCAAATCCATATGTACTAGCTGAAGTGCATGGCTAGTGCGAACATCTGTCACAGGCCCATGAGACGTTTTGACTTGCTTGCCTTTGTTGCAAGGGCCACATATGAAATGTGGATCTCCTTTCAGCTTTGGAATTCCACGCACAACCTCTTGATTAGCCAGTTTCATCATTGTGCGAATGTTGAGATGACCAAGCTTCTGATGCCACAGTTCTGTATCCAACTCAGCAGTCGTGTTAAAGCACTGCATTGGTGATTTCCACATGTAACAGTTGTTACCAGACCTTCTGCCTCTAAGTCGTATTGACCCTTGTTGATCCACAGCCTTGCACCCCTTCTTGGTGAATGTGACATCCAGACCTTCATCACACAGCTGACTGATGCTTATCAGATTAGCTTTTAACCCTTCGACCAGGAAGACATCCTTGAGATGTGGTTGAGAATCACCACTGGTTGTTCCTTTTCCACAGATTGTACCCTTTCCTCCATCACCAAAAGTAACTCTCCCTCCAGGAACACCTTCGAGATGCGATAGATTGTCACGGGCACCAGTCATATGTCTGGAGCAACCACTGTCAAAATACCACTTGGCCTGATCAACCTCTGATTTTTCTGCTGTGAAAGCCACATGACAGTAGAGATCATCTTTCCTGACATACTTCTGTCTGCTTCTTCTCTCAGCTGGGTAGAACTCACCAAGTTGCCTACGGTTAGACACACGATTCTGATACTGATAGCATTGGGCTTTGTAGTGAGATAGATGCCCACAGTACCAACATCCTCTTCTTCTGCTACGCTGAACAGATCTCTGAATTGACTCCCTCAGCCTACTAATATCATATGGCGGTCTAGTGTTTATCTCAGGGAAAACCACCATCCTTGGGTTTCTCAAATTGGGATTCATAGAAACCTGATCACACGTTCTAGTTGTTTGAGACAACTTCCTCTCCTTCAGCTCGGAGTTAGACTCCACTCCTTTGACAAATTGAGTGGCTTGATTGATGTTGGTTCCTTGATAGCCTAGTCCCCATTTTAGGTTGCTGGACCTTCCAGAACTGAGAAGAGTATCCAGATCTTTGGTTCCTTTATTCAGCATCCTGATATTCTTCAGCTGTTCATCTAACTGCTTCTCAAGCCGCAGAGTCTGAGCCTTCTCTTCACTTAATTCTTTGGAGATCGTTTCAACCTGAAGTTGCAAAGCATCTCTCTCTGCCATCAGCTGTGTGGTGTCTTGTGTCTTCTGAACCACCGTCTTGATGAGAAGTTCTATCTGATCTTCTACTGACAAATCTGCCTCTTCTTCATCTGAATCAGAATTTACTTTTTCTTTTTCATCCTTGATTTCTAGCACCACATCATCTTCTTCATCTTCCTCGATGACACCCAGCAGTGCAAGGAAGCTGTTAAGAACCTCTCCTTTGCCGACCTCTTCATCTGAGTCGCTTTCACTCCAAGTGATGTAGGACTTCTGCTTGTTTTCTCGTGAAGGACAATCAAACTTAGTGTGACCGTACCCCTTACATCCATAGCATTGCAAGGAATTCTTCCGTTTGTTGTTCGGACACTCAGACTTGTAATGCCCAAAACCCTCACATTCAGCACACTGTCGTTCTTTCTTGTCACCCTTCCTGATTTCCTTATCAGTATCGGATTTCAAGACCGGTGATGTTCCCTTCTGTTGACCTCTTTCCATCTTGCGAAAGTATTTCCTAACCAGCAGGCTGACTTTTTCTTCATCTGCAACTTCCTGAGACTTTGCACTCTTCTGTTCCTCAATAGCTTTGAGAGCAAATGATTTCTCATTTATCTTTTCCTTCTTCTTCAGTTGTATCTCAAATGCCTGCATCATCCCAACTACTTGATTGTACTTCAGCTCATCAGAATTTAGCGAAACATCAATAGCAGACCTGTGTGGTTGAAACTTATCTGGCAGACTCCTGAGAAACTTCTTCACCAGCTTCTTGTCCTTGTAGCGCTTACCCAGAACTATAGCTTCTTGTGCAATACCACTCAGACGACTGCTATACTCAGCAACTGACTCAGTCTCTGTCATGTGCAAGTTCTCAAAGTCTGAAGCAAGATTGTCTAGCCTCGTACGTTTGACCCTACTTGTGCCTTCAAACGTGACCACCAGAATGTCCCATGCTTCCTTGGCCGCTTCACATCCTTGAACTTGATTGAAAATGTCCCTAGGCAAAGACTTGAAGATAACTGACAGAGCCTGTGAGTTATGTTTGGACTCCGCCTTTTCTTCAGTCGTCCATTTCTTCCTGTGCTTAAGCACCAAGTCTCCCTTCTCATTTTTCTCCGTCGGATGGGACCAACCATCTTCCACTGCAAACCAAGCTTCCATATCAATGCTTGAAATGGCTTGCTTGATTGACACTTTCCAAAAACCAAAGCACTCAGGATCGAGTTTCAATGGTGATTGAACCGCAACTAAATCCAGTGATTTCTCCATACCCTTGTCGCAAGATCTCACCTGTTGAAAAAGGATATCAGAACTTTTTATCAGGTGCTTGCTCTGATACCAATTGTAAAGGTATAGAGAAAGAAAATCACTCAAACTGCTTGGAAACGCGCCAAGCAAACGCTTCTATTCAAACTTATAAAAACCTTTTTACAAGTTATGAATCTAATCCTACTCTCTTGTCTATCTAACACAACACCCTGTGTAGATCTAAAAGAGTAAACCACACTCACCTTCAAAGCTCTTTTTCTTTGCTCGAAGGTTTACAAATCTCTCAAACTTAATCCCCGAGTGCTAGCTCTTTTTGCGGCTAGCCCTCGTCGCTTTTAAACCCTTCACCCACGATCTCTAACCTAGATCTTGGTGAATCCCTAACTAAAAGGAAATATTCCTTATCCTAAGAAATATCCTCCCTAATCCTCTCGATCAAATATACTCTCAATCTTCTCGTGTATATCTTGATCTTCTTCTTCCTTCCTTCACACACTCCTTGTCACAACTCCCATAATCTTCATCCACGTCAGCTCAAACTCCACGTCATCAAAACAGCACCCTGATACACTTCGCAGGCTCCTGTCACCTTCAGAGCTCTGATGCACTTTCACTGTCGCCATGGTCTGCACACTTTCTGAGCGTTGTCCAGTATCTCAGCCACGCTTAGACGGAGCAGGATCGATGACATCAACTCCGAAGGAAGCTCCGCCCAGTTTCTTGGCTCTTCTTTCATCAGCGGACGCTTGAGAATAGACAACGGCGTGGAGAAGGAGGAAGACATTGAGAAAATAGGTTTGTCAAATCAGTGAAATAAGAAGTGAAGTGTTGTGTTTCGGAACCTTTCGGCTTCCGTCTCTAGTTCAAAAATTAGGTTTACGCAGTATTATGTGTATGTGGTACAGTTCAGGCCACGTATAATTACTTGGTAGGTGAAGGAAGACTCAAGCAAGGCCACACGCACATGTAGTGAATAATAATCACGCGCTCATAAAACACCTGCCACCACACCACTTATACTAGGACTGAACACTAGCAAGGGCGGACCTACGGTCACATGAACAGGGTCAGATGACCCCCATAAAATATAAAAATTAAAAATGTTACTATATACTCGTTGTTGATTTTGGTAGAGTTGGTTGACAATCACGTAATTGACTCTGGTAATGTGAGTTCAAATCTATGTTGAAGCAATGATATATTTCTTTTTCCTGTTTTGTTTATGTTATATATAGGTCACCCATTACTTTTCTTATTAACTTTTATATATTTTTCAGTTACTTCATAATGTTATTATATAGTTTTCATCAAACAAAAAGTTTACTATATAGTATGACTATCTAAAAAAAATTTCTAGATCCGCTATTGGACACTAGTATCCTTTATTCGTATTCAATCCGCTGCTCATATTCAACTCGAGTATTCAACCGTTTAGGGTTGGGTAAAAAGTATTACAATTTTATTATCTGCGAATAAAGAGAACTTGAAATTAAAAGTTTAAGAATGATATTAGAATATGAAACTATAAGTTTTTAGTTTTAAAAGTTGTAAGTGCATCACTATGGGTCTCAAAATAGGTTCTCAAATAATATTTTAATATAATAAAAGATTATTTAATTTAAATTTTGTTTGTTCTAAAAAAACCAACCAATCAGATTAGGACATATAGTGAGAGAGAAATCCGGGAGTGTCTTTGAATATCTGGGCAGAGATCTTGTGACTCTCTCTCGTTAACTTTTTCTTATTTTTTTTATTTTTTATTAGTTTGACACCGGTGAATGACTACTAGAAATGGTCTAATTATAAATTTTTGAAACTATATGTAGTATATATATATATATATATATATTTTTATGAGGTGATAATATTGATTAAATTTAGATGGAGGATATGTTGTCAAATACAACTTAAGCAGGTGGAAAACAAAGATATCTCTCGATTATAAAACTCAAAAAAAATAACCACATATCCAAAGACATAGAACAAAACCAAGTGAAAAACTACTAAATAGGAAATTTAAACCCGAGAAAAAGACGAACCCTTAAACTAAAACAAAGCTTAATCATTACATAACACATTAAACTCAAGAAGCAAGAAGAACTCTTCTCTTAAACCACTTGTAGATGAAATATACTAGGTATGTCCACGACCAATCCGAAGCTAACATCAACCACCTTCTATCGTGAAGATAGCCAATTTCTAGAATATAGAACTATGATAAGGATATATGGAAATAAATTTGTTTATGAATTATCATCAAATGTGCGTGTAAAGATAAAATATTGGATATCTTGCAAGTCACCTTTTTAATAGGATATCTAATTTTCTGGATACTAGCTCGTAGAAATCGAGTCGAGTAAAAGATCATCTTAAGATTCAAGAGGATCTGTCTAGTGCACAACCCAAGATATTGTCATGACCAAACATATCTTACACTCCAGTCGATTTAAGTAAAAGACTAAATAGCATAGCTCTATCTGATTATACAAATGTCAAATTTAATAAAATAAAATAATGAATAAATATAGGTGGTTAGCTAGACACATCTCCAAAATATTCTTCTATATTTTATACTAGAAGATAGAGTAATTTCAAAATATAGTAAAGTTTTTCTCTTATGTATCATTTTATTTTATTTTTTGAAAAAATATTGCAAACCTAGAGAAACTTTATATAGACTAATTTTATCTTCAACTTTATTTTAGAATGTGATATATTTCAATTGAGATGCCCATAAACAGTTAAGTTGAATGAATGATATGAAACTATGTTTTTGCACATAACCTCAAAACGGATACTGAAATCAACACGCACTAAAAAGGTTTAAAAGATGGACACTACAACTACGGCGGATAAGAGAGGAAAAAAAAAAAGACATGAAACAAGTTCATAAGTTGGCAAGACCATCATATATATACAACGTGTTTTCTGCATTGTTCATAAAGATTCAAATCTAGTCTCAAATATAGCTACTGGCACCTTAGAAATCATAGTCAACCTCAATATGTCATCACCACCGTATATTTTTCCCAAGTCATCATCTGAATCAAAATTAACAAAATTGATATCATATGGGTAACCAGCGGTTGAGTTGTTTTGGGGGCGTTTAGAATCTTTGATTCTCTTGAAACATTGTTTCTCTAGATCTCTGAAAAAGTTAATGTTGAAACACTTGCGTAAGTATCATAGTGTTCCGGGTCGGATAGTTATCAAGAATGGCGTTTAAGCCACTTTCCGGTAGTCTTGTTCTCAAGAAGCTGGAGATGGCGTCGTTCAAGCATGCTTTCACCAAAACTAGTGCATGACATCATTAACGTTTTAGCATCATTGTATTTAGCCGTGGACAAAAATGGCCAATAAGTTCAAAATTTAGCTACATCATGAGTGTGAGACCTAGAGCTCTCTTAAGCACCAGTAATTTTGCGACTGCATTCATCACAAGTTTTTTGAGAAACATTGGAAGTCCAAGGCTTCTTAGACTACTTTGATTAGACAAATAATTAGCTAAACCCTAAACTAGGAAAACAAAATTCTTCATAGTATGACTGATCAACTTAGAAGAATAATTCTTTATGATATATTTGTTCAGTCCATAAAGTATAATAAATAGATGTAATCTCATAATAAAAATCAGCCGAGCATCATTAAGGTACCCACTTAAGAAAACACCATGGCATCGTTTTCGCAACTTATAACTACGCACTCAAATCCTAAAAGTTTAAATGAAATAAAGTACCAAATACCAAGATAGAGAGAAGAGGGGACATGATCGAGTTTCATAAGTTGACAAGACCAACAAAACCAACTTGTGTTCTGAGAGATTCAATACCTAGTCCTGATACTCGTCGCCTGAACCTGCTTACTCTTAGTAGAACTCAATGTCATCATCATCTGATTCAGAATCATAATTGAAAATAGTGATATCATTTGGGTAATCAGCGGTTGAGTCGTCCGGGCGTCTGAACTCTTTGATCCTCTCCGAACATTGTTTCTTAAGATTTCCGACAAGGTTAATGTTGAGACATGAATGGCGTTCAAGCCATTGTCAGTTAATCTGTCCCCAAGAAGCTGGAGGTGGCGTAGTTCGGGCATGCTTTCAGCGATTGCTAGGGAATAATCATCATCATCACATTTGATGCGAGAGGGTATGTAGCCTGACAACCCTGAGCAGTTTAGCTTCAATGTCTTTAGCCGAGGGCAAGCATGACCTATGGCTTTTAAATCCAGTCTAATCCCTGAGTGTGAGAGCTCTAAGGTTTCAAGGAATGGAAGTTTTGCGATTGCCTTCAAAAATCCTTTTTTGTCATACGTGAATAGTACATTCGAAGTCCAAGACTTCTCAGATTCCTTGACCTGCAAATAAATGTGTGTCAATTAAAATAAAAACTAAGAAGCTAGAACTCATAAACTTGTAATTAGAAATTCTCAAAGTACTGTAAACAACTCATAAACATGTAAAATAAGAAGAGCAATGAATGACTACACGCTTGTTACGAGAATTGCGTTTGGGATGGCAATCACAGGTCTTAAAAAATGAAACTCTAGCGATGCTTTAAGCAAGTCTATGATAAGATTTCTATAAGCTGATGATATTTAATTTATATATGCTATAATAACCAAACTACTAAATTTTCTTATCCATGACAAAGGATAAGTAATTAATTAAGTATGATGAGAGTAATTAACGGAGTGATACAAAACAAGACTCAAACAATGTGAGAAAAAAGGACTATAATATAAATTTAGCCCTAATTCCCACGAGAGAAAAAAGAAGGAACAAACACATTTCGGATAATTCTTATTAGTCCAAACATATATACTCGATCATTTTATGTCTAACGATTCACAGACAGAGTGAAATCAAGTAAAAGCCATATATTTTTTCTCTAGATGTCCATGAAACCATTTAAACTAAGCGTGCTTGAGAGCGTAAGGGATAGAGAGGAGAACCTATCGGCGATGTAGTTGATGAGGTCACTGGTCACGAAAACATCAAGGTTTATCTCCAGCAAGCCGCCCTGGCTGAGATTTACAGCGTGACGACACAAGATATCGAAATCCAAGTCGCCCATTCCGCGGTTTCCCAGGTCTAGCATATTGATTTTCCGCCACGTCGATGCGTCGCCACGATGTGCAGACCTTCTGACTGTTTTCGAGTATCTCAATAGTCAATAGCACCAAGTCGGAGTAGGATCGAATCCGTCAACTCCGACGGAAGATCCATCGAATTTGTTGGCTCTCTTTCGTCTATTGTAGTAAAACTCACCTCTATTATAGAGTTCCTCTATTATAGAGGAAAATATTGGGAAAACCATTGAAGATAGTCTTAGTGAGGGTTGTTCACAACTAATATATTAAAAAACTTAAAAAATAATATAAAAAATGAGGAAAGAAAGTTAGAATCATTCTAGCCGGAGCAATCTGAGAACCTTGCTGAACAATTCATATGACATTTGGCATTATATTATTGGTCAAATTCTTATTTTATAATTTATTTATTTATTCAGTAAATCATTTTCTACAAAAACATTAAAAATAATATTTATGAAGTATTCATATGAACACTCACCGGTAACGATGGTCTTACGGCTCTGGTCTCTAAATGAAAATTAGGTCTACGTAGTATTATGTGTATGTGGTACAATTCATGCCACGTATATTAATACAACTCACGCGCTTATTATGCTTGCTTTGATTTTCTAGTTAGGCAGCCTAAGCAAATTCACGCATAAGACGCTTGCCACCACACCACTGATATTGTCATAAACAAACATATATTACAGTAAAATCTCTATAAATTAATAATATTAGAAATAAGAAATTTTATTAATTTATAATGATATTAATTTATATATAAATTAACAATTATTGTTTTATAATGTAAATTAATGATTATTAATTTATAGATATATTTTTAATAGTTTAACTTTAAAAAATTATGAATTGAGACTATTTTAACATAGACTTTCGGATGTTCTAAATTATATGGTATTGGAATTGAATTTGTTATAATTAGAAAACATTATTAACAATAAATTACAAATACAATAGACAAAGTCACTTATACACATGACATACATAAATTTAAATTTATGAATAATAATATCAATTGTTGTATTTTAATAGTCAATCAAACTATCAAAATGTAAATAATGGTTATCTAGAAATTGAAAGTTTTTTACAAAATGTAGCTATCTTTATGACATGTTACAAAATATTTTATATCATTATAGTTTGAAAATAAAACATAACAATTATTTTATAAATATGAGATTTAGGAGAAACATACATTATTATATCAGCACATGTATATATATGTATGTAAATTTTCATGATTATTAATTTTTTATGATATTATTGGGACCATATTTTACATTAGGATTTCAGAAATATTATTATCTTATTATCTTATCGAATTTTGTTATTTTTACACTAGTCCGACTTGGGACTAGCAAAATTTATTAATTTATAGTGTTTATTAATTTATAGTGTTTATTAATTTATAGAGGTTTTACTGTATCCATATTAACATTTTTGAATTACATTTTGGTTTATGCCCTTTAAGTTTTACTTATTTAATTTTTTTTACAACATTAACCCTTAAAACAATTCCATAAATAACATTGCAGAGAAACTCAAATACTAAACTTTCTTAAACAGACCAACATTTGTTATATTTATTGGCATAAAATCTTAACAACATCTATACATTCCGATTTTTCCAAAAACAACTCTATCCATTAAAGTTTTAACCTATTAAATCTCCAAAACTATTTTTATGGATGCTAGAATCTCTCAAATTTAAATGATATAAAACAGATTTTCTATAACAAAAGTTTACAATCTCCATAATTATATTAACATTAATAAATTTTCTAAACCAAAAATCCAATTAAAAAATGTCATATTAAATATGTTGAAAACCCTCATGTAATTTGGTTTATTTTTTATTTTTTGAGGTATTACCAAAAAATTAAAATTCTATTAATTATCATAAACTATATATATTGACATGGAAAAATTATAAATTATAAAAATATGCTAATTTGGTAAAACAATTAACATAATTAAACTTGATAAAAAAAGTTATTTTGATTAATTTTTTTTACGCAAAAACTTATTTTGATTTTGGTGAGACGGGTTGGCATTAATCCCATATAGAGAGTTAAGTGGAGTTGTATTTTTTAAAAAACACTTTTAGATGTGTACTAGAAGATAAATGTATTACTAGACTATACATATACCACACGGGTTAAAACCTTGAAAACATTACAAAAATCCTATACTTTGAATACTTATATCAAATACCTGTAAAATTTTAAATTTTTAAAATTAATAAAACAATAATAAAATAACAAATAAATACAATATAAATTTTAAATAAAAATATTGTCTCGCGGTGTACCGCCGATTAAATCCTAGTATTTTCCACTAGACTCGACTCGATTTTAGTAGGAAATCTAAAAAAAATCGTGGAATAGACTCGTTTCTATTTTAGTAAATTATAATTGGATTTGATTTTGTTAATGCTTTATCATCAGTTTTAATGTTGTATCATATATTTTACAACACATCATTAGATACATATCCTATGATAAGATTCCCAAACGTAGAGAATATAGTTCATAAATAAAAACGTAAGAACGTCCCACAGTGGTAAAGTTTTCATAATGAGATTCTTAGCTACTAAAATATCTTATTTTAGTTTTAGTTTTCCTACCTAATTAAATTTTAAATAATAATTAGGTCCAACAAAGACACAGTTCTTCCTCTCTCATCTTAATTATTTATTTTATTTTATTTTATTTATGAGAATCTCTTACTAAAGATGCTCTAAGTTGCAAGCTCAATAATTAAATAGCCAAAGTGTATTCATCGCAGATCTAGTAAAAGAAAGAAAAGAAGACAAGATAAAGTGAAGTTTGGTTATAAGACGTGATCAACAAAAATAAAATGAACGATTATAAGTAAACAAAATGTTTCCCTAATCACGAGAAAATGAACAAACATATTTCGTATATTTCTTTCTCTCTCAAAATATAAACCAACACATTTTGTGTCTAAAGCCATCAAATTCTCTAAATAAAACAGGATATTTGGAGATTTCCATGAAACAGTTCAAATGTACAGTCATAAGGGATAGAGAGAAGAGAAATTGTCAATATGGATTTCGACCAAACCACCCAGGCGGCTACGATCAACGGTATTAGATAAGGAGTCAAGCCTCCCATGGTTTCTGTTCGAGGCCAAATAATTATATTATATTTTATTCTATTTTAGAGTGAGATATATAGAAGACTAAGTTGAAGACGATTTTATTCTATTATAGAGTTTAAAAGAAAAAAATAGAGTAGGATTTTTAGATGTCTTTATATAAATGAATAGTTTAATTGAATATAATGAATGATATGTAAAATACTAAGCTTTATTGCACACTATTTGAAAACGAACACTGAAGCCTTCAAACAAGTTCTAAATAAGGACACTGCAATTACGAACGTAGAGAAAAAAGAACGAGTTCATAAGTTGGATATATAGTCAAACTTTTGTTGGTACAATCACACATTCAGAGTATAAAAGTTTAAGAAAACAAGGAATTTGAAACAACCAAATATAGTACCAAGAGAAAGAGGAAACATGAACAAGTTCATAAGTTGATAAGACCAACAAAAGCAACTTGTGTTCAAAGAGATCTAATACCTAGTCAAATAGGCAGAAGTCGTATAAGACCTCAATGCGTTCATATACATCGTCATAATTGACAAAAATGATATCAAAAGGGTAATCAGCGGTTGAGTCATTCGGGCGTCTGAACTCTTTTACCCTCTCCAAACATTGCTTCTCAAGATTTCCGACCATGTTAATGTTGAAACACTTGCGTAGATCAAGGTGTTCCAAGAGAGGACAACCGTCAAGAATGGCGTTCAAGCCACTAGCAGTTAATCTGTCCCCAAGAAGCTGGAGGTGGCGTAGTTCAGGCATGCTTTCAGCGATTGCTAGTGCATACTCATCATCACAGTCGATGCCAAAGGTCCCGTAATTTAACTCATCTAACCCAAGTGAATCTGACCCTGAGGAGTTTAGCTTCAATGTCTTTAGTTGTGGGCAAGCGTGGCCTATTGCTTTCAAATTCAGTTTAAGCGTTGGGTGTGAGACCTCAAGGGTTTCAAGCAATGGAATTTTTTCGATTGCATTCACAAGTCCTTTGTTCGATATAGATGTATGGTGATGGTAGTACATTCGAAATCCAAGTCCAAGACTTCTCAGATTACTTGATCTGCAAATAATTGTGTGTCGATTTAAATCATTAACTAAAAATAACAATAACGATTATAAATTCTCAAAGTACTAATCAACGTAGAAAGCATGTAAAATAACAAGAGCAAAGAGTGATGTGTTATACGAGCGTTTGGGACGACTATTATATGGCTCGAAAACTGAAACCCTAGTGATGCTTTAAGAAGAACTATGATTAAGAGTAACTATTTTGTGTAGGGGATAGAGAGAGTGTAACAAAACAAGACTCGAACAATGTAAGAAAAAGGACATTTTGTGTCTAACTATTCACATACACTGAAATCAAATAAAAGCCGTATATATTTCTCTAAACTTAGCGCATACTTGAAAGTGTAAGGGATAGAGAGAAGAGAACCTATCGGCAATGTAGGTGAGGAGAGAATCGGTGGCGAAGTTCTCAATGTAGATCTCCAGCAAGCCGCCCTGGCTGAGATCAACAGCTTGACGGCACAAGACATCAAATATCAAGTTGCCCGGTCCGCGATTTCCCAGGTCACGCATATCGATTTTACACCACATCGATGGGTCTTTACAGATGCGTCGCCACGATGTGCAGACCTTCTGGGCGTTTTCAAGTATCTCAATAGCACCAAGTCGGAGCAGGATCGAAGACGTCAACTCCGACGGAAGATCGGTCCAGTTTCTTGGCACTTCTCTGTCTTTTATCATCAGCGGAGGCACGAAAGTAGACAACGTAGAGGAGGAGGCTGCCATTTTTGAGGATAAGAAGAGAAGTGTAGTGTTTCGGACCTTTACGGCTCTCTGGTCTGTAAATAAAAATTAGGTCTACGTAAGTAATATGTGTATGTGGTACAACTCATGCCACGTAAATAAGACTCAAACAAGGCCACACGCGCTAATTATGATTCATTGATTTTCTAATTAGGCAGGCCACTGATGATTTTAGTAGGAAATCGAGAATATACTCGTTTCTATTTTAGTAAAAATGTAATTCGGTTTTGTTTTTATAATCAGTTGTTTCTTATATTTTACATTTGTCAAATTTGATATAAATAAATGTGATTAGTTAGAGAATGTGTATGGTCAGAGAGACCATTGAGTTGTATAGTTTTATTTTTGTCAATCAAGATTTTTTAAAATTTAATTTATTTTTTAAGTTCTAACAGCTTTTTTTTCCTTTTTTTTTTCTTGAAGTCTCAAAATCACGGCTATAAAACCAATGAATGTAAAGAAAAATATCACATCTTGCTATCTATATGCATTCTTTAGCTTTTCTATTAATCAGAACAGAACTAACGTGGACGGTGTACACAAACAAGTAAATTATTGTTACACTAGAAAAAAAAAAAAAAAAAAACATTTGAAAACATGTGCTATATTTAATGGATGCTTAATTAGATTACTATATATCATGGGTAACAGATTAAAAACTGAAAAGTATATTTACGGAAACCAAAAAGACATACGAAGAAATCGAAAACAAAAAAAATGAATAGGAGAAAGGTTCTTATAGAAAATAAATACTAAGCTTAAATCAACGACAAAACGAAGAGCATTACATTAAAATTTAAGCTCGAACTAACGAAAGAAAGATGAAAGCTTACCGCAAGTCATTGAACAGAAGAAGGACACCTCAAGCGGCTTATAAACTCAATGTTCCTTGTTGGTTGAGCACATTTCTCTATGTAGGAATACTCAATCAATGTTTCGTTCTGTCCTGAATTTTTTTTTTCGCATGCGTCTTCTATTAGAAAAGAATTATATCTTTATAAACCAATGACTATTGAGATTTTCAAATTTTCTTAATGATCACTTCTTGAAATTTACAAAAGTTTAATATTTATTAATTAAAAATAGTAAAACATCAATCTTTATGGGACAAAAATAAATCATAGAACATCAATCTTTGTGAGACAGAGAGAGTATATAAAACAATAATACTTTGAGGAATTTTGTGTATTCAATTTGAATGTTTCTCTAGTTGTAATTTTAAACTCTTAATATTACTAAGATTTTTAAAATAAAGGTGACGCTTCATCATTGTTAGTCAATGTTAAATGATATATTAATTTAAGTCTCTTTCCTTCAGTGTCATATGCATAAAATTACCTACCACTACGACGAATAAAAAAATGTTTTTGGATCCACTAATGGCTCTCTTTTCTCTCGTAGCAGAAAGAGTCGAGTGGTACCAGCAAGTCTCCGTTAGACCTTAGCCACGAGACTTTACAAGCTTCCTTCTCCTTTCCATGAAATTCACATAATCAAAAGAGTCTACTTTAAAACTTTCCCTAACTTCTTTTAAGTTTTTTTTCCTCTCAAACTACAATCTACAAGCTATTGTTCTTAACACTGTGACTTTCCAAAACAAAGATTTTGCTAATTTTGTTCTTAGCCTAATGGCGTCTTCTTCCTCCTCTTCCCACAATTGGGTATACGATGTTTTCCCGAGCTTCAGCGGTGAAGACGTCCGCGTAACTTTCCTCAGCCACTTTCTGAAAGAGCTTGATCGGAAATTGATCATTGCTTTCAAAGACAACGAGATCGAGAGAAGCCAATCGCTCGATCCTGAGCTTGAACAGGCAATAAGGACTTCAAGAATCGCGGTAGTTGTGTTCTCCGAAAGTTACGCCTCTTCAAGCTGGTGTCTTAACGAACTGATGGAGATTGTGAAATGTAAAAAAGAGTTTGGTCAAATGGTGATACCGATTTTCTACCGTTTGGATCCTTCTCATGTGAGGAAACAAACCGGAAAATTTGGAGATGCTTTCTCAAAGACTTGTCAGAACAAAACAGAGAATGAAACAAAACTTTGGCGGCAAACTTTGACCGATGTAGCAAATATCCTTGGATATCATTCTCAAAACTGGTACCAAATTTTGATATATGTATCCTTTATCATATCTTATACACTTTGATATGCTTAATATTTTTGAAACGATATTTCTCCTTTTTAGGGATAATGAAGCAAAAATGATTGAAGATATCTCAAATAATGTTTTGAAGAAACTTTTACTAACCACATCAAAGGACTCTGACGATTTGGTTGGCATCGAAAACCATATCATTGAGATGAGTGCATTGTTAAATTTGGAATCTGAGGATGGTTGGGTTATGGGGTACGTCAGGAATTGGCAAAACTACCATTGCTAGAGCTTTGTTTGGTCGAATCGCTTGTCGGTTCCAAGGTAGTGCTTTTATAGACAGAGCATTCATACATAAGAGTATGAAAATTTATTCTAGTGCAAACTCAGATGACTATAATATGAAGTTGCATTTACAAAAAAGCTTTTTGTCTAAAATTTTAGACAACAAACAAATAAAGATAGAAAGTTTAGTTGCAGTGGAAGAAAGGCTAAAACACCGAAAAGTTCTAATCTTTATTGATGATTTGAATGATCAAGTGGTGTTAGATGCCTTGGTTGGTCAAACTCATTGGTTTGGAAGTGGAAGTAGAATCATTGTCATTACACAAGACAAGCATTTTTTAAAGGCCCATGGTATTAATCATATTTATGAGGTTTGTCTCCCATCTAAAGAGCTTGCTCTTGAGATATTTTGTCGATCAGCTTTCAAGAAAAATAATCCACCCAATGGTATGATGGAGCTGGCCTCTGAAGTTGCCTTACATGCTGGTAATCTTCCGTTGGGTCTAAAAGTTTTGGGTTCGTATTTACGTGGTCGGGAAAAAGAAGACTGGATAGATATGCTTCCTAGCCTTTGTGTTAGGCTGAATGGAAAAATTGAGAGAACACTAAGAGTCAGCTATGAAGGGTTAAATAACAGAAAAGATGAAGCCATATTTCGACACATTGCATGTCTTTTTAATGGTGAGACTGTCCATGACATAAAGCTGCTACTAGCAGATAGTGATTTGGATTTTAATGTCGGGTTTAAAGACCTCGTTGATAAGTCTCTTATACATGTAAGAGAAGACTATGTTGAGATGCACTGTTTATTACAAGAGATGGGTAAGGAGATTGTCCGTGCACACTCTAATAAGCCTACGGAACGGGAATTTCTTGTGGACTCGAAGGATATATGCGATTTACTTGAAGATGATACTGTAAGTATTTTGGTGCACTTTTTATATATATCTCTCATTCAATAAGATTGTCATCTTTCTAATTATATTGACACCGCAATCTTAGGATACCGGCAAAAAGGTCTTAGGTATAGCACTGGATATGGATGAGATTGATGAACTACATATACATGAGAATGCCTTCAAAGGGATGCCTAATCTCCTTTTTCTAAAAATATACACAAAGAAATGGGACTTCATCAAGAGGTTAACAAAGAAACAACAAGACTACAAGAAAGAAGTGAGATGGAACTTACCAGAAAGCTTCAACTATTTGCCCCATAAGCTTAGATTACTAAGGTTGGACGGATATCCTATGAGATGCTTGCCTCATAACTTTCGTCCTGGAAACCTCGTTAAGCTCCAAATGCCAGGGAGCAAACTCGAAAAATTGTGGGAAGGAGTTCATGTAAGTTTTATGCACAATTATTGTATTATTTGTATCGAGATTAAATTCTTATATTAGTTTAAGATACAAATTACGTCTAAGTTGTTTATTTTCTAGACACTCGAAGGGCTCAAGGATATAGATTTGCAAGAATCTACAAATTTGAAAGAAATCCCTGATCTCTCGATGGCAACCAATCTCAAGACACTTAATTTTAGCGGTTGCTCAAATTTAGTGGAGCTTCCTGCCACTATTCAGTATCTCAATAAACTCGAGACGTTGAGTATGTCAAATTGCATAAATCTGGAGGCTCTTCCCAGTGGAATCGATCTCCAATCTCTTTGTACTCTTGATCTTAATGAATGCTCACGGTTGAAGATTTTCCCTGACATCTCAACCAACATTTCGGAGCTCTACATACACAATACGGCGATTGACGAATTCCTTTCTAGCTCGCGTCTAAAGAAACTCACTATTATTGGCATGTATAGCATAAAGAGTGAGAAATTGTGGGAAAGGGTGCAGGTAACTAACCTTATTTCCAAATTTTTTTAAACCATGATTTTTATATAAACTTATTGTCCCTATTGCCTAGGTTGAATTTTCTCAAACGTTGTGAAAAAATAATTAGTAACAATTGGCACTTTTCACATATAACTTATATAAGTTGTAATTTGTGAGCCAACGACCTTAAAATGTAACTATTATTGAAAGAGTGGAGCAAGTAATTTGAGTTAGTTTTATTTAACATCTTTACATTGTTTATTTTGGTTCAGCCGCTTACACCTCTCATGGACATGCTGCCTCACTCTTTGACGAGATTGTTTCTCTCGGATATTCCAAGTTTGGTAGAGCTTCCTTCCTCTATCCAGAATTTCACTAAACTTGAGTATTTGATAATTCTAAACTGCAAAAATCTGGAGACGCTTCCCACAGGCATCAATATCCGAGATCTCTCTGTCCTTGACCTCTCTAGATGCCCACGTTTGAGGTTTTTTCCTGATATCTCAACAAACATCGATTCGCTGAGAGTATGCAGTACAGGGATTGAAGAGGTTCCTTGGTGGGTCAATAAGTTGTCTAAGCTTCAACACCTAAATATGAATGAATGCAGCAATTTAAAGCTTGTATCCCTACACATTTTTGAACTCAAACATCTTGAGGAAGTTTACTTCTCAAATTGTGGGGCGTTCACTGAAACTACTTGGAATGATAGTACAAGTGTTGTGGCAATGGAAATAGACAATATACCAGTTCTCCTTCAACGACAATCAATTGCTTCTAAGTTCATGATATTACCAGGTCAACAGGTACTTTCATATTTCACTCACCGTACTACGGGTACATCTTTGACCAATATCCCTCTCCTTTACACCTCTCCCACTCAACCCTTCTTGAGATTTAAGGCTTGCGCCGTGGTCTGTCTAACCGAACCTGATCCTGAAGGTTTTTTTTTTTATATAAGATCCATGTATCTTGTCAGTTCAAAGGTAGATTTGGGAACCACTTTGATTCTTTTTACCCACCAGTTACTTTCCAGAATCAAGAGAAGGGTAGCCACCTTGTTATATTCGACTGTTTTGTCCCTCTAAACAAAAGCAATGCTTCTCTAGATGAAATGAACTACGAACAGGTGGATATACAACTTCATTTGCGTAATTTTGATAATTGTTCCTTGTCTGAGTTAAAAGGTTGGGGTATACGCATCTTCAAGGACTTTTCGTCACCGGAGAACCGACTTGGTAATGGAAATACTCTTCTACATGTTTCTGAAGCAAATGATGACAGTATGGTTAATAAGATAGAACAGAGTGGAGAGTGTGGAAACAGTTCTGAAGAACAAGATAAGAACAGGAAGCGAATGCGGGTAAGCATTAAGCATAAACTGGACATTATATTGTATATGGTTCACTATTACTTTTCAGGAACTATCGAAAACTATTTATATCACATATTTATTTCTTTATTTTGCAGATTATGTGAAGGATCTCTAAAACCCTCTGCTTTGCTCTGCTTCCGAATACAGGAGGAACACAAGATGTGACTATTTTAGCATTCCTAGGTTATTTGGTTGGTGTAAAACCCTAGCTTGTTAAATTCCTTATGTGGTTTACGTTCAAATATATTCTAGTTTCTACAATCGTTTTAGCTATTTTTCAAAAACTCATCTTTAGTGAAAATTTGAATTTTATTTAGTAATATAGTTTCAACTAGGCTCCCTTAATACTTTCAACATCTAACCAATTCCACCCATACAACCGCTAGACCCAGAAAGCGCTATTGATACACAATATGGCTGCAAACTCCAACATATCCCCACAAACTTATTGAAACCAAACAAGATCAAAAAAGGGGCTAGGAAGAACAAAAAAATCCAATCCTCAAAAAAAGCTGGGTTAAGCTTTACCATTCTTCACCTTAAGGCAACAAAATATAAATTAGAAATAGCAATTAGCAAAGTCCGATTGAGCTTAACACCATGAACTGATCAGTAACAACATCAAGTTAACAGAACTGTGATTCATATATAAGCAAGAAGCTCATTTAAAGCAAAAATCCATATTCCTCGTGTTTTCTCATTGCAAACTAAGTAAAACGACACTTCCGTCCGGTTCATCAATGGAAACCCCAAAACCAAATGGATAAAACCACAGCTGTATTGAAGTGAAGCTTCTCAGAAACTAGACACTAATGCAAAAAAACTAAGAACGAAGGTTCACTACTCAAACGCAAGCTGGTCAAAATCATCACCTCTCATCTACCTCATAGCAACAAGATAAAGGTTAAGACCATGACCAGATCTTAAACAGCAGAAACAGTGAATTCATATGTAACCGAGTAGAACACTGAAACTGTTAAAACCATGCTCTGACCAGATCTGAAACAGCATCCACATACTGAAACTATTATTCATATTTCGCTACTCGTCATCAAGTCCTCGCTAAACTTACGTAAATAAACCAAAAGGTTATACAATCCTATCTAAAGACACAACTGATTTACCATTTAATAAAAACTAACGAAGGAAAAGATGCAAAATATGGCCACAAACACCAATCTCTTACAACCACACACTATAGTAAAGAAAAAACTTCTGTAACACAAGATGGTTTTAATCTTCACCTTCATCTACCTCTAAGCCAAAAAAAAAAAAAAGTTCAACCCTTGCTCGAGGGCAGTATATGATTGCGCTTATCGACATGACATCAATCCACTTACTGAAGCTATAATTCATATGTAAGCAAAGAGAACATTGGCAAACTACAATCTCTTGTTCAATTCATCATACAGAACCCAATATCAAATGGGACAAACCCACCATTGTAGTACAGTGAAGCAAGATCATAAACCAAGTAAAACTACAATCTCTGGTTCAATTCATCATACAGAACCCCAAAGATCAAATGTTCCAAAACCCACCATTGGAGTAACACTGAAGCTAAAAACTAACCTTACAAAGCAAAGGTTTTGAGGAAACCAGGATCACGTTTAGCTTTCTCCTGAAACTTCTTAAACCAACGATCCAAAATATCCATAGGAACAACCAATTTACTTCCATCAACACCACAAAAAGACTGCATAAAGTTAAACAAATTCTCCCCAACTTTCATAGCCAATCTCTCAATCCTCCTCTCCGCCACAACATCCATCGAACTCAACGCCGCCGCATCCTCAACAGAAACACCGATCTTGGCCGATAAAGAGCTCGAATCACCCGCCGTGAGCTGCATCTGAGCAGCACTACCAGGTTCAGGCCATTGGAGTGACAAAACAGCAGAAGGTCTAGCTAAAGTCACAGCACCACAGAACACAAAAGCTGATCCTGGGGATTGAACGTATACAGCTAAAGCTTTATCTGGTGGGAGATTGAAGTTGTTTAACAAGAAGATACACATATCTGAGATTTGATCATATGCTTCACCTGTAAACCAAAAACAAAGATTGGATTTTTCGATTAGGGTTTTTGATTTGGGGATTAGGGTTTTTGAAAAAATTGTTTTGTTTGGGGGGGAAAGGGTATGTGTATATACTACTTACCGACGAAGTGGTTCATGTCGAGAACCCAATGGAAAGTGTCGATTTGAGTGAAGGTTGAGATGTCGATTGGGAAACTTCGATTGGGGAAGACGACGCCGAACATTGTTGGTTTTTTGGGTTAAGGATTTTAATTTTGAGTGAGGAGAGGTTTTGAAGTTTGTGTTGGAGATGGACTGATGAAGAAGACAGATGGAGAGTGAGAAGATGAATTCTAGAAGCTTTTAAAAAAGAGCTAATTTCCGGCTTTCCGCACAAAAAGGTACCATCATCATCAATATCTAGAATCGAGTCCGGCTCCTACAAATATAAGAATTTGGCTAATAGACCGATTAGTTGTGGTCCAATGGTTCACCAAAAAAAAATATAAGAGAGTTTACATATATAAAAAACAACTAAAAATTAAGCGTAAAATTAATGTTTTTATTTTGTTTTTTTGTCAATTTTCTTTTAGAAAATAAAGTAGCTTATAGATTAAAGAAGGACCAATTTGATGTATCATATTTACAAAAATTTAGAGAGTGGTATAATTAGAAAATAAAGTAGCTTGTAAATTAAAGAAAGACCAATTTGTTTTGTAGAAAATATTAAGTAGCTTGTAAATAGTGTAGTTAAGAATATAGCATCATATTTACAAAAATTTAGAGAGTAGTATAATTAAAGGGTGGGGGAAATTACCATTTTAGTGTTTTTTATTAAAAAATTTCATATCCCATCAAATTCTTTTGGATTGTATCTATGTTTTAAAAATGATTCAAAATTTCAAATCTATCTAGAACAAATGTATTTTTTTCTCCGTAAAATGTGATTTGAATTTTATAAATCGGATGTAACAAAATTAAGAGCAAATAGTGTTCTATATAGAATCTATATGAATAAAACTAGATACGGACTCGCGGTACACCGCAGAGACATTTTTATGCTAATACTTTATTATTTTTTATTGTAATTATGTTATGATTTATATTATAATGTTACACATACTATACACTAATGTTATAATAATATTATGTAATAATAATTTATATATTATATATAGATATCTGAATTTTATATATTATTATATAATGTATATACTAAATTTACTAATAGCATTATGGTTTGTTTGGCATAATAATATAATAGTGTATAATATATAGAGTATATGCACTAGATACCACAAAAATGAAAAGTATTATTTAACAAACTATCATAGGGCCTACAGTCTATTCTCTCTCCTCATATACAATTACTCTTATATCCATTACATATATTACATGTTATTTGTTTAAATATCATGTCATTTTTGTTTTTTGAACGAAATTATATGTCAGTTTGAGTTCACAAATGAAATAGTTAGAGTTTAAATTTTACAATTAGAACGAAATTATATGTCGGTTTAGATTAACAAATGAGATTGTTAGGGTTTAGATTTTACAATTAGAACGAAATTATATGTCGGTTTGGGTTCACAAATAAGATGGTTAGGGTTTAGATTTTACAATTAGAACGAAATTATATGTCGGTTTGGGTTCACAAATGAGATGGTTAGGATTTAGATTTTACAATTAGAACGAAACTATATGTCGGTTTGGGTTCACAAATTAGATGGTTAGGGTTTAGATTATACAATTAGAAGGAAATTATATATTGATTTGGGTTCACAAATGAGATGGTTAGAGTTTAGATTTTACAATTAAAACGAAATTATATGTCGGTTTGGATTCACAAATGAGATGGTTAGGGTTTAGATTTTACAATTAGAACGAAATTATATGTCGGTTTGGGTTCATAAATGAGATGTAAAATATAAATATTACATGCTATTTTAAAAAGTTTATGTAAAATATAAATATTACATGCTATTTTAAAAAATTTCACCCAATCTTTCATTTTTTCTACATTACACTAAAATAAGAAAATGGTGATTTTGTCTTTTTATTCCAAAAAGATGTGGGCTCCATGGTATTTTACTATTAAAAAAAGTTGTTGTGTTATTCTCTTAAATAACTTTTAGAATTGTGGTATTTATTTAATTAACCCTAATATATATGTATATTCATAATTTTTAGTGGATAATTATGTTTCTTACAATTCGGTGGTCAATTTAATGTAATTTGATTGGACTAACAAGTCAAACAAAAGTTATAAATCAATAGAAAATAGTAAGAAACCCACTTTTTGTTCTATCCCTATATATTAATAGAGGAACATTTTGACAAAAGAGCTGAGGTGTCAGCATTACAGAGCTCAGGACACTCTTTCCTTTATTTGTCATCAGCTTTTAAAAATATTATATTTATTTACCATTATATTTTTCCAAAAATACAATTAACATCCAAAATTAAAATTTTATATTATCTTTCTAACTTAATTATATCCTTTAATTATATTTCATAAAATTTTTAAAATGAATTTTAAGAACCTTTTGTTCATATGATATAATAATATAAGATTGATATTATAATAACTCTCACGGGTTAAATTTTAATTATTATACAAATTATTTTTATAGATATATACTACACAATCGAATTTTAAATATTTCAATTACCTATAAATATAATAGATTTTGTAAATAAAAATTACAATAAAAACAATAAATAATTATTTTATACCGCACTATGTGCGGATTATTACCTAGTTATTGAATATAGAGAATCAAAAACCAAAGCAAAACATTTACTACTCTAATAATCGCATAGAGATTGATGCTTCATCATAAGAATCATACACCAATCCATAAATTGTTCTCTAGTCATCATAGGATTTTGCAGCTTTGGGAAATTTAAAAAGAAATTTCAAATTGAAGATCCTCTCTCTCACCGGTGAGACGAATAGCGGGATGTAATTATAATCACTTCTGTAATTACGTACCCACTGTTTGGATTTATTATCTCATGTGAACCATGTTGAGCCCTGAGGAAAAACCTGACTTTCTTCAAAACGGTTTGAATGATTTTAAAGCAAGCCAATCATATAACATGAACTCAGAATGAGTGTTTGATATTTTTTTAATAGTCATATTGATGACAACTATTTAGTTTGAGGTATCAAAAGTGAATTAAATAATAAGCTGATAAGTATCATGGCCGTATCAAATCTTCAGTGAATCTTAACAATTAAAAATCACAATTTGTGATTTGGACAGATATGAAACTGATTATCCGCCAGTATATGCGAACTGAATGAATCATATATTAATAATTACGAATATTCCCGTAAAATTAGTTTCTGTAAAACGCCACTAATAACGAATTGTATGCCTTATTAACTAATGATAGGTTTAATTCTATAAAATATAGAATTCTATAATATTAATACAATTACTCATTATAATATGTCCAATTCTGATATATTAATATATAACAACGTAGAAATAAGATAAGTAACAATTGAATAAATCTATTTGCGAATCAATAAAATAAAACGGCAAAATAAATTAATTCAATATAATTGTTTTGGAAATATTTTCCAACGATTGTACGATATCATGACTACAAAGCAAATTATAATAAAACAAAGATCTAATCCATTTCTGAGATATCCAGATTCGGAAAAACTTTAGAAATCCCGCTACAGCTTTGTATAATCACATTCTTCTCTCCAGAGAAAAACCGATGAATCTTCCACCATCCAAGTACAATAAACATGTTTATACGACTATGCTTCCTAAAGTTTGCACCGAATTCAACTGCCGTTTTAGACAGTGCCTCACAATGCAGGATATCATTACTGGTGAAAAATATAATTAATTAAAGTGAGAATATAACAAATTGGAGAATTAAAGTGTGTTAAATAAGAGGGGGAAAATTAAAGACAGATGACTTACAATTTATCTTTCAAACAGAATGATAGACTTTGGGTATTGGATTTGTTTTCCAACGTTTCAACAGAAATGATCTCACCTATCAAATCTACAAAAGAAATAAATAATTTAAAGATAAATATCATTGATGTTTTAAAATCATAATAATACCATATAATCTCAAAGTATAGGAATAAATATTTTATGATACTAACCAACCAATACATCAGTGTTCACTGTATCCTCAACGATGTAGGCTAAAGGGGTATATTGATTGAAAGGAATATCACTCAATGGTAAAGAATTAGCCATCACAGTTTGAGGCAGAATTTTAATACAAAGAGGATGAGTTGTAGATTTGATAGGGTCGGGGTTTAGATAAACTTCAAAGGTTGTGAAGATTTTCCATTCACCCTCTGGATCCATTCCTTGTATAATGATGCGTAGTCTGGAGGAATTCTAGCCTCAATACGTGTTCCCTGTGTGACAAACATTCGAAAACATAATTACCAAATAATAAAGATGATTTAGAAGTGTAAAAGGAAATTGAAAACTTACACTGTAATGAACCAAAATTAGAGCCAATACAAACTTCGCAGATGATAAATAGATTTCATAAAGTCTAAGAACTTTAACACAAATACGCCAGCCAATAATTTTTGGTGACAAAGAAGAAATCATGTGGAACTCATCCATTGCCGGGAGTAAAATTTCATGGAGTTTGTATGGTAAGTAAAAGGAAGATTACATGAAAATTAACTTTCAGTTTAGGTGATTTATATAGCTTTACAAACGACGCAATATATTGACAACGTTAAATGTTAAATATAATGAATAGTTCCATAATTTAAACATTAGAGAAAATAGATGTACTTTATTAGGCCGAAGCGTTACAAACTAATCAAGAGTATTTTCTTTACCGAAAGTCAATGATTTTGATCATACATATTGACTTAAATTAAGGAGAAATAGAATAATTTTCATAAGTTTCCGAAAAATGTGTAAATACTTAGACTACCATAACTAATGAAAATAATTATTAAAATCGACAATAATAACGACAATGTATTCGAATTTATTTGCAAGAAAACAACGAATTATAATATCATAATTTGAAACTAAATTAACGATATGATGAAAAATGGCAGATACAATAAAATTGTAGTAAACAACAAAAAATACAAACGAAGACAAAACACTATCTAAGTAAATTCTGAAAAACCTCTTTAAACACTACATGAAGTGTCTGTCTCGCGATCTTACCATCTTTGTCGAGAATGAGAACTTTTAAATCTTTTTTGGATGTAACCCTCGACAGAGCAACGTAAAGCTGGCTATGTGAGAAGACTGGTTTTAGTAAATACAATCGAACTTCACTTAGAAATTGACCTTGACTCTTGTTGATTGTTTTGCAAACGCAAGAGAAATAGGGAACTGTCTCCGCCTCATTTTGAAAGGAAGCTTCGTGTCTGACGGGGTAATAAGTACTTTGGAAATAAGTACAATATCTCCAATTTGATCATCAGTAATGACAACTGCCTGCAACACATGATCAGCCATTTGAGAAATTTTCAACCTTGTACCATTGCACAAACCTCTTTTCGGATCTAAGTTTCTTAGCAACATGACAAGTTCGCCAATCTTCAAACGTAAACAATGGTTTGGTAAGCCAGATATGTTAATGGAATTTAAGAAGTCGGGTGTGAACACAGGGTTGGTATTTCAATCTGAATCTGTGGGATCAAAACAATCAGCACTTAGGTAGACCACTTCTTGACCTAAAAAATTTGGAATATATAATATTTATCAGTAATTAAATATAAAGACGTGAGCTGCTGTAAAAACTACATGCATTCGGACCTCATTTAGCTTGAAAAAGATAACTAAATTATGTTGAGTAGTGATAAGAAACAAAAAAATAACAAACAAAAACATTTACCTTTGAATTTTTCAAGCATATATAGGTTCAACTTATTGACATCCTCATTCCTAGGAGCCAATATTGCTATATGCTGAAAGAATTTAGGGTCTTTTTCCTCATGCAAAAGGGCTGGATCTCCATAAATAGACCTAATAATATACTCAACGGGATTGTCTGAATCAGTAATAAGAAACTCTTCTGGGATATCAATCATAGCTTCACCATCATTAGGTTCGGCTATTTTCCCATCACCAATATCTAATAACCATTCTGAAAATTCCTTGATCTCTTCTGACTGGGTAGAACTTAGTTTGCTATTGAGTAGCCGCATATTCTTGGTCAGCGTTAATACCTTACAATGATCCCAAAGATAAGAAGAATTTAAAGAAGCCAAAACAATTTCAGCTCTCCTGGCACCCTGAATAATAGGTAATACTTGTCTGAAATCACCACCGAAAACAACGACTTTGCCACCAAAAGGTTTGCTTCCAGGGTTGCCAATAATATCACATAGACTCCGATCAAGAGATTCAAAACAATATCTACTCATCATAGGAGCTTCATCCCATATAATAAGTGATTTTCTTTAATCAATTCCACTAATTCAGACCGAGGATCAATTGAGCAATACGTTGTCTCATCAGGGTTAATAAGGATTTCAAACCTGGAATGAGCAGTCTGACCACCAGGCAGAAGAAGAGAAGCTATACCACTTGATGCAACGTTCAAAACGATTTCACCTCTGCATCTAACAGCGGCAGACAGTGTACTCCATAAGAAGGTCTTCCCAGTACCTCCAAAACCATAAACAAAAAACACACTTCCTTGTCTATTGAACACGGCCTCCGTTATCTGATCTTATATTAGTTTCTGTTCATCAGTAAGCATTTTAATCCATGCATCATGGTCTTCTGCTTGTTCTGCACGGATGTATCTCCTTTCATCGGCTAATAGACGATTAGTGAAACGACCGGCCTTTTTTTTTTAATAAATAATAAATAATATATATATATATATATATATAAATAAACTACAACTAGTGGTCCCATATCCACTAGCCACCTAACCATATTCACAATCAACAGCGGAATAACATAAATCAATATCCAATAATAAACCAATAATAACCAATAACAATCCGATGTTATAGCAAAGGCAATATCCCAATACCAAACAACAAGAAACATGAAACCAGCAACCTAGCAATGTTTCTAATGACTCAACTCTAGCAACCTAGCAATGCCAGACAACATCCAATCGAGTCCCTAGAACATCCTCCTCTTCATTGCCTTGATTCCACGATCACACTTTGCCTTTACCTGCACAACAAACACAAATTGAGATGCATGAGTATTTGATAAACACTCAGTGAGGCAATCCTCCCATCTACTGGGCTATACACACAAGCAACAATGATTCCAAAGTTCCAAAACAAGCAACAAACAAACACACAAACCAGGAAATCAAACATCGTCTCGCTGGAAGGGAGGTGTCGACTGACACCAGCCTAGTGTCGACCGACACCAGCCTAGTGTCGACCGACACTGGCTAAATGGTGTCGACCGACACTACCCCACAGTGTCGATCGATGCCTGACTTGCTGGTGTCGACCGACACCAAGTGGTGTCGATCGACACTCCCTCTGCAACTGCGATCCGCGCAAAGTCGAGAGTCAAATCTCGCTCCCAATCTCCTCCAAATCGTCCAATACTCAAAACCCACGCCTTATACCTCCGTAGGAACCTGTAACAACCAATCCCCAGCAAGAAAAACACACAAACAAGCAACAACAAGCAAGAACAAGGGAATCAAAGGCTTAGATTAGCCATGGTCATGCACTCACCTCTCTGCAGAAAGTTTCTGACCAATAAGAACGAATCCCTCACTCCTAGCAAGATTCTAGCACCTCCCCAGCCTTAGATCTCTCAGGAACAGCAAGGAATCTCACCAATCTCTCTCAGAAGCTCAAGAACTACTCTCTCTTTTGTTTTTCTCTGAAAACGGCGGAAAACACAAAACCACACGACCCTAGGTCGTTTTCTTTCTCTAAAAACTCGATTTTAGGGATTCCCTAAACCAACCACGCAAACCGGACAATTAAAATTGAACCGACCAAACCGGCTACCACTAGTGTCGATCGACACTCCCCCTTTGGTGTCGATCGACACCCTCACCAAAATTCCAAGAAAATGGTTTGCGGGAGTTATAATTCTCCCCCACCACTATAGATTCGTCCTCGAATCTCGAACAACCATCAGCCAAGGACTCCCGTGCAACCGTCCCCACGGCTCGCACTCCTCCGACCGATCTACAGAAGGTCACCCCTAGGCGATAGACTCACGCTTCAGGCGTCATTTGCTCTCGACTTTCGGACTCCCTTTTAATCATAGGCCTAAACCTTGAGTTTCCATCGGCTCCTCATCAGACCTAAGTCTGCATGCCAATGTTGGCTCCTCATCGGGCCTCAACCCGCATGCCATAAAATATAAGGAAAAATCCAACTCGTCTCTCGGGTCGTCACCCTACAGCGCGCCTCCGGATCGTCATCCGAAGTCGATATACCAACCATACCCCCGAGCCACAAAGTCTCTGGATATGGCAGTACTAGGAGAACCTAAGTTCCCCAAGAGTCGCGAGCAAACGATTCTGAACACGTTTGAGTCCTATCCCTATCGAGGTTTCCCTCCCGTCGCGTAAAAACATCTCAATGTCCTACCAACCACATATCCCCTCACTGGGATACCTCATGACCACACAAGGATCATATACACGCCACAGGGGCGCCACAAAGGCCAAACAAAATGTCCTAAAGAGGACCGCCACCAAGGCCAAACAAATGTCCTAAAGAGGACCATCACAAAGACACCCTGGCTAAACAGCCCGCCACAAAGGCCATCTGTCCCGAAGGACCTTCACAAAGACCATCTGTCCCGAAGGACCGTCACAAAGACACTCTGGCTAAAAAGCCCGCCACAAAGGCCACCTGTCCCGAAGGACCGTCACAAAGACCATCTGGCTAAAAAGTCCGCCACAAAGGCCAAACAATTGGCTAAAAAGCCCGCCACAAAGGCCAAACAACGTCTAAAAAGACCACCACACACGGGCACACTGACTCGAAAGTCCGCCACAAAGGCCACACAAGCCCCTCAAAGGCTTCACACCGCTAAAATGGACAAATTCTAACTCCCGTAAAACTTTCCATATTTAGCACTTTCCACTTTAAGAAACTTCCATTTCAGAAACTTCCCTCCAAAAATCCCGCCTCACGGAAACTTTGTAACCCGAGCACCACCTCATCTTGTTACTGAGTCGCACAACCAACCACCCCAAGCGACCGAGTAACAAGAGAGATGGGCTGGAATACTCCATTCCCGCTCCAGCCACGGATTACAGATGGGACCAGGCTAAACAAGCTCAACTCGCGGCTTGCTTCTCATACCACTTCTTGAACCTTGCCTTCATCTTTGCCTCAGGCTCCCAAGTCTGCTCCTCAACACCATCACAGTCCCACATGACTCTCATCAAAGGAATCTTCTTCTTCCGAAGTTCCTTGATCCTCCTCTCGAGAACCCTCACTGGTCTCGCCTCCACTGTCATGTTAGGCTGAAGATCCTCAGGAATCTTAGCCAACACCTGCTCACCCTCACGAAGACACTTCCGCAACATAAACACATGGAAGACCTTATGGAATGCACGCATCACCTCAGGTAACTCCAGTCTATATGCCACTGGTCCAACCCGCTCAGTCACTCTGAATGGACCCATATACCTCGGACTCAACTTAGTCTCTGACAATGACCTGTTCGGACCCCGCAACATGGTCATCTTGAGGTACACTCTGTCTCCTACCTGAAACTCAAGATCTCTCCTCCTCCTGTCAGCATAACTCCTCTGCCTATCCTAAGCCTCCTTCAAGTTCAGCTTGAGAACCCGAATCTTCTCTGAGGTCTCCTGAACAATATTAGCACCAAACATGCTCCTCTCCCCCCTGAGTCCAGCATAATGGTGTACGACATAGTCTCCCATACAAAGCCTCATAAGGAGTCATCTTAATACTCGTCTGATAACTGTTGTTGTAAGCAAACTCTACCAGGTTCAGGTGATCTGCCCAATGGCCACCCCAATCCAACACACACATCCTCGGCAAATCTTCCAGCGTCTGGATTGTCCTCTCAGACTGTCTATCTGTCTGGGGATGATAAGCTGTACTCATATGCACCTTAGTGCCCATATCTGCCTGAAATGCTTTCCAGAACAACGAAGTGAACTTAGAATCTCTGTCAGACACAATGCTTGCTGGTACCCCATGCAATCTGACTATCTCCCTCACATACTTCTTAGCCAAGACCGCTGCTCCATCAGTCTTCTTAATGGCCAGAAAATGTGCTGACTTAGTCAACCAGTCCACAATGACCCAGATAGCATCAAAGGTCCGTGACATGGGTAATCCTACTACAAAATCCATCGTGATCATATCCCACTTCCACTCTGGAATGGATAGACTCTTTAGTAATCCGCTTGGAACCTGATGCTCAGCCTTCACCAGCTGACACACGTCGCACCTCGCGACCCAACTAGCTACAACCTTCTTCATCCGGACCTAATGATAGTACCTCTTGAGATCACGGTACGTCTTAGTCGCTCCTGAATGAATAGAAAACATGCTCGCATGAGCCTCCCTCAAGATCACCCATCTCAAATCCTCATCCTTGGGCACACAAATCCGACCGCGCACCAAGATAGTACCATTAGCTGAGACCTGATACTCTGAATCAATATCCTTAAAGACATTCACCAGCCCCAAATCCTTCTCCTGAGCCAACCACACCCTGCTCAGAAGATTCGCTCCATAAGCCGCCTCCTAACCCAATGGTTCTCGAGAAACCACACACAAGCTCAACGCACTGACCTCTTCTACCAGAGACTTCATCTCATGGTCCTGTAGTAACCTGTCAAACCAAGGAAACTCCTGATCTTAGTGACATTCTGTTGTCTAGGCCAATCTCTGATAGCCTGAATCTTCTCCAGATCTACAGAAACTCACTATACAGAAACAATGTGACCCAGAGAACCCATCTCACGCTGCCAAAAACTACACTTGCTCAACTTAGCAAACAACTTCTGCTCCCGCAGCTTCTCCAGAACTGCCCTCAAATTCACTGCATACTCCTTAGGACTCTTAGAAAATATCAGGATATCGTTGACGAAAGTGATGACAGACACGTCCAGAAACTCCTGAAACACACTGTTCATCAATCTCATAAACGCTGCTGGCGCGTTAGTCAATCCGAAAGGCATCACCACAAACTCATAGTGCCCATACCTCGTCCTGAAAGCAGTCTTCCTCACATCTGCCTCATCTATCGGTATCTGATGATAACCCGACGCCAGATCTACCTTAGAGAACCGAGTAGCACCCCTCAACTGATCTAATAACTCATCGATCCTAGAAAGGGGATACTTGTTCTTCACAGTGACCCGGTTCAAACCCCGATAATCAATGCACAACCTGAAACTCCCATCCTTCTTCTTCACAAACAACACCGGCGCTCTCCACTGTGATACACTAGAACGTATGAATCTCTTGGTCCATAAATCCTCTAGTTACTTCTTCAGCTCAACTAAACCAACACTCAAGTATGCTGACATCAACTCGCCCCCACCTGAATATCAACCCTCTTGTTCCTCCAAAAACCTCTAGTAACTTGCCAGTTAGGGAAACTTCCACAAGTTAGCTTATTCCAAAGATAGCTTTCCGCTTGGCAATTCTCCACAGCAAATCATCAATACGAACGTAATAAAACAAACAAGTACCATACGCTCGCATATTCTGATTCACCGCTTCAAATGCTTTGCAGGCCGCTAACTCAAACCACTTGACTTATTCCCTCCAACAAGCTTACCAAAACCTTGAATTTAGCAACCCTGTCCATCTCCAATGAACTTCATCCAACATCGTTGCAACGATTATTTTATCCTGCCATGAAGGCTTTTCGTGAACTTATGTATCTGGCAAACATGCCTTTCCCGGCTCAATCCTGCTGTAACTCCCCTTCCCGGGACTCCGACACCACCGGCCTCACAATCCTGGCAAAACAGCCACACATTCATAACCGCTCTGGTTCATAAAACCCTGGCCCAACAGCCAACATAATCCTAAAATCCAAGATTAAACCACCATCACTCTCGAGGTCTACATTCCGTCGTGGTGTTTATACTCACCTTCTATACATTGCTTGCTCCCACCTCCTCCACTCTTAGGTCGCAACCTTCGAGTCATACCGATCTCACTCTCAGACCAGCGTCTTTGAGTTATACCGTCTCACTCTTGGACCACAATCCTCAAGATCTCGATATCAGGGGAACTACTCATCCCCTCAGGAGAACAACGTCCCTTCTGCCACTCTCGGAGCCCTCAGCCCCTTGAGCTATCGGTATTCAGGGGAATCACCATCCCCTCAGGAGCAACAATCCTTAACGACTATAAACATTTCCCAACACAAGTACCTCCTGTGGTCCGAGTATAACATTGCAATGTTACACCTGCCCACTAAAATTCTAATATCCAACTGGATTAACCCCCAAACAGAGAAATATCTGCTCCAACTGCATATGTCCACCTATCCACCTCTCTAGGCTCGATACCTCTTGAGAATAATCTCATACCGGTCATCTACAACTGCTCATTCTCTTAACATAAGATGGAAACTCCTCAACATCCGTAGCCCTCGGCTGCACCCCGCCACATGCGGCACAACTGGAGCCTACACTGGTACCCCTCTCGGTAACCGCTCCAACAGCACGCCAACAGATCCACCAAGCGATCATCTTGACCCCGGGCTCCACCTGCTGCAACCCCACACCTGGGTTCCCATCACCCCCGACACGCTCACCGGCTAACCCCCTCGGGTCCCTTCTGATATGCTTGCGACCCTCCGACGTACCTCATCGTGGAACTCTGGACCACACACTCGCTGGCCTCGGGACCCACCCGACAATGACCACGACCACGTCCCAGTCCACGACCAACAACTCAAACACCTTAACCACTGATATTCCAAGAACAGAGGCTAACAAGCATAAAACAAATCAATACCACACAAAGAAACATAAACTCACCGTGGAATCACACAGTCGGCTCGAAGAGGACAATTGACTAACTCACATAATCAATCAAGACATGCAATCCCAAACATCTACAACAGAAACCTAGTGAACCCAAAACCTAGAACCGTAAGGGCTCTGATACCAAAATGAAACGACCGACCTTTTTTTTTTAATAAATAATAAATAATAATATATATATATATATAAATAAACTACAACTAGTGGTCCCATACCCACTAGCCACCTAACCATATTCACAATCAACAGCGGAATAACATAAATCAATATCCAATAATAAACCAATAATAACCAATAACAATCCGATGTTATAGCAAAGGCAATATCCCAATACCAAACAACAAGAAACATGAAACCAGCAACCTAGAAATGTTTCTAATGACTCAACTCTAGCAACTTAGCAATGCCAGACAACATCCAATCGAGTCCCTAGAACATCCGCCTCTTCATTGCCTTGATTTCACGATCACACTTTGCCTTTACCTGCACCACAAACACAAATTGAGATGCATGAGTATTTGATAAACACTCAGTGAGGCAATCCTCCCATCTACTGGGCTATACACACAAGCAACAATGATTCCAAAGTTCCAAAACAAGCAACAAACAAACACACAAACCAGGAAATCAAACATCGTCTCGCTGGAAGGGAGGTGTCGACTGACACCAGCCTAGTGTCGACCGACACTGGCTAAATGGTGTCGACCGACACTACCCCACAGTGTCGATCGATGCCTGACTTGCTGGTGTCGACCGACACCAAGTGGTGTCGATCGACACTCCCTCTGCAACTGATATCCGCGCGAAGTCGAGAGTCGAATCTCGCTCCCAATCTCCTCCAAATCGTCCAATACTCAAAACCCAAGCCTTATACCTCCGTAGGAACCTGTAACAACCAATCTCCAGCAAGAAAAACACACAAACAAGCAACAACAAGCAAGAACAAGGGAATCAAAGGCTTAGATTAGCCATGGTCATGCACTCACCTCTCTGCAGAAAGTTTCTGACCAAAAAGAACGAATCCCTCACTCCTAGCAAGCTTTTAGCACCTCCCCAGCCTTAGATCTCTCAGGAACAGCAAGGAATCTCACCAATCTCTCTCAGAAGCTCAAGAACTACTCTCTCTTTTGTTTTTCGCTGAAAACGGCGGAAAACACAAAACCACACGACCCTAGGTCGTTTTCTTTCTCCAAAAACTCGATTTTAGGGATTCCCTAAACCAACCACGCAAACCGGACAATTAAAATTGAACCAACCAAACCGGCTACCACTAGTGTCGATCGACACTCCCCCTGTGGTGTCGATCGACACCCTCACCAAAATTCCAAGAAAATGGTTTGCGGGTGTTATAATTAGAGATATCTATACCATCTCTGTTAGGTTGAGGCATCTCTTCAAAGGATGATAGGGAACTTCCATTTGATAGTAGATGGAGCTCTATTTCTTGTAGTGTGAAATCCATCTTCTCTTCGGCAGTTAATTCCAGAACTATAGACAGGATAAAACATATACTCATATCAGCACAATAAAAACAATAAATAATTCGAAATATGAACAAATATGTAACCTGGATTGTTGACTTCTATTATTTTTTTCCTCTCAATATCTTCAGATAATATTTGCCATGTTTCATCCCATACATGAGCAGGACTTGAAAGATTACCAGACAATAACAAAACCGCAAAGAATTTCCGAATATAATCTCCAAAACACCATTGTCCAGCATCCACACTAAGCAATCAATGTAGATTTGATCATCATCTAGAATTCCATGTGCGTTACATGCTTCTTTGTAAGTTTCGTAAACAACATTTTTGTATGTCTTCAAGTTATCAAATGACTCAGCGCCTGGAACAATATTAAGTAATATCCGCATGTAGTATTGGCCTGCCTGTATTAGGCCCCCTGTAGTATAGTATTTCAACTCGTGTATCCCTGTACTTTTGTGCTCTACATATGTCCCCCTAAACAACGTTTGTTCTTCTTAATTGCACCTAAATTAACTGAGTTCTATATAATTAACCAAAATTAATTAATTTCTTGAAAACCAACTTTTGACGTTTTAATATCGATAATTCGCGATTACTAAACCACGATTACCTTAACTCGACTCAATATATCAGACCCGACAATTTTTTTTTGCCCGTTCTGCTATCTAATAAAAACAAATCGAATTGGGGAAAAAAAAATTAGGGTTTGTTCGTTCTCTTCTCCTCTTCTCCTTCTTCCTCGATTTAATTTCATCTTCTCCAATTGTTTCGGCTTCGTGGTAAGCTTTGGGTGTCACAAACTGAGAAGCGAAAACATCATCGTCGGGTCCGAATTAAACAAGAGGGCACAAAGATGTCGTAAGTTTTGATATATCTCTTACTTGATGGTATTGATGTTGGATTTGTTTGATTTGGTCTCTGCGAATTGTTTCAGTTTGTTGGTTTTGAGAGTTTGATTAGAGTTGTCTGACGATTAGGTTCATATTTTTTTACAAATATAGTGATGATGAGGTCGAGTACAATGAGGGTACCATAGACGAGAATGCGATGATGAACGATATTGAATCCAAAAGTGAATCCGAAAGTGAAGCCGAAGAAAATGTTAGAAGGAAGAAGACGAAGCCGAAGCCAAAGCCAAATCCAAAGCCAAACAAGAAGAAGAAGAAAGCTAAGAAGAAAAAAGAGATTGTTGAAGAATCTGAAAGTGATGAAGAATCTGAAAGTGAAGAAGAATCTGAAAGTGTAGAGGAGCTGGAGGAAACAAGACGAACCAAGAAAAAGAAATCTAAGAATGAAAAAGAAGATGAAGATCCACTTGAGCGCTTTGCATTTGAAGTAGATGATGCTGAGAACTATATATCTGGATTCTTCTTGACCGATATGTGGAGAGACAATTATGAGACTGCCACCATGCCATTAAGGGGACCAATGTACTGGATGAATTCAGGTTACAGATTGGTAACCGCTCCACCAGAACCTGTACTTCCTGGGAGAAAGAAGGGAACAAAGAATAAAAAATGAAAGTTTGCTAGGATCAAAGGGAAGCATGAGTCACCAAAGAAGAAGAAAAATAAGAAGAATGAAATAGAAAAGCTAGGCAGACATGGAAGAATCATGCATTGCAAGAGCTGTGGTGAAGCTGGGCATAACGCATTGGGATGTAAGACCTTCCCTAAGGAGAAGGTTCCTAGGAAGAGAAGGTCAAAGGAAGAGGTATATTTTGGTTTTCAGTTACTAATTTAACATTCTCATTAGCTTGAATCGCTTACTTATTGCTATTATCAGATTGAAAATGATGTAAAGAAGGCAAAGAAGGATAAGAAGGACACTACTCAAGAGACGATCACAATCACAAAACCCTCGCAAGAAGCCGAAGAGTAGTTTGGTTTTTATGGTAACATGCATTTGAATGTGTTGTCTTCTTTTTTGGGGGTTATGACAACAACATTATTGCTGTTTGGGATGTTAGTTTGGTTTTTATGGTAACAAGCATTTGAATGTGTTGTCTTCTTTTTTGGAGGTTATGACAACAACATTCTTGCTGTTTGGGATGTATGTTTTGGTTCATTATTAACAACAACAAGAGTAACTTAACTTTCATTATTGGCAATTGTCATTTGGTTTTTTTGCTTCTCTTTTCATTACGAACAACACAATAGAAACAAGGTCTTAACATAACAATAGATATCAAACACAATAGAAACCAGAGACTTAACAATAGAAATACAGAAATCAAAGACATCATACAACCTTGATGGTTAGCCATGCGATTGAAGCTGCCACAATCACAAATATGCAAACTCTCTTCATGTTCGACTTCTCCAAAGTCTCCTTTGCAACCGTTAGCTCTTGCTGAATGATCTCATTCATCTCTTGTTTCATCTCCTGCACCAACTTATTTTGGACCTCTACATTGTCCACCACCATCTTTTTAAGAACATTGACATCTTCTAAAAGCTGCTTATGTTTGCTTTCAATCATTCTTATCTCCTCTACAAGAGCATCATCAACCCAACGGAACATGTATTTTTCCTTTTTATCCTAACATCATGTCCGGATTGGAAAATCAATCATCAACCCATTGGCAAAATATTTGATAAATTCAAAAAACCAACACAGGGTCTAACATTACCTTCACGCCCTGCACGCATATGTAGAATCTCCGATACGGATTCTCATCTGTTTTCGAAGTGAACACTGTTATTTCGTTACCACACCAGCACCTAGCCGGAACTCCTCTGTGAGTTGTACCCGAAGTCAGATGAGACGAATTAGAAGAAGAGAACTGGCTCATACTTCGAGTTAAAGAGCAATATTGAAACAGAGATAAAGAAGAAGAAGAAGAAGAAATTAAATCGAGAAAACAGAACTTGATTTTTTTTTTGTCTCGAGGAAGAAGGATAAGAGGAGAAGAGAACGAACAAACCCTAATTTTTGTTTTTCCCAATTCGATTTGTTTTTATTAGATAGCAGAACGGGCAAAAAAAATTGTCGGGTCTGATATATTGAGTCGGGTTAAGGTAATCATGGTTTAGTAATCGCGAATTATCGATTTTAAAACGTCAAAAGTTGGTTTTCAAGAAATTAATTAATTTTGGTTAATTATATAGAACTCAGTTAATTTAGGTGCAATTAAGAAGAACAAACGTTGTTTAGGGGGACATATGTAGAGCACAAAAGTACAGGGGTACACGAGTTGAAAGCCTATACTACAGGGGGCCTAATACAGGCAGCCCTGTAGTATTCAGCCTCTAGTTTCCTTGGTACGTAATTAATCCTACCTAAAGAGAAACCCCTACTTCTTGTCTTCCACATTTTTCTAGCACCATCCCATGTATAAAAGGCTGGTATTTGCGCATACAATTTAGTTCTAGCAAATGAGTCTCTCTTATTAAGAGCAAACCAAGCGGTGAGCTGGGAGTCGACGTTGATAGTCCTTTCCAAAACTTCTTCTAACTCATCATCTTTGTCATAAACACATGGTTTCTTCCCTTCAATATAGAAAGACAGCCTCTCGACTGGAGTAGGCCTATATTGTATAGGAAACTTGAAAAGCCTCCATATGACCTCAGATGCCGAGACATATCTATAATGTAATATCATAGAAAAAAATATAAGTCGCGAAAAATGAAATATATGTATAATAATAAACAAATATTTATACCTGCAATCGAAATAGTCTTTGATTTCATTCTTCGGCTTCTCGGCTTGATCTTTTGGTTCGAATATAACGGCAACCTTATCTGGACCCTTGTTGATATACTTGAATATACACTTTATAGATCCAAACTGGTTACACCATTCAACATTAATGTGAGCTCGGTAACGAACTGACAATATAGGATTTTAAGGAACAACATAACGATTATCACAATGGAAACGAATCTTCTCAACAAATATGCTGGATCGCCTCCTTCGATATACAACATAGCCATCTTTTCCAATCTTGGTTAAATCAGAGAAAGCTTTAGGGTAAAATTTAGAACAGAGTCCGTCTATCATACATGGGGAGTTATAATTTGCAGCACCACATGGGCCATGAATCATATTATCTTTGACGACTTGATATAAATCCGGATTGACATTCTTATTAGGAATCTCTGCGCAAATTATCTTGTTTATATCATCCGCAGTAGGCAACTTGCTTCTCTGATTCATAAATAATAATATATGCGCATGAGGAAAGTCCACATTTTTGGAATTCAACGGTATACATAGCTGAAATAGTACCACATGAAAATATGCATTAATAGACACATATTAAAGCATATAAAATAATTTATATTGTTAAAAGAATTAGAAACCTTACATGCGACTGTCTTCCCGAGAAAGTGTCTCTCAGTCAAGTCTCTCATCAAAGACTCAAGTTTAATCTTGAAAATACGACAAACAATGTCAGGCCTATCATCTGGACCAAGTCCTCTGACACTGCAATAACGGGTAATCTCTGGCCATTTGGGATTACATGTGAACATTATGAACAAATCAGAAAAACCAAAGTGTTTACAGATAGCCATTGCATCATAATAGCTATTCACCATATACCGTGGACCTCCTGTAAATGAAGACGGAATGGTAATAGGTTTGCCTTGCTCAGATATTTTTGTTTGTCCAGCTGCTGAGGCCTCTTTCAGAGAATTAAAATCAGTGCAACGAAGTTTAGTTTAATTCTTTTTAATGAAAGACAACCTATTACTTTCTACAGAAGTGTATGCATCAACAATAAATTGTGGAATAATCTTCTAGAACACATAAGAGTTTGACATTCATTCTCCCTCTCCTGTAAGCCAAATGCAAACCATTGTCGCATACTAATATACTTCCTTTTGTTCTTGTTGTTAATACCAGTGAATGCTTTTTCTATTCCAGGTCTCCAACCATCTTCTCCAAAACATAAAATCAGTGGATATTGTAAAGGCAAGTAGGAAGGGTGTATCTCACTTATTCTTTGAAGTCTGCCAGTATTCTTGTACTGAACAATAATATCTCGGGAAGGCATTTCAGCTACAAAATCACCAGGTATTAATGCTGCAACCTCTGAGGCTACGGGAGCGCTATACTGCCTACCATCAACACCAACCCTATCATTAATAATCTGCATTTGGAATACCTCATCGGTGTTAGCTGCAACACGATCCGTGGCTGATCTAAATTTTTGTACATACAGATTTGACTGATTTAGCATTTCAATTAAGCCTTCGATGATATCATGCTTCAAATCTTTCCGTCCAGAAGATAATTGCCCATTTTTACTTTTCCTGCAGTATATTAAAAATTTTAATAAATGATGAAATATATTTTAAAGAACTAAAACAAATTCTATAATCAACAAAATTGAGATATATTAAAATTTTAATTAATAAGAGGATTACTCCAGTATTGAAGCATGATTAACGACCTCGTGATCAGTGTCCACAATATATAATTGCGAAAATTTAGCATAATCACCATCTTTAGGCCGCATATTTCCCATAAGATGATAGTTACCTCCTTGTAGCCTAAACTGACTTGGACCCCTTCCTTGGGGAATACTCCTATCAACTTTGCCACCAATAGACGTCATTAAAAAGATCATATTATAAGGACGAACATTCTCTTGGAAGTGTTTACTAACTGGATCAGTACAATAAAGCAGCTTATTTATATATTTAGGCGATTCTTGCATAAAGGGTAGTTTGACAGTGCCTAAACCAAAACACAACAAAAACTTTGGGTTCTTTTGGTTCCTTCTCTTATTAAGCCTCTCATCATACCACATTTTGGCTCCACAAAACTCACAGGATTCAACAGGATCACCGTGGTCAAGATAACCTGAGTTATCTGTTACCAAATAAATAATACATAAATATATTGCACATATATACATAATTAAACATAATTAACATTGTAAATGAAGGTTGTACATTCCGGATAGTGTGAAATTTTAGGATGGACTTTAATTTTGTGGGTTACTCTTTTAAGTCGATTACGTGCGTTGGAAGCAACTAAAGCCATATCACGTAATTCTTTAATTTGGTTACTCCCAATCTCCTAATCATACTGCAGGACGTCTATATCATAAAATTCATCTGAATGATGAATATCTACATCAGAATACTATCTTTGTAATCATATGTTTGCTGAACGTCACTAAGTTCTTCTGTTGATTTTTGCGTTACATAAATATTTGATGAGTTAGAATATGTTTTAAATTATATTTTTAAAATAGGAACATAAGAAATAAATATAAAAAAACAACGAAATATGACAATTACCATGTATGGGATAAATATCATCGACCTCCTCAAATATGAAGTCCAAATTACGGACTGGAAAATCGTCTTCTGTAGATATAATACACCACTTTAGAATATAACTAGGTAGTAACCCGTGCAGTAGCACGGGACAAAATTTTTTTATATAAATTTTAAATTCGTATAGTACATGTGCGTACACGGATGCTACTGATCCTATTAAACATAAACGAATTTACTCTGGATTTGGAAACACGTCCAGTCCCGTTCCATTTCCTCACGTCCCAACTCATCACCTCTCATCCCGTCTCATCCTGTCTCATCTCGTCTTGTCTCATCCAGTCTCGTCTCATCCCGTCTCTTTCCGTATCAATCATAATATTTTGTCTTATGTTCGTTCTCTTTTAAATAGTTACTCGTTAGACAATATTTACTAAAATACCAAAATTTGAGTTCTCTGTTGATTTTTTTGTATTTAGTTAGTTGAAATTATCCAAAAAATATAATTTTCAAAAACTATATAACTATTTTCAAAAATACCAAAATTTTTAAAGTACCCATTCCAAAGTCGTTAATTATCTGTCGTATAGTCAATCCTTATCCAAATTAGTGAAAGCTTGATACTTGAATTCATCTACCTATTTTTTATTTTGTACTTTAATCTAAATTTTATGTCCCTTTTTTTAAAAAAACTATTCAATATATTATTTTTCATTATTCGAATTTACCCGTTTCAGTTTACATATACTCTTTCTCGTCTTAATACCATAAATAAACTGGAATTTTCTCAAAATTTAATTATTGTTTTTTAAAGTATATGTATTCAATTAGTAAATTAAATTACTTAAAACAATACTGGTAAAACATATATTCATTAATATAATAAACATTTTTCGGTTGGAAAATTGAAATTGTATAATAGTAATATTTTTTTCATTAAAATTAGTTGGTCACTCTTTCACGGTGTTTTGTCAATGTTTTAGTGTATATGTAGAATACCGTAACCCATACCGAAAATAAATATGATCATCATCTTCAATAGCTGGAAAATATACAATTTTTTGCAATCCATCCATAATAATCAAAGACAGCTCGTGTTTGTTGAAAATGTTAAAGTAATTTTGTTACGGGTATCCCATTATAAATTTTTTTGTCCCATAACCATTTTATTTTAAAGAATTATCAATGTAATAATGTTATTAATAATTTTTGGCTAAGAATTTAGACAAAATACATGTATTCTCCATTTGTATGTTTAATTCCTATAGTTAGTAGAAATTATAATTCTCAAAACTCTCAAAATATTATCAAAAATACTAAAAAATTCTCAAAACACCCGTCTGAAGGTAGTAACCCGTGCTACAGCACGAGACAAAATATTTTCATACAAATTTTAAGTTCGTAAAATGACTAAGAATTATATTGACATGGATGCAATAGTACATGTGCGTTCTTTTTAATGTAAATTTTTAAAAATTTAACCCTAAAGGTATTTACTTTAGAACGGGAAACACGTCCAGTCCCGTCCCATCCCCTCTCGTCCCGACTCATCCCGACTCATCCCGTCTCATCTCGTCTTGTCTTATCCAGTCTCGTCTCATCTCTTATCCATCAAAATTTTTTTATCTTATATTCGTTTCCTTTTTAATATTACTCGTTAAACAATATTTACTAAATGAGATGGGGTAAGAAATTTAGACGGGATACCATATTTCTCCGTTATATATATATATATATATATATATATATTTTAGTTAGTTGAAATTATCCAAAAATTATAATTTTTAAAAACTATATAATTAATTTTCAAAGTCTCTGTTCTAAAGTCGTTAACTGCCTATTGCATAGTTAATCCTTATCCAAATTAGTGAAAGCAACTCAATTATTGGCTTCCATCTCTTTAATTATTGTTTCTTAAAGTATGTACTTTAAAATTTCATATATGATTTCGGCACAAATTGATAATTGAAATTATAATTGGTAAGAATTAAAGCTATTTTTATGGAATTATTCAAATTAAAATTTATGTATAAATCAGGATACAAATATAGCAACCACTTAAAGATTTTTATCCCTGCTTAAGCACATTTCCATAATTTTTGTTTTGTTTTACTTAAAAAAATATTTAATTATGGCAAAAATGAAATCCCTACAATTAAGAATAACAATTAATCACGTTTCCATAATTTATGACCCTATAAAATAGTTTTTATTTGATACTTCATAAGAAATAAGAAATCCCTATAAAATAGTTTTTATTTGATACTTCATAAGAAATAAGAAATCCCTATAAAATAGTTTTTATATGATTTTAGATGGGAGAAGTTAGAAACGGCACAATACTATCACATAATGCAGAAAGAAACTCGAATCTCGTTTTTTGATCCATAAACTTAGTAGTTGGTTACATCATCCATCATAACCTCATAAACTTAGTAGTTGGTTACATGATCCATCATAACCTCAGTAAATACGAAATGTTGCAATGAAACATAAACTGTGAAAATGTGCAAGACTTAATCAAAGTGTTATTCATATGTCCATGACGTAAGTAAGTACTAACCAAAATGGCTTCCATCTCTTCGTTTGAAACTGGAGTACGCTTGGGCTGGGATGATGCCTACCCGCCTATAGTCTTTGGGACATTCAAACTGGAGAAGAATAATGTATCGGCTTCATTTGCCACCACCTGAGTCTTTTCCCTCTAAAGCTGCAAAATTCACAAAATCAAACTCTTCAAGAAGACTTCTATCAACAAAAACAAATCGATACCCAAACCAAATAACTAACTAACCTTGACAATATAAGATGTGACTTACCCACATCTTGTGTAGACTGCAGACATCGACTGGTTTTTGTGTCCGAGACACAAATATAACTCTTGATAATGATCATTATAAGAAGAAAAATGCAACAAAAAAAAAAGAAGTAGAAAGGGATATACCAACTATATTCAATTTATCATCCCTACTAATAGTCAAGAAAGTACCAACGGAGAGAAGTCTTATTTAACCTTCTATATTTTAAAAGTGTCATGATTCTAATGATAGGAAATTCATATTCAGGATTCAAGAGCATAAAACAGCAACGTTAAAGGATATGCCTTTTGTAGAATCTTGGTATGGTGCATTTTGTATAATATTGGCTGTTCTGTGATTCTCTTTGAATATCTCCAGCTAGATCATCTTTGTGTCAAGCTCTGCAAAACAAATGAACACAAACCCTTAATAGACCAAACATAACAAAAGGTTGTAATATTATAATAGCCTATGTATCTATAACACAAACATTTTTCTAGATATGTATAATAGCCTTTTTATGTATAACTGAAAAAGATATGATAATCGGCATCGCCCCAAAATAACTCATCTGTTCTAAGGATTCTTTTGTCATCGCATAGTAAATCTGTGGGAAGGAAAGGATATAAATAGCATGTTAACCGCCCCTGGCACAGGTTTATAATCAAAGAGAAACAAAAACGATTTGCAAAATAAAATTGAAAGAGAATCAAAGATCAAAGAACTAATTTTGCCTAAACAATGAATGGAAATCAAAACAAATCTTAAATCTCTATTAGTGAACGAAAGAGAGAGAGAGGTAGGGACGATATCTCGATGTATTGATTTGCTACCAGCTGCATTCTCCATGGTTCTAGCTCGATCTGCCGTCGATGCTGATTTATGAGCATGAGTTTATCATCTTAAAACCATGATGATGACCAGAGAAGAATCCAAAATCAAAACACATCAAGATTCAAAAACGAAATTCCAATTAAATTTGATTTTAAGCATTAGAGAACGATTTGGTTTTAGGTTGAAATCGAACTACCTTGTTGTAGCCGATAGATCCTTTATACACCAACTGCTTCAAGAGTTTTCTTTAGATTTATATATGTAGTCGTAATAGATGTGGAATCGGATTCTTTACAACTGCTTCGCACCATCAAACCAAATTCCTGGAGTTCTGTGGAATTATCGAATCACTCTTTTAGCTTTAATCCTTAGAACAGAGGCGGAAAAAAAATTATTAGGTTTGATGTCTCTTTACATAAACATAGAAAATCAAGGGCTGAGATGTTTTGCTCAAAATAAAAAGGAACGGCTGGGATTATAACATGTAACCGGGTCAAATTACCGGGTTAAATGACCCGCGTGTTTATCCGATTTCAGGTGATTACGTTTTTACCCTTCGCGCAGATGTTTTATTTTGTCATAATTGCAATGGCATTGTATTGTAAATTCTTACAAAACTAAGGTTTTTTTCAGGCAATGTTTTCCTTTTAATAGTAGGGATTATTTTAATTATATTTAAGATAGTGAGAGTGAATCACAAAGTATAAGGTATCGCCTAGATAAAAAATAACAGGAATTGTTTTAAATATACTAAATAGTAAATTGTATATATACTTTACGTATTATTCGAAAACACAATTAAATTTTAAGAGCTAACAGTTACTTTCAACCATTATCTTTGGTTACAACACTCGATGAACATGTGTATGACTTAAATACATGTATTTCCAATGACTGATTACACCTCAATTACTTTCTTGTTAGATCTAGACGAAGTAACTTAATTACGTGTTCAACACTAACTGAACCACTACTGGATGTTTTTGGTTTAACATGGGTTAATATACTTTGGGGAGTATGATATGTGGGTATCTTTGAAGAAGTTGGAGTATTATATGAGTTAGTAGGCCACGATTTAGGATTTTTCATGGCAAAAGATACAATAGTAGAAGTGACTCGGAGAAATCAAATGAAACTGTCAAATTGTTTCAAAGTATAGTGAAAAAAATAAAAATTTTATCTACGCAATAAGATAAAATCAAAATTCGAAAATTATTTTGAATTAAAATCTTTGCGTATGATCCCAACGTTTAAGGGATTGATTAACATCAAATATTATAACTTTCCATCTTCATGTTAAGATAAGCCAGTCCGATATATAAATCCAACGGATCTGTTAGAGTTGCGAAAATAAAGCATGAGATAAGGGAACTAATTCATCTTTAAACATTAACAATTAACTCCGTAATTAACTTGCTAATAGTTATCGGAAAGATATCACTCGAAATTTGAAAATATTGATTTAAAATAAATCCTAAATCATAGAATCTGACTTAATATGAATCTGAAATATTTATTAGCATAAGGTTATCAAATAAAGTAATGCCTATAAAGTGATATTTGATTACCTAAGCATTTAACATGTACAACACTTTGATAATGAACTAAAATATGAAATTAGTTTCGGCTTGCAAAATATCACATAAATAATTAAAATTGTAGTAATTGATAGGTTTACCAAAAATAAGTCCACAAAAAAAGACATCAAACCAAGAGTACTCGAGATAAAGTTTAAGACAAATAAAAAGCACATAGGAACGCTTATAATTTTGGCATACTGTGATTCTTGAAGGAGTCCTCAACGATGGGATGAACAAAAGACTCAAGTTTGTCACTGTATTTACAAATGTTATAGTCATTAATAATTTTAAATTAAATCATTAAATTAATTTTTTTTGAGATTACGTAAATAGAGATTGTGTTACCTTAAATCCATAGAGAATCGAGTTAGATTAGGATATAGATCCTTTATTGGTTTTCCCCTTTCGCCCAGTAGATTTATCCTAAAACAGTTCAACAAACTTGCATAAGCTAATATACCAAAATTCTAAATAATACATTATATAATGAGGTCGGATTGTTTAGAAACTGACATGTACACATAGTCATGATATTGATCATCGCCGGAGTCGTCAAAAATGTCTGAACAGCCATCACCATTGGTTAAAACAGTATAACCTTCCGATGTGGACATTACGAAAGACAATTCATTATGTATATATGTTAAATTATATGAAGTAGTTAAGTGAACAACATGGAAGAAATACCTCCGTATCTGACAGCTTTCCACATTTTGAATAGACAAACTCTAACTCCATTCTCTAACTTGAATCGTTTAAACATTTCATTGGCATAACATCCAGTGGCAAAGCAAGGTAAGACATTTTCCCTACGATTTGTAATTTTACAACGGAAAGAATTTTCCTATTTTAGGTTTTGGAAAGTAAAGTATTACGGGAAAAAGAGATTCGTAAATTAATACTTACTTAAGAGATTTGATTGTGAACTGAATGTATCTATTCTTCAAAGCCCACCGATTCACACAGTCCTCCGGTTCAAAGGTCTGAATCTCCCCAATATGAATTATAATGCCAATCAAATTAACTTCAAAAAATGATATTTACAATATTACACGATGAACAACTTCAAAATATAGAATAAAATTTTAACTGTGATTGAAAGATAAAAAAACATACCATAAGGCCAACGACAATGGAAACGACCATCAAGGATCATTTGAAAGCTGGAGTTATTGAACACTTTTTCAATAATAGGTGCTCTTGCATCACTGACTACTGTTTTATGGGTGAAGATAATCTTATAGCCAAGATCTGTCTTCTGAATCTCTTATTTGTCTTCTTTAACCTTGAACCTCTCAAAAACATATAACTCGTTCTGATGAACAACATACATAATCATCAAAACCATGCAACTCGAAAGGAATTATTGCACGACAGTAGGTCCCCTGGATAATATAGAGATCATGTAAGATTAGCAAAAGAAAAAGAAATTTAAAATTTACTGTGTAACACTAAATGAGTACCTCTTCGTCAACCAAATTAATTCCGAAGATCTGATATTGAAGCGGTCTTTCACCTCCCACTTCCGAAAAACCTTCACATATATCATCCAATTTATTGTATTTGAATTTAGCATTCGAAGAGCAGCAAACTTCACCATGGTTGTTTCTTGACTTTCGAAAACGGTGAGAGAGAGTGATGTAGCGACATCTTCTTATTCTTTTAGTGGACTTTACTCTATAATTATTTTCATTAGTTTTGTTGGGCTTTATTATTTATTATTGGGTTTCTTTTAAGTCGGTGTAGTTGTTGCTTGCTCGACAAGTTCCGACGAGGGTTTTGTGTTTGCGGAGACATATAAGTACTCTTTTCTTGTAACGTGAACGGCAGCTGTTTTAAGAATTTTAATAAAAGAGAAGTTTCTCGTGTTCCAAGTCTTCGAATTCTCTTACTCTTTGATCCATTGATACAAAGATAATAGAACTCAAAGCTGCGACTTGTTCTTCGAGAATCCATTGATAACCGGAGTTCGTGTCGTAATATCACTCTGCATTAGTTGGTATCAGAGACGAAGATCCTAATCATGCCTCCAAAGAAAAATCTTCAAACCCAGCTCGATGAACACAACGATGAATTTCGGAATGATGGCTGAGATGCAACAAAATTTTCGAGATACCATGCGAACCACTGTTGAATCTGCAGTACGAGCTATCTTCCAAGCTCAGCGTGATGTTCCGGGTGTGCGGAGACAAGAAGAGCCAGTTTTTGATGAGGTTGACGATGAGGAGGACGTTGAAGATAACCCTTTTGCACCACTTCGTGACTTACCAGATCGGAGGCATCAACATCGTGACATCATCGCAGCTCCACGTTTTGAAGATAGGCGGTGGGAATCAGGTTTTCGACTTGAGATACCTGAATTTACTGGAGGGTTACAACCAGATGAGTTTCTCGATTGGCTTAACACGACGGAAGAATTGCTGGCATTCAAAGAAGTTCCTGATAAGATGTGTGTATCTCTTGTGGCGACACGGTTCAGAGGCAGAGCATCGGCGTGGTGGCAGCAAACTAAGGAATCACGTGCAAGGGCAGGCAAAGATCGTATTGCTTCGTGGGAAAAGCTGAAAAGGCTGATGAGAAAGGCCTTTTTGCCTTATAATTACACACGCACCTTGTACACACGACTTCACAATTTGAGACAAGGTTCGAAGACTGTTGATGAGTATGCATCAGATTTTTTTTCTTTAGTGGCCAGAAATTCATTAACAGAGAATGAAGAGCAGAGAGTGTCGCGTTTTATCGGCGGTCTTCGTTTACAAATTCAAAACACTCTACTACAGTTTAATCCCATGACGGTTTCGGAAGCACATCAGCGTGCTTTATTAATTGAGCAGCAAGCTCGTGGGCAATCATCTTCTTGGAATTCATCTCGTTTGCGTTTGGGTTCTTCCACTGAAACAGGGGCAATAAAAACTAGTGAACCTGTGCGACACAACGAGTTTCACGAGAATAGTGGTATGTCAGGACAGACGCGAACACCGGCTTCTAAGTGTTTTAAGTGTGGGGAACAAGGTCATCGTCAAGCGAGTTGTCCCACTCTCCAACGTCGCGGCCTGTTAGCCAGTGATGCACCTGTTTATGATGATTATTTAGACGACAATGAGCCTGATGAGACTACAGAAGAAGTACTTGGTGATACAGGGACTATGTTGATGATACGGAGAAATTTCATGATTCCACACGGTGTTGAAGAATCATGGCTTCGCACTAACATATTTCACTCTACTTGTACCATTCGGGGAAAAGTTTGTAGAATAATCATTGACTCTGGCAGCTGTACCAACGTGATTTCCGAGGAAGCAGTGACAAAATTGGGCTTGTTTACAGAGTCTCATCCTACTCCGTATCAAATTGCATGGCTTACGTCTAAATCTGACATGCGCGTGTCTAAACGATGTCGGGTTCCTTTTTCCATGGGTTCAAACTATAAAGACTTGGTCTTGTGTGATGTTGTTCCTATGGATGCGTGTCATCTCTTGTTAGGGAGACCTTGGCAGTATGATCGTCGAACGATACATGATGGATTTGCTAATACACATTCTTTCACCTATGAGGGAAAGCGTATTACTTTGGTACCGTCACGGTCTGCCTCCGAACCTCTTGTTGCTAGTCACGATCTTGAGCAACCCACGAATCCAGCTACTACTCCTAAGGCCACGTTATTGGTTTCAAAAGCTAATATTTTCGATGAAGTTGAACATGCTGAATTGACGTATCTTCTTATTTTGAAACCAGACTCTCCATCGGTGACGGAGACTACACCTATTGCGTTTCATGTTCTCCTGAACGAGTTCAAGGATGTTTTTCCTAGTGAGTTACCAGAGGGATTGCCACCAATGCGTGATATCCAGCATTGTATTGACTTGGTGCCCAATACGGTTTTGCCGAATCGACCTCACTATCGTATGAGCCCAATGGAGCATGATGAACTTCGCAAGCAAGTAGAGGAGCTTCTTGCTAAAGGTTATTTGCGAGAAAGCCTTAGTCCATGTGCAGTGCCAGCCTTGCTTATTCCCAAGAAAGATGGTACTTGGCGTATGTGTGTGGATAGTCGGGCGATTAATAAAATTACGGTGAGGTATCGGTTTCCAATTCCTCGTTTGGATGATCTCCTTGACCAAATTGGTTCTGCTTCTATATTTACCAAGTTAGATCTCAAGAGTGGCTATCACCAAATCCGTATTCGCCCTGGTGATGAGTGGAAGACTGCCTTTAAGACTAGAGAGGGTCTTTTTGAATGGCTCGTTATGCCCTTCGGTTTGTCAAATGCTCCAAGCACTTTCATGCGTGTTATGAATCAAGCCTTGCGACCTTTTATTGGACGGTTTGTTGTTGTTTATTTTGATGATATACTGATTTTTAGTTCGACTCTTTCAGAACATCTTGACCATTTACGTGACGTTCTACTTGTGCTCCGCCGTGAGAAATTATTTGCTGCGCCTAAGAAGTGTTCTTTTGGCGTGTCGGAAGTGCTTTTCCTTGGTTATGTCATTTCTAGCAGCGGTTTGAAAGTTGATCCATCTAAGGTCAGTGCGATAAAATCTTGGCCATCACCGAAGACAGTTACCGATGTACGAAGCTTCCATGGACTTGCCTCCTTTTACCGACGTTTTATTCAGCATTTTAGCGGTATTATGGCCCCAATAACGAACTGTATGCGGTCAAGCCAGTTCATATGGACAGATGAAGCGGAAGTTGCTTTCCGTGAGATCAAGATGAAGTTGTCTTCAGCCCCAATTTTGGTACTTCCCAATTTTTCTTTGGCATTTGAACTTCATTGTGACGCTTCAAAAACAGGCATAGGAGCGGTGTTAAGCCAACTGGGCAAACCTGTTGCCTTTTTTAGTGAAAAAGTAGCGGGCTCGCGTGGGCGTTATAGTACGTATGACGTTGAATTATATGCTGTGGTCCAAGCCATTAAGCACTGGCGTCACTATCTTTTTCACAAAGAATTTGTTCTTTTTACTGATCACGATGCACTTAAGCATATGGGGGCTCAAGATAAAGTTTCTTCACCACATGCTTCGTGGTTTGCCTATTTGCAACAATTTACGTTTGTGATTAAGCACAAGGCGGGATCGCTTAATAAAGTGGCTGACGCTCTTAGTCGACGACATTCACTTCTCACAACGTCTCATGCGTCTATCACCGGTTTTGCGATGTTACCGGAGTTGTATCCTACGGATCCTTTTTTGGGAAAATTTGGAGTGACGTTGAGCTGGACCGTAGCTTTGATTATTTGGTGGTCGATGGATTTTTGTTTCGTGGAACAAAGCTTTGTATTCCTGATTGTAGTCTTCGACTTCAAGTAATTCGGGAACTGCATGGAGAAGGTCATGTTGGACGTGATCGGACATTGAAGTTGGTGACTGACTCGTATTTTTGGCCAACGTTGAGAAGGGATGTTGAGCGGTTTATTGTCAGATGCGGAGTTTGTCAAGCTTCGAAGGGGAAAGCATCTAATGCGGGTTTGTATTTGCCTTTGCCGATCCCGACGCAACCGTGGACTGATATTAGTATGGACTTTGTTCTTGGCTTACCGCGCACACAACGTGGTAATGATTCTATCTTTGTGGTTGTTGATCGTTTTTCTAAGATGGTTCACTTCATTCCTTGCAAAAAAACGACGGATGCGTCCCAAGTTGCTGCTTTGTTTTTCCGAGAGATTTATCGTCTCCATGGCCTTCCTTTCTCCATTGTCTCTGATCGAGATTCTCGATTTTTGAGCCACTTTTGGCGCTCTTTGTGGAAATTATTACGCACTAGTCTGGATATGAGTTCTGCCTATCATCCTCAATCGGACGGCCAAACTGAGGTGACTAATCGAGCATTAGGTGATCTTTTACGGTGTTTGGTTGGTGACAATATTCGTTCTTGGGATAGGGTTCTTTGTCAAGCAGAGTTTGCGCATAATCATGCGGTGAATCGTAGCACTGGATTTAGTCCATTTCGTGTGATGTATGGTTTTGTTCCCCGCGGTCCACTTGACTTAAGTGTAGCTCCGGATCGTACACGTTTTCATGGGAGGGCTTGTGATGTTGTTGAAGAGTTTCAGTCTGTTCATGACCAGGTCAAAGCTAATTTGGAGGCTGCCACCGTGAAGTATAAAGCTGATGTTGATATTCACAGACGTGACGTACACTTCAACGTTGGTGATTTGGTCTGGGCTGTTCTAACAAAGGATAGATTTCCTAAATCCACTTACAACAAGCTTAAGGCTCGTAAAGTTGGTCCTTTAGAGGTTCTCGAGAAGATTAATAATAATGCTTATCGACTTCGTTTGCCTCCTCACATGCATACAGCCGATGTTTTTAATGTTAAGCACCTATTCTCGTATGTTCGTGATGATGACGACGTCAATTCGAGGACGAATTCTTCTTCACCCCCGGCGACCTGATGTAGCGACATCTTCTTATTCTTTTAGTGGACTTTACTCTATAATTATTTTCATTAGTTTTGTTGGGCTTTATTATTTATTATTGGGTTTCTTTTAAGTCGGTGTAGTTGTTGCTTGCTCGACAAGTTCCGACGAGGGTTTTGTGTTTGCGGAGACATATAAGTACTCTTTTCTTGTAATGTGAACGACAGCTGTTTTAAGAATTTTAATAAAAGAGAAGTTTCTCGTGTTCCAAGTCTTCGAATTCTCTTACTCTTTGATCCATTGATACAAAGATAATAGAACTCAAAGCTGCGACTTGTTCTTCGAGAATCCATTGATATCCGGAGTTCGTGTCGTAATATCACTCTGCATTAGAGAGAGAGAGAAGTAGGAATTGTAGAGAAAATGTAAACGGTTAGATTAACAGAATATAGAAAATGATAAGTGAAAAAATTAAAAGAGATGATGTGGTTTGTGTTTATCGATTTGATATACTCTATCAAGTTACATCTTATCAACAGTAAAATAGGAGCAGCTTTTTTACTATCCAAGAATTTTTGTTCATTAGTGTAGTTATGACCAAATATATTATCTTGAACGTAAATACAATAAATACATTCAAGTTAACTGAAGTGTCAATATATTTTGAATTTTCTCTTTCTAAAAATGCAAAATTTAAATCACACCGGTTTATTGGTAAACCGCTAACGTATTTATAGGATGAATAGATTCGATAACACATAAGTTAGAGGCATCAGTGTTAATATCATATATTCATTTTAAATTGATATGTTATAAAAAGTAGGAAATAATAAACTAATACAGTAAATGTAAGATAATGATTGAAATGAGGACTTTTATTATTCGTTTTATTCTGAAACAGAAGCAAATAGTGCCACTCGAATGATAACATTATTGAATGTTAAAAACTTGAAAGCAGAAACAAAAGAGGCCATCAATGCCAATGAAAAACTAATTAGGCTCAGCCTTCACTCGAACCACATTGGGCTTAAGCCCACGACGCACAACTGCGCCGTTAGTGGTAGTAATCTCTTCAATATTGTTCTTATCATCGAAAAAACCTTCATCTTCACCGGACACAACTGCATCAAAGTCACGTTTCTCAATAGATACGTTCACCAAACCAGCCAACTTTGATGGTTGCACACACTTTCGCTTTTTATGGAAGACTGATCAAAGAGATCTTCTTTCAAATCAAGCGAACATTTTGACGAAGGTGATAAATCATCTTGGCTACCATCGCTTATAAAAGTGAACTCCAAACCCTAAGGACAGAGAATGATATGATATTATAATAAAATCCAATGATAAACAAAAATATATAAACATCATAAATATAATAAACAAAAATTACCAAATTTTCTGAATTAATTTGAGAATGACTCAAATTGTTATCAGATTCTTCAAGAGTGTGTTGTTCCGCCAACATACCATGCTTGGACAAAACAGTAGAAACTTTGTAGGTTTCAAGACCATCCCACAAATTCTCTTTCTCAATACACACCAGAAATTGGAATGTCTTTCTTTTCAAATTTTTCAGTGCGTCTGGCAAAGACTCAGAATCATCAATCTACATTGTAAGATGGAATTTTATTAAGTTATATAAATAGAATAATACGTATCAATTTTAATACAAAGATTTTCTTGCAGCTCTTGGCTATAAGGACTTTTCTTGTTACATTTCTTGCAGCTAAAGTAATACCAAGACCAGTCGGTATCGACACTATAAATGGTACACAATATCTTAGCTTTCCCAACCTACATATAACAATAATAATTAATAAGATTTTTTTAATAGTATCAAAACATTTTATAAATTAACTTACTTAAATAAAACTTCATTACCTCGAAGAAGTCTTTTGTTCAAATGCAAGAAGAGACTCAGGTCCTCTAGGGAAGTTAGCAGGTCTCTTTGGCTTACTCCCACAGAAGGTTAGCATCAGACCATCTTTTGGGATCCTATAAAAGACAATCGTAACAATAAGTTATCACAAAATTAATGTTTTGGTATTTAACAAAACAACAAACTTACGACTCAACAAAGGTCTGGATTTCAACAACTTCAGGATTCACTTTCAACTGAGTTACATCAAATGAGTTTGCGACACTGATAATATCTAAAAAAAATAAAATTATATATATCTGTAACACCCGCAAACCGAATATTCGGATTTTGGTGAGGGTGTCGATCGACACTAGCTGTAGCCGGTTTGGTCGGTTTGATTTTAATTGTCCGGTTTGCGAGGTTGGTTTAGGAAATCCCTAAAATCAAGTTGTAAAAGGGGGAAAACGACCTAGGATCGTATTTTTGGTGTTATTTGGCCGCTTTTAGAGAAAAACAAAAGAGAGAGTAGTTCTTGAGCTTATGAGAGAGATTGGTGAGATTCCTTGATGTTCCTGAGAGATCTAAGGCTGGGGAGGTGCTAGAAGCTTTCTAGGAGTGAGGGATTCGTTCTATTAGGTCAGAAACTTTCTGCAGAGAGGTGAGCGCATGACCATGGCTAATCAAAGCCTTTGATTCCCTTGTTCTTGCTTGTTGTTGCTTGTTTGTGTGTTTTTCTTGTTGGGGATTGGTTGTTACAGGTTCCTACGGAGGTATAAGGCTTGGGTTTTGAGTATTGGACGATTTGGAGGAGATTGGGAGCGAGATTCGACTCTCGACTTCGCGCGGATCGCAGTTGCAGAGGGAGTGTCGACCGACACCACTTGGTGTCGGTCGACACTAGCAAGTCAGGCATCGGTCGACACTGTGGGGTAGTGTCGGTCGACACCATTTAGCCAGTGTCGGTCGACACTAGGCTGGTGTCGGTCGACACCTCCCTTCCAGCGAGACGATGTTTGATTTCCTGGTTTGTGTGTTTGTTTGTTGCTTGTTTTGGAACTTTGGAATCATTGTTGCTTGTGTGTATAGCCCAGTAGAGTGGAGGATTGCCTCACTGAGTGTTTATCAAATACTCATGCATCTCAATTTGTGTTTGTGGTGCAGGTAAAGGTAAAGTGTGATCGTGGAATCAAGGCAATGAAGAGGAGGATGTTCTAGGGACTCGATTAGATGTTGTCTGGCATTGCTAGGTTGCTAGAGTTGAGTCATTAGAAACATTGCTAGGTTGCTGGTTTCATGTTTCTTGTTGTTTGGTATTGGGATATTGCCTTTGCTATAATATCGGATTGTTATTGGTTATTATTATGGTTTATTATTGGATATTGATTTATGTTATTCTGCTGTTGATTGTGAATATGGTTAGGTGGCTAGTGGATATGGGACCACTAGTTGTAGTTTATTTATATATATATATATATATTATTTATTATTTATTAAAAAAAAAAAGGGTCGGTCGTTTCAATATCCAACAATTAGTTAATTATCCTTCTTTTATTGGTTATTGTAATATTACAAAAATATTGAAAGTAATACCTTTGAACTCTTTAGTCTTGGCAAAACGCAAAACGCAAAACGCAAACAACGGTAACACCATTCTCATATTCATGTTCACATGAAGTGAAAAATTCCACAGCATATTTACCCCACAACGTTACAGGCAATCTCACATCACTAACGTATAGATTAGATTAACAGTTACGATAAACAAAAATTATTAGCTTTTGGAATTTTGTTACGTGAAAACTTACTTCTCATCTCTGAGCTCGAAGTCATTCTTCTTAACTGGTTTATTGTTAACATCAAGGTCTTCAACATCACCAACATTAACAACTTGACCAATAACATCTGAAGAAGCAAATTATTTATTGTATATAATTTTAATATATAATGTTGGAAATAGAAAATAAATTTGAGATGATATGAACTTACCAACCAAGATGCTGGTATTACCCTCGTGTGCAAGGATCTTTAGAAACTTTGAAAGGGATAAGAAAATTGACTCACTAACATTGTCACTCGCCCTAACGTTGGTACCGTTAAGAAAATTGATCTTGTAGACGTGCCCAGTAGGTCTGAAATGACCAGCAGCATTGGCTAGACTGAATGTCTCAATGAATCTCCATTGACCTTCCTGCAACTGATTAGCATGTCGAACAACCAAATCCTTCTTGACAGATGTGTGGATCTTTGTACCCTATTCGGAAAATTATAATGTTAATATGTGATGTTATTGTATAGCAATATGAGAAATAGGTTTGTAAAACTACAGCTTACCGTGGAATCAGCTAAGATACACTTGAGTGTTTCACCAACCTTAGGCGTATATTGACGCCATGAGTGAAGCATTTTGACTTGCACTCTCCAGTTCGTCTTGTATTGACGCAAGTCACTAAGGAAAGCAAATGAAGCAGCCATTTTTAGAATGTGTTTTTGCTGTAGGGCAGAAAGCAGTGTGTGAGGTGGTGTAGATGAAGTAACGAATACGTACGTATTTATAGTTTCGAACAGGGGGAAACGAAAATAGTATTATTGTTTAAAAAATAGAATAAAGAATAAAATCTTAATCAATCACCATTGTTAGCAGGGTTAATATACAGTTTTATAGTTTAGATGTTCTCAAATAACAGATCAGATCTTAAACCGTATATTACATGGAGTGGAGATAATGATAAAGAGAGAATAAGAAATTAGTTTGGATATGTAACAGACTATACAAATCAATATCGTAATTATCTTGCGTAATGTTTGGAACGATTAATGAAGAATTTGTGTTTTGATAATAAGAACTCATGAAATTAGTGGATTAGAATGAATTTCAAGTATGCGGATCTGATTGAGAGTATACGAATCTAATTAGTGTAAATTGCAATTAATATATTTGGAAAAAGTTCCAAAAAAACCAGAAAAGATCCAAGTAAGATCCATGTCCCTCTATTCTCTACCCGAATGACTTATTCTTTACCCGAATACAGATTACTCCGCAAGAGACGTGTTCGTGAGAAATTTTAGGAGTGTCTCGCCGATTTTACCCTTAATGAGAGATTTTTGAATACTGTCTTGAGTGGCAGATTTCGTAAATATGTGAGTAATTTCGGACATTTACAAAATGTACTTCACTTTTAATAATATTAAGATGTTATACTATACTATGTTTTTTTGTAGAAATCCAAATTAAACAAAAAATAATAACAAGATAGAAAATGTTTACGAACATAACATATGAAATAAGATCGTGAAATTCAAATGATTTGTGTAAATATATTTTATTGTAAATTATAAATGAATAAATGAGAGATGAATAAGAAAATGGGAAAAATAAAGGAAGAAGGAAGAATGAGAGACTATGTGTGCATATATATATGAGAAGAGAATACAAGGGTGATGGTTAGAATGGTTAGTGAGTTAATTAAAAAAAAAATTTGTTACTTTTGCCAAATTCCCAATAAAGAATTGAATTATATATATATATATATATATATATATATACTTTTAGTGAAGATGTTGCAAATAGTAATTTTGAATTTAGTAAAATCTCTGCAAGTCCTGTGAACTCAAGTATAGCAGATCAGATGCAAATATATTATACTATCACATGATTATCTTATGCGGGTTAAAAATCATTAAATCTGCTGCGGGAAAGGTCTAACATAGTGGATTTGAACTATTAAACCAACACTAAAACTATTAACTTATTTCTTATATAATAAAATTGTAATCATAGTTTAGAATTAATTAAATAACAAATTATATCCATATTTATTATATAAAATAGGAAATATTATCCATACAGTAAAACTTCTATAATTAATAAACATTATAAAATAATAAATTTTGCTGGTCACTAGTCGGGTCAACGTAAAAATTAACAAAATTCAATAAGATAATAATTTCTTTGAAATTCCTATATGAAATATGGTTCTAGTAATATCATAAATTAATAATCATGTACACTAACATATATATGTGTATATATATATATATATGCTGATATAGTAATGTATGTTTTAAATTTTTGAATCTTCTCCTAGAGTAGTGACACCTTGATTTACATAGAGGTTTAGGGACTGTTATTAGATGAATGATTTGTAAATTTATATAGAATTATAAACTATGAAAATCAAAACACATGGATTTTGAAATAACATGTTTTATCTTTGGATTTGAATCCTTCTATTTTCCACTTTAAATACATTCAAATCCTTTTGAAACCCAAAAACAAATCATTAAATGAATAACATGGTATTCTAAGAAGTATTTATAAATCATATAGCAAATAACACATAATTTTCATAAGTATTTTAGAATCAATAATTGAACAACATATGATTTTTGCTTGGATTTCCAAATCAATTAAAATCATAGAACCAATAACCCCTTCTTAAAAGAATTGATTTGGCCACCTATATCACTACAGTGCACTTATCTTTTTGGTCAAGAGTCCTAAGAGAACTCCAATGTTAAGTGTGTTTAAGCTTAAGCTGGAGTAGTTTTATGATGGATGATATTCTGAGAAGTGATTGTCGAAACTGTACGAATGGGGATAAAATATAGGGAAAGATCATGTGGTAATTTATAGGGACGGTAAACAAGTCTTTTAAGTTTTCTGGACGTAGCAAGTCGGCCATTGGATATGGATAGACACGCGGACTGGAAATGGACGTGGGCCTACTAAGAGAGGTAGGCCTATGGACTAGAGTGGACATGCGGCCCACTAAGAGAGTTGACGGTCGAGACGTTACAATACATATCTATAAACTAATTGTTATGTTGTATTTTCAAACAATAATAAAATAAAATACTCTATAACATGTCATAAAAATAGCTCACTTTTAAAAAGTTTTCAGTTTCTAGATATGCATCATTTTCATTTTGATCGTTTTATATGCTATTAAAATACGATAATTGATATTGTTATTCATAAATTTGAATTTTTTTGTATGTCATGTGTATACATGAATTTTTCTATAGTATTTGTAATTTATTGTCAATTCCAAAACTATAAAATTTATAACATCAGAAAGTCTAATCTTATTTTGCTAAAATTATCTAAATTCATAATTCTTAAGAATTTAAACAATTAAAAATATATCTATACACTATAACATAATAAATATTAATATACATATAAATTAACATCACTACAAATTAATAAAATTTCATGTGCCAACATTATTAATTTTATGAGAATTTGTTAGAAAAGCCCCTTTTGAGATATCTCTTTTCAAAAATACTTTTTTTTTGAACATTTTCATTTTGGTCCTATTTTACACAATTACAATATGTTAAATTAATTTTTAAAATTTTGTTTTAGGTTTGGGTTCTCTATTTTACATTTAAGATATAGTTTTAAGGGGGTAAGGTTTAGTATTTGGAAATTAGGGTTTACAATTTAGCTATTTTGTATATTAAAAAAGAGATATTTTTGAAAATGGACAACATAAATAAGTATTTTTTAAAAATGACATAGAAAAGAAAAGTATTTTTGAAAAAGCCCCATAATTTATTGAGGTTGTTTAACTGTATTAACACATTCTTAATTTTGAAACAAATTATTTTAATGAGTTTTTTCTAAGCAAAAAAAAAATATTTTGTATATACAATAAATAAACAAATGTAATAGTATAACCGTATTTTTAAAAACTAATATTTGGAGATTTATTCTTAAAACAAATATTATAGTATAACAGTTTATTATCTTTGGAAACTCTTGTCTTGATGTACTCAGTTTAATAGTCTATGACTGGATCGACCCCAAGCTCTATTATAGCTTGGCTTCTCTAATCCTCACCAGTAGCAATCACATTTTCTTTTTTTTTTTGGTGTGAAGTAGCAATCACATTTTAAGTGATAATAAGTTGGACTGGGAATTTTCCAGCCATCGCAAATATTATTTAATGTTTTTCTGGTGCCTATTTTTTCAATAGATGTTGGTCCCTTTTTTATAATAAGGTTTCAAAGGTTCAGAATTTTCACAGTTTATCTTTTAAAACTAATATTTGGAGATATTAACAAATAATATTTGGAGATATTAACATATTTGGAGATATTATCTTTTATAATAAGGTTTTAACATTATAATAAGGCCAATTTTCATAAACTAATATTTATCTTTTATAATAAGGTTTTTTTACAAGGTACCATCACACAGAATCGAGTCCCGCTTACTATGAATGTAGAGATTTGGCTAATAGACTGACCTGTTGTGGCCCAGTGGTTGACAAAAAAAAAATTAATCGTGTTTTTAGAATATTTTAATCACTTTCGATCTGTACAGGTGTATGTGCGTTTTAGGCTTATTCGAAGATTTTGGATACATTATGGAAAAAACCAAGATGGCGTGCTGAAGAAAAGAACTTGAAGACCATCTCAGAAGTCGGTGTTGGTCGACACACGTTTTTACCAAGTTTTGAAGATTTGCAGTTTTGCCTTATAAGTTTTCTTTATTTGCAATTGAGTTCTTGTTGTGTTTTTAGACATATAGATATGATTTTAGGTCATTGTTTAGATCTGTGTTTTATTTTTACTGTAACATGAGAGAGAGCTTGTGGAGAAGATTTCTAAACTCTAAGTTCTTTCTTTTGAATGTTTTTATGATATATATTTTATTCGTTTGTTTTATTCACGATGTATGAATTGATCTTTCGTTTGATTTAAGAGTTCCAGAGAAACTAATGAATTGTTATGTTATTAGTTTGTTAGGATCTAATCAATAAAGTTCTTCATCTAGATTGTTTTTATTGTTTATTCTAAAGTAGCGATAACAACCTAGAATATCATCTTAGGTATTTAGAAAACACGTAATTGTTATTGAATTCTTCAAATATCTGAGATAAGCGAAATACTTACTCGCAAAAGAATTTGGTTTATGGATTTTGTAAACTGATCAAACCTAGTCATTGATGCTTGTTTAAATTGTTGAAATCAGCATAGAATTTGCAATTCTAGATTTAGACATAGATAATTTTTGCTGGTTAATTTTACCATTGTAATTTTCTATTAAGATACTTTGGAATACTCTTTTGAAACCATTTAGGAAGTCAATATTAACACAACTCCTACTACTTGGTTTTTGTTTTTTTTTTTTTTTTGTTTTAGCTGTAAATGGGGATCCGCTGTAAATGCCAAAAAGTCTTGAACATGAAAACAAACAAACCTTTCATTTCTTTGAAATTTCTTCTCCCCACTTCAGAGATGAATGGCACCACCACTTATTCTTTTCTTTTTTTTTACCTAAATCACCACTTATTCACGTTTTCACGTTTTGAAAACATGTGATATAACGCTATCTACCACTATCACATTGAAAGTTTAATTACGAAAGAATCGTGATTAATACTTAATATGGTTTTCCAGCATCTACGGATATTTTATCCGATACAATTTGTTCAGTTAACAGTTTATTCAGTTGCCCAAAACAAAAGTTATAAGAAAATGTTTCGTTATCCATTACGCGTTTGCATAGAGAGATATGACTTTTTTTTCTTTTTCTCTAATTTGAAGCGTAATAATAATTTCCAGTCGTTTGAAATTTCGTAAACTTTGCATAGAAAATTCTCAATTCATTCTCTCACCATAGGTTTTTGCCGCATTCTCCTCCATAAAAAGGTTCCATACATACAATACAAGGATTATACAAACACATCTCTTTGAATCTGCAATCTTGATTGAACCAATCATGGCTGCTGCTGCTTCTTCTTCATCTTCTTCTTCTTCTTCTTCTTCTCTTCGTTCACCTTGCACCTGGAGATACAGGATTTTCACGAGCTAGACGTCCGCAAAACATTTCTTAGTCATTTACGAAAGCAGTTTAACTCCAATGGAATTACGATGTTTGATGATGAGAGGATCAAGAGAAGCCAAACCATCGCCCCTGCTCTCAAACAAGCGATTAGAGAATCGAGGATCTCGATCGTCGTGCTCTCGAAGAACTATGCTTCATCTAGCTGGTGTCTTGATGAGCTATTGGAGATTTTAAAGTGCAAAGAAGATGCAGAGCAGATAGTGATGACAATCTTCCACAGAGTAAATCCATCTGATGTGCGCAACCAAACTGGAGAATTTGGGATGGCTTTCAATAAAACTTGTGCTCGTAAAACAGAAGAGGAGAGGATAAAATGGAGCCATGCTTTGACCCATGTGGGCAACATAGCCGGAGAACACTTCAAAGACTGGTTTGTGTTTTCAATTTTGTTTATTTTTTTTGGGCTAAATTAAATGATTTTTATTTTCATTAACAGTTTTACCTTTCTTCTTATAGAATAGAAATGAAATCATATAAGTGAATGTTTTTTTGAACGTACAGATGAACAAAATAAAAATAGTCAACAGTTAAAAAATAAAAAAAAATAAAAACAGATCAAGTTGTGGCTTGTTGATTTATAGCCTAGTCGATTTTTTTTTTTAACTCTTGACTTTTTATTTGGAATAATTTGATTGAATCCATTTAACATCCAAAAGTTGATGGAAGTAAAATCTGTTATCGATAAAATAGTTGGTAAATAGAGGAAAGTAATCTTTTATAGGTTTTCTTACCTCATGACTTTATCTTAGGGATGACGAAGCAAAACTGATCGAGAAGATTGCAATTGATGTCTCAGATAAACTGAATGCTACACAGTCAAAGGATTTTGATTACATTGTGGGACTTAAAGCTCAGCTGACGGAAATTGAGTCTTTGCTATGTTTAGATCAAGATGAAGTTAAGATGGTTGGAATCCTCGGTCCAGCAGGCATTGGTAAGAGTACCATTGCTAGAGCCTTACATAGCCTGGTCTCTAGCAGTTTCCATCTTAGTTGTTTTATGGACAACCTTAGGGAAAGCTACGTCAATGGTCTTCATGAGTATGGTTCGAAACTGATTTTACAAGAGCAGCTTCTTTCACAAGTCTTCAACCTAAATGACATTAGGGTATGCCATTTAGGTGTGATACAAGAAAGGCTACACGACCAGAAGGTTCTTATCATTCTTGATGACGTGATGAGTCTAGATCAGCTAGAGGTTTTGGCTAATATGAAGTGGTTTGGTCCTCGAAGTAGGATCATAGTGATCACTGAAAACAAAGATATTTTACAACAACATGGTATTAATGATATATACCAAGTGCGTTTTCCATCGGAAAACGAAGCTCTTATGATCTTTTGTCTATCTGCTTTTAGACAGAAATCTCCACCTGATGAATTCAGGTATCTTGCGGAAGAAGTTTCAAAAAAATGTTGTAAACTTCCATTGGCTCTGCATGTTTTGTGGTCGACGCTGCGTGGAAAGAGCGAGGCTGACTGGCTTGCTCAACTACCAAAGTTACAAAAGTGTCTTGATGGAAGCGTTGAGAGTGTACTGAAAATTTGCTATGAAAGTTTACCTGAGAAAGACCAAACTCTATTTCTCCACGTTGCTCTTTTTTGCAATCCTGAACATGGCTAGGAAATTCTCGCCAACAAAAATCTCATACAACGTCTAAGTAGTAAAGTGGTAAGGCACCATTTGCTACAAGGAATTGCTACACGACTCTTTCTAGCAGATGTTGAGGAAATTGGTGATGTGATTAGTGAGATTGTACCAGATGCCGAAGAAATTGGTGATGAGATTAGTGAGATTGTAGCAGATGTTGAGGAAATTGGTGATGTGATTAGTGAGATTGTATCAGATGCCGAGGAAAATGGTGATGAGATTAGTGAGATTGTAGCAGATGTTGAGGAAATTGGTGATGTGATTAGTGAGATTGTAGCAGATGCCGAGGAAATTGGTGATGAGGAAATTGGTGATGAGATCACTGATGATCTGGATAATGGACTGGTAAGTTTTTTATTTGAGGGGTTTTGATTTTTTTTTTTTTTTTGAATTACTAAGATGTTCCGGACATAGGTCTGTACATCCCCTCAGACCAGGGACCAGAGCATTTTATACATCCCCTCCCAAGGGGTTTTGATTTTTACCATCTTTACTTGTTGTTGTTTTAGCTAAATTATCTTTATCACTAACAAGTTATGTTTTGTGATATTTGTTTAGGATACATTTTTTGATCTTGTCAACGATGGGTGGCAAACCGGAAAAAGACTATGGGATTCAATACGAATCCTTTTTTTATTATTATTGTAATATGGCGTCGTCACTTATGTAGTAGAGGTTTAAAATATGTATTTTCTAATTATTATGAAAAGTTTATGAGATATTTTTTAAAATCTAAAATGTGCACTGCCACATAATCAAGGCATTGCCACCGATAGGCACAATTGACCAAGAAGAACCTAAAGGCGCCAGCCTCTAAAACCGGAACATGCGGCTCAAGGTACTTAAAATCTGACGAAGAAGAGCCTAAACCACCTAAAAAACCTCCAAACACGCCTAAAACAACAATTTAAACCACCCTATTTAACAAAATAGGCTCACACACACTCCATCAAAGATAGGAACTGAAAGACATAAAACAAACCGGGCAGAGAAACCTTAGGAGACAAACCGCAAAAAATAGAGACCCGCATCTTCCAAAAGCCGAGAACCAGAACCACCACCGTTAAGTCCCAACGAACCACCTACAAAAGCAGGACCACTCCTAAAACGAAACCAAACAGATTTGAAGCTCCAAACCATCCCCAACCGAGTCCATTGCCAGCCTCGAGAACCAAAACGGCACAAGCGTGAACTCAAAGGCTACTTCCTTCTCACCAAAGCTGAGAAACCATCAGAGCAAAACACCACCACTCCGGAAACTTCCAAGACTTTAAAGCAAGCCGAGCAAACGGAATACAAAGCTAGAGCGAAACTGTTAGATTTGTAAAATCTAGAAATCTCTGTTAACTCTTGATAGCAAATCGTTACTCAACACACACTCCAAGAACGATACCATTAATGCTTAACCCGAACCATTACAGTACACACCATAGACGAAGGCTAGCACATCAGTAACTCATCATCCACACCAAACGAGAGAGAGACTAAAAAATCACTAGCTCTGGCTCTCAATTCTCACGCAGGAGAAACATTCACAATATTCAACACTAGCTAAGCATCCAAGATAATTAACTCATTCTCAGCTGCTACTTAAGGACGATTACATCCAACAGCAAACCCTATAGTTCATTCCCAATCTTCACTTCATTGTGCCAGTTAGGCATCCTCGTCACCAATTCCACATTTAGCTTGAGTATATAAACGTATCAGAAACACTTAATCCCATCTCTACAACACTTATCTCCGTCAGAAATGCTTCTCTCTTTTTGGTGGTGCAAATGGATCATAAAATTCCCGCTTGACAAATGGATCAGAAAGTGCTTCATATTCATTTCATTATTTCCTTTTAAGCACACATCCTTCTATATTCTTTTCCTTGTTTTTAGTGTTGTAAACTCTCTTTAGCATCTGCATACCTTATTATGACCAAACACCTATGTAAAAAGACTTAAATTTAGAACTTGTCCATTATGAACGAATTTTGTTTCTTGGACGTTAATATATTCAACTCCAACTTCATTAATGGACCGGAAACAAAAAGGTCACAAAACGAATCAATACCAACATGAATAGATCACAAAGAAACGAACTTATATGTACATGTCTTCCACAAAACCAAGACTCGTCACTAAAAAAAAAAAAACCAATTACAGGAACTGGTTAAGCAAACCAGTATGAAATGGTTGACCTCCCATGTAATACCTCTCAAGAACTTCATGAATCATAGTCACCATCATCAACGTAACATCACTAACTCCATTCATCCTCTGTATCATGAAACCTAAACGTGACACAACTTCATACTCAGCCTCACTGAACCTCAAAGCTTCTCTTCCCACTATCCTTGCAACCCTAACGAAACTTCTACGCACAACGATCTCTCTTCTCTTCAAGTTAACCATCTCCCAAACCGATTTCAAAATCGCGTAAACCAAATCCCAAACCAAACTCTCCCTCTTCACAGTCACAAGCTGAAGAATCAAACCAAACGCAGCTTCCAAAGCTAAACACCACTCCTCTTCATCATCACAATCATGATTCATCAACAACACGTTAACGATCTTTAAACCAAGACCATTGTCCAACAGCGGAATCAAGAACTCATCATCAAGAAGCATTGGCAAATCACTGAACATCAAAAGAGCTTTTTTATTCCCGTCAAGTGAGAGAATGTAAATACAGAGCTCTTCCCAAGGGTTGCTTCCTATGAAAACATCAACGGCGACACGAGATACGATTCTTGAGAGGAGTTTGAAGTCTTTATCCGAAGCTTCTCGCTCGTAAAGACAAGCATTCAAATGGGTTTTGATGTCATTCAAAGCCTCTGTTTTCAAACCGACCCTTGAGTCGTCGAGATCCATGAGATGTGAATCGAGGAGAAAGAGTGAGAAAGATCGAATCTTTGGGGTTGTTGTATCGGCACCGAACCTGTAGATTTGGAGGAGCTTCACGGCTAAGATGTTTGGGAAATGGTGCTTGAAGGTTTCGTAGAGAAGCTTCGGAGATGAAGATGATTGCTCTGTTTCTTTACCGTAACAGAGGCTAGTGATGAGGTTTGTGATTCCTTTGATGTCACGTGTTGCGAGGATCTCTCTTGCTTGGGTTCCGATGTAGATACGAGATGAGGTGAGTGGTGGAGGTGGGTATGAGGAAGAAGCTTCGTCTTCACGACGAGAAGTCATCTTCTTCGTAGATTTTTTTCCCGAGAAAATCTTGGAGTCGAGAAAGAAAGAGATAAATGATAAAACAGAACGAGTAACTGAGTGATCTGATGAATCTTTTTGATATATAAACGATTTGGTTTCTTTACGTTTCATTTCATAACTGTAAATGACTAAATTGCCCCTATAGCTTTAGCACTAAAAAAAAGTTTTTTATTTTTTATTTTTTTATTTTATTATTATTGGAGAAAAATTAAGAAACAGAATCGAAAGTAATAATACATTCTCATGGCAGCAGGCTCAAGAGGAGAGTGAGGATGAGGCTTTTGTAGGTCATCCTCCTGACCCCTCCATTCGGATGAGGGTGGGTGTCGCTTCACTTCCTAATGTCTTCTCCGGCTATCGCTGTTTCATAGATGGATCTTGGAAAGCTGGTGATCTGTTTGCAGGCGCAGGATGGTACTGCACTCAGTTTCAGGATCCGGCACCACGCATGGGAGTATCTAATTTCCGCCGGAGCCTTTCCCCCTTGCATGCTGAAGTCGAAGCTTTTATTTGGGCCATGCGGTGTATGATCGGGCATGACTTTCCGCGATGTGGCTTTCTACTCAGACTGTTCAGACCTGGTGAAGATGGTGTCTTCGCCACACGACTGACCGGCTTTCTCGACTTACATTGACGATATTGAGATAGACAGGGAGGAATTTTCTTCTTTTTCTTTATCTTTTATTCCTAGATTTGCAAATGTAAAAGCGGATCGTTGGACACGCTATGCGCGCACATCTCCGCATGATATTTTGTATGTAAACAATCTCCCATCCAATTGGCTCGTTTGAGCTAATCTTTTGTTGACAAAAAAAAAGTAATAATACGTTCTTTATCCAAATCGGGATAAGATACGTAATTCCGATATACACCATGATTTTTTTTTTTTTTTTTGATAATTCTTTTAAAATATTTATATGAATTTCTGAAATCATTGGTGTAATGTAGATGCTTAAAACTTAATTTATTGGTGTTTACAATCACTTAGTTCTATTTATTAATCATCAGTTGTTAAATTTGAATTCTTCACGTTTTCGACCTGTTCAATATCTATATGTACTTGTTGATATTTGTACTCTTCACGTCTAAAACTAATAGCTCTAGCTCTATCACAAGCTTTTACTTCTTTTGTGAGTATGAACTATGAAGTATTGAACCCTTTTAACAAAAAAAACTATGAAGTATTGAAGTATGAACATTAACTAATGAGCAATAACAAGAAGACGTTACAATGGATTTTGGAATCACATGAGGGTAAAAATGAAAAACTTACAAAAAAAAAAGATAACGCCGTTTCCTTTGATTTAGGTGAAAATAAGAAATAAAGAATAAAAAAAAGAAGATAGTGCTATAAATTAAAGCTAATTATTTGATTCAAAGCTATAGAATACATTTCATCTTTCAAAGATTTGATGGTTTTAACATATTTTGCAACTCTCTGATTTTGCCATGATCAATCTCATTAACGGGTTTGTTTTAGTGATGGATACATCATTATCTTAACTTCTCTAAAGAAGATCTTTTTATACATATGATGTGGTTCATGCCTCATTGTAGCTTTATTATATTTTTTGCAGCTTAACTAAGCTATAGCACCGTATCAAGAGAAGTAAAAATAGAATTTGTAAATCTAGCTTGAAAGATGTAGATGGAAGATAATGGAGATATGAAACGTATATGAACCTAATTATGTTTGTCTGACTAAAGCATTAATGTATGTGGATCGTTTTCTAATCCTTCTTAGATTTTTTCCTCCTAATTAATACATCGAAGTTAGCGAAGAAATTAAAATACTAACCAAAGTTTTTGGTCACAGACAACTATCTGTCGACACCGATCCATTTATTTGATTACAAACGCATGTGAACAAAATGAAAACAATAGTGAATATGAATGGCCAGTATACAATTTGAACGACTTCTCGTACCTTATATCTTTAAACAATTAACTAGGTTGGTACCTGCGCTACGCCGCGGGTTGTTTTTAGATTTTTTATTTTATTATGTGTTTTTGTTTTGTATTTTCTTGAAATAATATTTGTTTTGTTGTTGTTTGGAATCAAATATTATAATGAGAAATTCCTCAAAATACCATATCTTAAATTTTTTCCAAAAATACCAAACTTTAAGTTTTTTCTTCCAAAAATACCACAAACACACAAAAAAAAATTGAAAATCTAGTATGTAGAATTTATTTTTCTATATTTGGGTTGATAATTTTAGATTTGTGTATAGTTTTTAGCGGGTAGGATTTAGGGTTTACTTTTAAATATAAAAACTTTAGTATAAGTTTGTGGTATTTTTTCGAAAAAAAACTCATTTTAATGAAATTTTTGAGAAATAAAACTAAAGTGGTATTTTTGGAAAAACTTATTTTAGTGGTATTTATGAGAATTACACTATTATAATTAACAAAGTTTTTTATCATGGTCAATGGTAATTTTTTGTTTTGTATTTTAGTTATTATTTGTTCCATCATTATTATTTTTTATAATTTTAATCAAACAATTTTTCTTTTCCTCTAACCAACTTGGGGCTTGGGAGTTATTCTTATTACTTATTCTTATTCCAATTTTTCTTTTCCTCTAACCTATTACTTATTCTTATTTCTTCATATTTTTCCATATATTTAACTTGTAGAGATTTATCTTGTACTTGGTATTATGGCCCTGCACTTCTCTATGATCATTGTGGAGATCGCTCCTCTCTTTCTTGCACAGTTTCTAGAAGATCCAGTCAATAAACTCCATAATTGGACTAAATCATCATTTTTCTCAAATTCATGCTCCATCTTTCCCTCTTCCCTCCACGGAGTCGCTCGCAACAACTGGAAGGTTTATAAAGTCTCATTAGTTAACCTCTCTCTCCATGGCTCAATCTCTCCGTACCTCTCTAATTGTACAAAACCAAACGACAAACAAAAAAAAATAAATCACATTACATATTAGGGCATGTTTATAGGGAGATCAGTTTAGGGTGTTCTTAGAGTATAAATATTGTAAAAATAATGTAAGATCAGTAGTTAAGAACTTTTGTTAAGAAGTTAGTTATTGGGAGAACATGTGTAAGATCTTAAGATTTAATAATATAATATTCTTATAGAAATTTAAGAATGTTTAATAAAATACATAGATTAATGTTTAATAAATAATTTAAGAATGTTTAATACCATTTAATAATATAATGTTTATTAATATTCTTAAACATATTACAATTATAAAAATTTATAAAATAATATTTTAATTGCAAACTTATAAAACTTTTACTAAAATTCAAAATACAATGCCATATTTTTATGAAACAAAAAAAAAACATTGTAAATAATTTTTTTTTTTTTTTTAAAAAGCAAACATATTACTTAAGTAATTAAACAAGACAAACATTTTATTTAATTAATTCTTTTCCAATCCGAGAGAGACACGTCACACAAGATCAGACCAAAGAACAGTTCTAGAATAAGATCAATGAGCCTGATCTTAAGTCCACTATTCAATTATTTTCATTTTTAAAATGCCTAAGAACACCTCATCTGATCTCCCTATAAACATGGCCTTAGAAGATAACGACCAATATGGTAATCCAAAGCCTCTGGCATTAATGTTACCATATAAAACGAGCACCATACCACCAAAGACAAAATTCCCAAGGTCATCGACCAATTCTCTTATCATCTGAAATCTCAACACCACCAACACAAGCACATTTGATGCTTTTGCATTTTATAACACCAAATAAAAAATACCTTTAAAACCATAAACAAACGGGTTACATGAAAAAGCTCAATCTACTAATTTCATCCAGTTGCTAAAAATACAAAGGAATTAGCGAATCGGGTAAAAGAAATTAGAAAAATGAGTAGTCTACACAAGCCGTATTCAATTGAATTTCTTAATTTTACGAAACAGAAGAGGGAAATTAGCTGGTGGATCCAAGCATAACCACATAACATCGCCAAAAAACACACAAGAGTCTCAAGCAAAACCTCATCCGCAAAGCAAATCAAGGCAGAGGAAATTAGATCATGCAAAGAGCAAAACCTCCCAGTCTAATAATCACGCAAGCTTGAAATCTTCAACATGTCAACATAAGTATTTGAAATAACAGTTTGTTAAAAAAAAGTATTTGAAACAACGAAAGAAACATGGCCACAAAAAACCATGTTAACGGCAAGAACACAGCAAAAGAAAAGCTGTGTTGATGGCAAGCACACGACAACGGAAAAGTCGTGTTATTAGTGATACCGGACCTCGTCCAAACCACTTTCGCTCTGGAGAAATTGATCGATACAAACAATAAGACATTCCACCTAGACAAAAAAAAAAGCTGACATGTATTAATTGTTATAATTCTATAGGTTGTTGGTTTTAACTGATGTGTCAACACCAGCTTCAATGTTGAGGATGAAGTGTCAACACTGGAGAGAAACACCCTTCTACTTTTATTGTATTGATACAATAACTTGGGTGGTCATTGTCAAATACTGTATTGTCTGGCTTTCCTTTTTTAAAATTTTAAACATATATAGGTAGGCTTGAACTCTATAAATAAACGAATTTAGTAGTCTTATTTTTCTTGTTTGGCAGCAAATTGTCTAGTACGACTTCTATAATGTCAATATCCCCTTCCTCGCTGCTAATATCATGTGAGAGCTAGCTTTAGATGTTTTCTATGACAGCTTCCAAAACTTTAGGCATGACCAGCATACAAACCTTCACATATATAAAATTTTGTTATCTATCACTATCGTCTATGCTTTGAAGCCTCTCACAATCTTCTATATATAATATCGATTTGCATATTCCTTATTCACTCACATACACACATACAAAGATGGATAAACTGGCGTTATGTGAAGCAAACAACGTTCCTCTAACTCCCATAACGTTCTTGAAGAGAGCTTCCGAGTGTTATGCTAATCGAACTTCCATAATCTATGGAAAAACTCGATTCACTTGGCATCAGACCTACGACCGTTGCTGTCGTCTCGCTGCTTCTCTCCTTTCTCTTAACATCACCCGTAACGACGTCGTAAGAATTTTTGATTTGCCTTTTCATGCATATATGCATACGATATTACGATGCCATGACGATAATGATCCACATATCAACCATACATGACTTTTTTTTTTTTTTTTGTTCTCTCGTTTTATCTTTAGTGATGCACTTATAAGATTTGCTTGTACGATCCTTAATTTTTTTTAGGATAGTATTTTTGACGTTAATGAATTATTTAACTATTTTCAACGTATGTGATAAATTGATGTATAGGTCTCGATTATTGCCCCAAACGTACCTGCACTGTACGAGATGCATTTTAGCGTTCCCATGACCGGAGCCGTACTTAACCCTATTAACACCCGTCTTGACGCTAAAACCATAGCCATCATTCTCCGCCACGCCCAGCCAAAGATCTTATTTGTGGACCACGAGTTTGCCTCTTTGACCCGGGAAGTCCTTCGTCTCTTACCCTTTCACGATTCACAACCTCATCCCCTGGTAATATTAATTAACGAGTTTGATTCCACTACAAATCCTTCCTCCAAGAAGTTAGACTACGAAGGTATCATCCAAAAAGGAAAACCTACGCCCTCCCTGTTAGCAAGTACGTTCCTTGTTCGCAACGAGAATGACCCTATCTCTTTGAACTACACGTCGGGTACCACTGCCGACCCAAAAGGTGTGGTGATCAGCCATCGAGGGGCCTACTTAAGTGCTTTAGGCTCGATTATTGGCTGGCAAATGGGGATTTTCCCAATCTACCTATGGACACTACCTATGTTTCATTGCAATGGATGGACACACACATGGTCCGTTGCTGCACGTGGCGGTACTAATGTATGCATGAGACATTTGAATGCTCAAGAGATCTATAAGAATATTGAATTACATGGTGTGACGCACATGTCATGTGTTCCTACGGTCTTCAGATTTCTCCTTGACGGAGGTCGAACAGACCAGTCACACAAGTCCCAGCCGGTTCAGGTGCTGACCGGAGGATCTTCGCCCCCCGCTATCATTTTGAAGAAAATTGAACAGCTGGGGTTTCAAGTGATGCATGGCTATGGACTTACGGAGGCCACCGGCCCGGTTCTCTTTTGTGAGTGGCAAGACGAGTGGAACAGGTAATAGTCACCATTTTAAGTTTTACATATATATATACTACAATCTTATAAATAACGGTGTTGAAGAACTTTCCACAATAACCATGTTAAAAATCAGAAAAATTTGTATGAAAATTCTAAACAGACTACCAGAGCATCAACAGATGCAGTTGAAAGCAAGACAAGGGGTAAGGAGCATAGCTCTAGGTGACGCTGATGTGAAGAACACAGAAACTCTAGAGAGTGTACCACGCGACGGGAAGACAATGGGAGAAATTGTCATTAAAGGAAGCAACTTAATGATAGGGTATCTAAAGAATCCTAAAGCAACATCTGAAGCATTTAAAGACGGATGGCTCAACACAGGAGACATTGGTGTGATTCATCCTGATGGACACGTAGAGATCAAAGATCGATCCAAAGACATCATTATCTCAGGAGGTGAAAACATCAGCAGTATTGAGGTCGAAAAAGTTCTTTACATGCATCCAAAAATACTCGAGGCCGCTGTGGTGGCCATGCCTCATCCTCTGTGGGGTGAAACCCCGTGTGCCTTTGTTGTTCTAAAGAAGAGTGAAGAAGAATTGGTGACCAATGAAGGAGATCTCGTTAAGTATTGCCGTGATAATATGCCGCATTTTATGTGTCCAAGAAAGGTAGTGTTCTTTCAAGATTTGCCAAAGAACAGCAACGGTAAGATCCTCAAGTCTAAGTTGAGAGACAACGCTAAGGCCTTGGTAGTCAAGGAGGACGATCCCGGTTCCAAGAAAGTTCATCGAGAGAATGTTAAACACGTTCGTTCGAAGCTTTAAGACCTATATGCTATGTATCCGCTTGGTGTGTGTTTTAATCAATTATTGTCTTTGTTTGCATGGATTGTTAAATCTATGCTAACTACGCTAAATTATTTATAAATTATATAGGTCAACAAAAAATGCATCTTTTATTTAATGAAAAATCAGATTTTTTTTTGTTTTTTTTTTCTCACGTGAAAGAAAAAATAATAAATTGAAGAAGATAACTCATATCTAAGGCATAGGATTTGCCACGTGAAAAACACAAATCTCATCACTTTCATTAGAACAGAACTCAACAATTAATGGCTGACAACATTGCCAAAAAAAAAAAAAACTCAACAATGGCTGACAACAAAACGGTGTGTTTTGGTCTTCTTGGTTGCATCAAATACGCATCAAAGTTCGTCAGAACAGTAACACAATCCTCAAACGCCATCATCATCGCAATCAGTGATCCATGTCTCGAAACCGCAAAAACTTTCGCCACCACCAACAATTTATCGCCGGAGAACGTCACTATATACGGAAGCTACCAAGAGCTGCTCAACGATGCAAACATCGACGCAGTGTACTTGACGATGCCGGTAACGCAGCGAGGGAAATGGGCAGTGACAGCTGCGGAGAAGAAGAAGCATGTTCTTGTTGAGAAACCACCGGCTCAAGACGCGACGGAGCTGGACAAGATCGTGGAGGCGTGTGAATATAACGGTGTTCAGTTTATGGACGGTACGGTTTGGTTGCATCATCAACGGACGGCTAAGATTAAAGAAACGATGTTTGATTCTGGATTGCTTGGAGATGTTCGCCACGTAAGCACTTTGTTCTTTTAATCAAAATATTGCAAATTGGTACAAAATAATATTTTACTTTTATATAAAAATGCTTCATTAATCACTAATCCTTAAAGTTTGACGAAATAATTTTATATATTGTAGATGTATAGTACGATGACAACACCGGTATCAGAGCAACTGACTAAAGAATCTATGGGTTTAGCCGGAGCTATTGGAGAGCTTGGGTACCCTATAGGTGCAGTTCTATGGGCTATGTCTTACCAAATGCCAATATTTGTCAGGGCTCTTCCCTCATCAGTTTGTACAAACTCAACTGGGACTATCATGTCCTGCTCTGCCTCCCTTCAGTTTGGTACAACCGCAACCGCAATCGTCCATTGCTCTTTCCTCTCTCAACTTTCGACTGACCTAGCTATCTCAGGTTCTTACTTCTTAGTTCTTACCATAGCCTTTACAATATAGGATGTAATAGAAATAGTAAGAGTCTAGGGGAATAAAATCAAATCCAGCCTTGAATTGAACAGAATTTAAAACCAAATCCAAGCCAAAAGGAAAAAAATTTGTATGTAACTAAAATAAAAGATCTATAGTAGATATGTTGTTACATTCGTTAGATTTATAAACTAGAAAAACGTATACCAAACCCAACCAAAATAATGATATGTAAAATCACTAATGATCTTTGTAACAACACCATATGTCGAAATGTACCATGCCAGGGTCAAAAGGTTCGTTTCAAATGAATGACTATGTGATACCTTACAAGGAGGACACGGCTTGGTTCGAGTACACAAGTGGTGCTAAGTTCGTGGACATGCACATTGGTTGGAACGTAATGCCAAAGAGAGTTACCTTTGATTGTGGCGGAACTGGTGAGTCGCAAGAGGCAATGATGCTGAGAGAGTTCACTCGGCTTGTTGAAGGAATCAAGCGGGGCTATTCAGAGGCTGATCGTAGGTGGCCAGAGATCAGTAGGAAGACACAGTTGGTGGTTGATGCTGTGAAGAAATCTGTTGATATAGGTTGTGAAGTAGTACATCTGTAAATGGTCTCCAGACTTCCAGTTAGATTATAATATTTGTATTAGTGTCATAGACCCATAGATATGTTATGGTAGCTAACTTTTAAAAGCTGAAAGTGTTATGTCTATGTACTTATGATTTTAATTGATACTCCATAATAACTTTATCTTCACTTTTAAGAGCATTAATTGCTGATTTAAGGCTTGATTGGAACAACATATACTAGAGCATTAGGCCATATTTATCGGTGGATCACATGGGGTGATCTTGGGGCTTTTAAAATTAAAATGAATTGAACAGTACCCATAAGATCGGCCCATGTGATCTTGAATAAGATCAGTTCTTCTGCTGATCTAAAGGTGACGTATCACCCTCTGAAATAAAGTTTCGTTTTATTTTTCATTTCCTTCAAACATAATTTTTTCTTCTTCTCTCACAAACGACGACAACGAAATGGCGAGAGATTTTTTTTCCCTCACCGTCATCTCCTCTGTCCGGCCATTGAAACACCGAGGCGACCAATCTCCTCGTCTCACTCTGGTAGTGAATTCTCTGAGAAATCTTCCTCTGATTCTCCTATTTCGTATTCTCGCTCTCTGTACATCGAGTTCAAGGAACAGTACTATAGATCCACAATTCCGAACGAATTGGGATCTTCTTGCCAGGAAGAAGTCCTCTCTCAAGTAAGTTGTATAATGTCTTCATATCTCTTGGAACAATTACTAGTGGTTAGAGATTGAAGATGTGGTTATAGGTTTTTAAAATTCAATCGATTACTAAGTCTGTTTTGATCTGGGACTTGCTCTGCTCTGTGTTTCAAGATTTGACTCTGAAATTGTGTTGTGGAATGGATCTTAACTATACATTGTCGTTTTAGGTGCTAAGGTTTGATGATGAAGAGGTGGAAGAGAGCTATCAAAGGCTGAGGGAAAGAGAGAGGAGTCTTGCATATATGCGGGACTGTGCTAAAGCTTACTGTTCCAGGATGAACCATACTGATATCATCACACGTCTACGCTCCATCATGGTTCAATGGATTGTGAAGGTGAATCTGTTCATTTGCATGTAGTTATATATATCTTTGATCTCTGAATGTTGAAGCTCGGAAATATGTATCAGTAGCAGAAGGGAATAAATATTCGGAGATCTTGTTTCTGGTTTTAAGAATGTTTTAGCCTAAAGAAGTCTATATAGCTTACTTTGGAATCTTTTAAAGGTTTATGTATCAGTAAGCTATGGTATTCTGTGTTGCTGATTGTCTTCTCTCTGATTACAAGCAGCAATGTTATGAAATGGAGCTTCACCAAGAGACATTGTTTCTAGGAGTTGGTCTGTTGGATCGATTCCTGAGCAAAGGATTATTCAAAAGCGAAAGGACTCTAATACTAGTTGGGATTGCGAGTCTTACTCTGGCCACCAGAATTGAAGAAAATCAACCTTACAACAGGTACCAACCCATATTCCCTCTCCATTATTGTGACTTCCAGTGTTCATTAGATAACTGTTCTGAATAGGAAAAAGATTATGAACTGAGTATTATAGTCAACCAAATCAGGAACCTAATACTGGTCTAATGCAAACCCTTCTTGTTTTCTATAAGCAATTAGTGAATTGGCTTTTCATGTGTGTCGAAAATTGGATTATGTTTCTCAAAAAACTCTTTACTGCAAAATGTTATAGTTCTGTATTCTTCAGCTGCTCACCTGATACTTCCTCTTTTTAATTAGCATCCGGAAAGGGAACTTTAGAATTCAGAACCTAAAATATAGCCGGCATGAAGTAGTGGCGATGGAGTGGCTGGTTAAAGAAGTCCTCAACTTCAAATGCTTCACACCCACAATCTTTAACTTCTTGTGGTAAAACCTCTCTTACTATATATTTCCATGTTCCAAGACACATATACACACAGAAAGATACATATCACTATTATTAATCTATGTAATAATTAAATAAAATGTTTGTCTTGTTTAATTAATTAAGTAATATGTTTGTTTTTTTTGAATTTTAGTAAAAGTTTTATAAGTTTGCAATTAAAATGTTATTTTATAAATTTTTATAATTGTAATATGTTTAAGAATATTAATAAACATTATACTATTAAATAGTATTAAACATTCTTAAATTATTTATTAAACATTAATCTATGTATTTATTAAACATTCTTAAATTTCTATAAGAATATTATATTATTAAATCTTAAGATCTTATACATGTTCTCGCAATAACTAACTTCTTAACAAAAGTTCTTAACTACTGATCTTACATTATTTTTACAATATTTATACTCTAAGAACACCCTAAACTGATCTCCCTATAAACATGCCCTTAGCATTATGCAGCATAAGCATTAATGTGCATAATATGTATGCTCTGATTAATATAACACATTAGTTGATTGATTGGAGCATTAGATATTATATTTATATTTAATATATGATATTAATTAAAAAAATATAATTTAAATGTGTTTCATTAAAAATTAATTATCACTCATTGTTATATAATTTTTTTAAATATATTTTACATTTAATAAATTTTATAAATTTTTATATATATATATATATATAAATGTGTAATTTAATAACTTTTAATTATATATATTTATAACGTTACACATTAATTACAAATAATTAATATATATTATAATTCTTTATAAAAGTTTATATCTATATTTACATTTTTAATTTCAATAACTTTTTAAAATATATATAATATAACACATTAAACTAAAATAAAATAATAATATATATTATAAACGTTATATCCACATTAATATTTTAATGTATTAAATAAATTATTATATTATTTTAAATAATAAAATTAAGTAGTTTCTTATATATATTATCTTATAAAAAATAAATTTATCTTTTGTAAAATCATAATTTTCTATTTTTACAAAATAAATTAATTATTTAAAATTATTTTAATATATATTAATATTTTAGAGTTAAATACTTAGGAAATGCTTCAAATGAGAGCATCTGCAGCTTCTAAGAGCATCATTACTCCAACAACCCTCTCAAGTTGCTCAAGGATTAGTTAATCATATAATTAATACTAAAATAATTAAAGCAACCTACTTAGAACTTAACTAAAATCATCCCTCCACTAGAGTACCCCAATGAAGGTTACTCATCATTTAAATAATATTTTTTTAAATTTTGTTCATTAATTATCAAATTTTACTAATCTATCATGAATAAAAAAATTATTTATATTATTTACTAGATGACGACCCGTCTGATGTGCGGGTTTAAAGTTTTATAAATTAAATTAAATTTAACAAAAATATATTAAAATTGGTTGTACGTTATTTATAAATACACTGATTAATAGTGTATTTATAATACACTGATTTATATTGATATATAAATCTTTTATGTATGTTACTATTAATAGTGTATTTTTCTTACACCTAAATATACTTTATGTTACAAATATATTCTTTAACACCACCTAGAAAATGTCTATATGAACACATTAAGCCAACTATTTTACTTTCATTTATGCACAGTTTTTTAGTTATTAAAATTGTTGCATCAAAAAACATTTTGAATAAAAAATATATTACATAATATACTAATCAATGATGTATCATCACAATAATGTATTACCACCATGGAAAACCTACAATGCATGGAATCACCGGAAGTGTGACGTTTCGCACTCCCGAAACAGAACCGGAAGCGGAAGCGCCGGAAATCGCTTGGAATCGTCTAGGAAGCGCGATTCCGAAAGTAAGGTGTTTAGAAGCGTGGTGGAATCGTACTATTCGCGTTTGGAAGCGCCAGAGTGTAGATCGGAATCGTTGATGGAAGAAATATCAAAGAACTCGGGAACACATCGTGTACTAACGATAATAGGACCACTACACTACTTTAACTTTTATCATATGTTGTATATTAAGTACTATATAACCAAACTATGAATAAAAACATAAAATTTCCACTATTGTCTAGTAGTCGATTAGTCTCCACTTAAATATGATCTGCGTATTGTAATTTATGAATACTATATATATATATATATTAATATAAATATTTATACGCTTCTAACGCGTACCCGCTTCCTAATTTTTTGAAAAACTCGCTTCTCCGCTTCCAAACGCTTCCGCTTCCGCGTACCCGCTTCCGATTCCATGCAGCTTAGTGGAAAACACCTCGGACTCCACCCTCATCTCTCATCTCTTATGGAGAGGACCTTTCGTCCAACCTCCTCCACCATGGAGAGAACCTTGGCTCCACCTTCCTCCCTTAGGGAGATAACCTTACGTCAGACCTCCTCCACCTTTCTCCCTCAGGGAGATAACCTTGTGTCCAACCTTCTCCACCATAGAAAGAACCTCGGCTCTGTCCTCATCCTGTTTGGAGAGAACATGTTCACGTCTTTTTGCAATCTCAAAATGGCTTGCTCTGAGCCTCCAACAAACAATGAAAGTAAAAACCTTTTTCTAACGTCACAAATTTTTTGGATAGTAACTAATGTTAAATTTCCCAATGTATTCGTGGAAGGGTCTTTGACACACAATGATGTAGACTCTGTCTCTGTAACGCCTCACACACCACCTTTCTTAGTGAGCCCATGTCCACTCTCAGTTCATGGGTCTACCTTCCTAAGTGGACCCTACATCTATTCCCGACATGTGGACCCATCCATATACGATAGCCGGTTTGTTACGTCTGGAAGGCTTTAAAAACTTATTTATCGACCCTACAAATCAACAAATGATCTTTTCTGTGTTTGTCCCCACTCGTACAGTTCCGAAAATTACTTCTAGGAAGGTCACCCATCATAAAGTTCTCTTAAGACCCTTACCGAAAAAATAAGTGCATTTTGGTGACATATATGGCCAAATCAATTCAGTTAAATATTTCCGCAAACCAGAGTGTCATAGTCTTTGAGCTCCTATGGATCTATCAACAACGATTTATGTTTTTCAATCTATCTATTTATTATTTTTGTAAGCTTGTGTTTGATTAGCCTATTTTATCCATCTATTAGGTTGATGAGCTTCTACTCCTTATCTTTCTTTGGGATTGAATGAATAATGGTAACAATTATGTTTGCAAAAAAAGAAGAAGAGTTTATGACCAACCAATCAAGGTTGAGAAATTAGAAGAAAAATAATTTGACATAATTAAAGAAACAATAGAAAATTATAAGCACGACAATATATGAATTTCAAATAATTCAAAGATGAAAATATAAATTAAATAAAACAATCTAATAATAATATTACACTAAATTTTAAAATACAGTATTAGGAAAAGAAGATGCATATATTAATCTTTTTTTCGGGTCAACATATTAATCTTACTTATTTCCAACTGAAAAAGGAGAAAGTATAATGAAATTTTGGTTAAAAAAAATAAGAAAAATTTACCTTCCCATTAAAGATAATTGCCCAATTAATCAAAGTTGAAAGCAGTGTTTTTGAATAAATTATTTAAATATGAGATGATCTATGTTTATATAGAAGTGAGTATTTACAAATTTTAGAATTAATAATTAACTGTATATTTTCCTTACTCCCTTTTTCTATTTTTTATAGAATTAAACTTAAATTTAAAAATAAGTAAATAATATTATAATTTCGAATTTTATGATATATATATATATATATAAGATCTCCTTATAATAATTTTAAAAAACTTTGTATTTTTTATAAATTCTGTAATTTTTGATAATTATCTTTTCACATTATTAATATTTTTTTAAACAAAATATTTTATTTTTGTGATAATCAAATTTATCCTATTAAAACTTAACTTTTATACATGTCAAAATCTGAGATTGATAACTTGACACATGTCAAAATCTTGTTAATTACTTGTTGATCAACTTGTTAAATGAATCATTAGCATGCAGGTTTTGATAACATTGACTTTGTTTGCATTTTTTATTGAATAAGTGACTTCTTGTGAGTTATATGTTTTTAAAATCTATTTTAGCAACTTCGATGCATTCTAAGTTAGACATCTGTCAACAGAGCCTGCGAATGATACAAGTGAAGCAAGCAAGTGCTTGCGGCCGATTATTTATTAAAATAATTTCGGCCCAAATATTGTGTAGCGATATGTAGTCTAATTGTAGTGCTCAGTTTATTCTGGTCTTCACATTCTAGGTTCGAGTCTCCAAAAGTATTAATCTTTTGTTATTATTTATTTTTCGTTTTTGTTCATAAATAATAGCTACAAATTATTTCTAAAATATCTCTTTAATAAATATTACTTTTTTTACTTTTTTTATATTACTTTTTTATAAAAAAATAATATTACCTTTTTAGAAACTGACAGAAAAAAAATCAATTAACCTAGAGATCATTTTTTCTTCTTCCTCTAGCCTCTTTACTGCACATCCTTACCCTTGTTCACTATTGTCTATTTCTCTAATTCTCTGGTTCTGAATTTTCCATCTTTTTTGTTCTAAAATCATCAACTTTGTCTCTAAATCATATACCTATTCTAGAGTTCATCTTATAAATTTAATTAGGTAAGTTTTCTCGTTTGGCTGTTAATTTTTGTTTCTTTTTATTCACGGCAACATATATAATACATTCATAATGGAATAGAATCATACAAACGTTTTGTGCCATATTCAATTATATAATATCGATAATGCTCTGCATCTTAGTCTGTTGGTTCAATTATGTGTCCATGTGGACAAACAAAACTGATGTGTATTAATGTTATAAATTTATTGGGTAAATATTTTAATTGATGTGTCAACTCCTCCTTCAACTAAAAAGCTGAGGTGTCAACACTGGAAAGAAACACATCTTATTTTTATTGTATTGATTTTAAAAAACTTTGTATTTTTTATAAATTCTGTAATTTTTGATAATTATTTTTAAACAAAATATATTACTTTTGTTGTAACTAAATTTATCATATTAAATATTAACTTTTACACATGTCAAAATCTGAGATTGATAACTTGACACATGTCAAAATCTTGTTAATGACTAACTTTCAAAATCCAACTTTATATAATAAGATTATCTTTTCACATTATTAATATTTTTTAAACAAAATATTTTACTTTTGTTGTAACTAAATTTCTCCTATTAAATATTAACTTTTACACATGTCAAAATCTGAGATTGATAACTTGACACATGTCAAAATATTGTTAATGACTAACTTTCAAAACCCAACTTTATATAATAAGATATTACATTAAACAGAAAAAAATAAAATTTTACAGAATTGAGAATATTAAACATATTTTACAAAATTCAGAATATTAAACATAAGATACAAAATTCAAAATATTAAACATATTTTACAAAATTTGGAATAAGATTTATTGTTGGGTTGCACCAAATTTTTGCCATATATGCTCAATCAAGTCTTTTTTCAAACGATCATGCATTTGTGTATCTTGAACGTCATTTCGATTACCCATCATGTTATTTAGATTTGTTGCCATATCTGTAGAAAACGATAAATCGACATGAGAAGTTCCGCTTCCTTCTCCGTGATGGAACTCTGATGGATAGTAGATATGCGTGCCAAATCCATAAATCTTGGGATGTCACAGCCTCTAGTACGATTGTCGGTTTTCTAGATCCACGTGAATATTGTCTTTTCCATGCAGTTGGACAATTCTTCCACTCCCAATGCATACAATCTATTCTCTCTACCATTCCGGGGAAACCGTGATGTTCTCCAATATTCAGTAATTGTTGGAGGTCTTCCGCTGTAGGTCTTTTGAGATACTCGTCTCCAAAAAGATTTATAATTCCCTCTACAAATTTTTCAAGGCATTTGTGGGCGGTTGTTTCAGCCAGTCGTAAATATTCATCCACTGCATCTGCCGAATATCTGTATGCCATCATCCGGATAGCTGCTGTGCATTTTTGAAGTGCAGAAAGACCAAGCCTTCCAGTAGCATCTCGTCTTTGTCTGAAGTATGGGACTCCATTCTCAATAGTATTAACAATACGAATGAACAATGGTTTGTTCATTTTAAAGCGACGGTGGATTATAGCGTGGGTGTATGTCGGATTCTCACTAAAATAATCATTCCACAACTGATTGTGGCCTTTTTCGCGGTCTCTATTGATGTGCACTCTATGGAATATTGGAGCTGCTGGTACTTCTGGGTGAGTGTAGTGGTATTGAATCTCCTCCACTAAACTATCAACCTCCTCCTCTGCCATTTCATCAACTTCTTGATAAGAACTCCAATTAGGCATTTGTGACACTTTGAGATTGTTGTGTGGTGAAAGGACCCAACTTTTTAAAAATAAAAAATGAATAATAAATATATAAATATAATATAATAAATAAACTACAACTAGTGGTCCCATACCCACTAGCCACCTAACCACAATCACAATCAACAGCGGAAATTACCAATAAATATCCAATAAATATAACATAACAATATCCAAACTTCAACCAACAGGAATCACAGAACCAGCAACCTAGCAATGTTTCTAATGACCCAACTCTAGCAACCTAGCAATGCCAGACAACATCCAATCGAGTCCCTAGCATATCCTTCTCTTCATTTCCTTGATTCCACGATCACACTTTGCCTTTACCTGCACCACAAACACAAATTTCAATGCATGAGTATTTTATAAACACTCAGTAAGGCAATCCTCCCATCTACTGGTCTATACACACAAGCAATAGAGACATCTCTAACCATCAACAAACAATCAACAATCAACAATAACAAACCAGGACACTGCATCGATCGACACCAAGCATGCATCGACCGACACCAATTGAGGGTTGCGTCGACCGACGCAAGATCTGCATCGACTGATGCAAGGTTAACTTGCATCGACCGATGCTCCCATTGCATCGACCGACGCATGCTTGACTAGTATGAAAATCCTAGAGTTTTAAGCGCTGTCCTCGCATCTGCATCGACCGACACACAAAGTGCATCGACCGATGCAAAGCCGAGCATCATTTTCCCCCGAAGCTTCTCGCCGGATCTTCGTTCCTACAACCACAAAACTCGATCCCAAGCCACAAGAAAGCTTCCTAACGTCCCAAATATCAATCTAACAAGCCTAACAACACCTAACAAGCAAATCAAAGAGATCTCTAGCTTAGATAAGCCATGTTCATGCACTTACCTTTGCCAAGAAGATTCTGAACCTTAAACAAGCAAAACAACGCTCCTAGAAAGCTCCTACAACGCTCCCAGCTACAAATCTCTACAGGACCAGCCTCAAATCTCCAGAAATCTCCCAAAACGCTCAAGAACTCTTTTCCTCTCTTCTTTTCTCTCAAAAACGGCTAAACTCGCCTAATGAGACAAAAACACGAGTTAAGGGTTTTTCCCTAACCCAAAACGCAGCGTTTAACTTAACTCGTCCGCAGAAAACCAACCTTGCATCGACCGATGTTACATGTAGCTTATGGTAAGTTTGGTTTATAAAGCAATGGAATTGTATTTCGAAGTAAGGGTAGAAGTAAATTTGTTTTTGTTTTGGTTTTGGAATCGGTAGAGTTTTGGTGCTGTTTTTTTTTTTTTTTTTTTGGCTTTTGAATATTAAAGAAGAAGCAATGAAGAGAAGAGAAATGAAAGAAGAAACAATCGGAGAACGGAGAACAATGAAGTAGAAGTAATCTTCAATAAATAGACCAAGAAGAAGAAACAAAACCAAACAAAAACAAAACCCATTCACGGGTTGAGATACAAGCATTCGACCAAATCAACACCCATTCACGGGTAAAAAAGTCATACAAACCTTAGAAAAGGTGGACTAAACACCATAACATACATCTGAAAGAGAAGCAACATTCACGGGATTCTACTACTAAAAGCCAGACTAAAAGACACTAAAATACAAGAACATCTACGGATTGCACTCGCTACTTGTTTCCCTTCACGTGACATCGAAGTATCTTCATATGTCTCCGCAAAAACCTGCAACAATCAACAACAACAGTTAAACACAACACAACACGACACAATAACAAGAGTTAAAACACAACACATCAAGAGTTATCCACAACAAGATAGTTTAAGCAGACAACATCAAGTTTAATTTTCAATAATTAAACACAAAGAGTTAAAACACAACAAGTGAAGAGAATTTAACTTAGATGTTTGTCAACATTTGATCAACCAGTTTGTCCCTAAGTATAACTTCAGCGGGTGTTAGTTCACCCTTGTTAATCAGGCTGTCTAGCAATCTCATTTTGGTGTGTCTCTCCTTAGCTGCTTGTTCTTGATCTTTCATTGCTATGATCAGATCTAACTTTCCCACTGAACCATCTTCAACATCAATACTCACTGCCGGTTTATTCCGTTTTTTCTTAGCAGCTTTAACCCCCGGAGGCCTCATTTCAGCTCCATCATTGGCTGGACTCGATGAGTATGTTCCGTCTGATTGTAGCTTCTTCATATTGGAACTACATTCCTCCATGATCCATTCCTGATAATGCTTCAGTTCCCTCCAGCAATGCTCTAGAATAAATGGCTTTTTGATGTCGTTCATGTAAATCTCATGCGCCAATTTGATCATATCGTCTTCTGATTCTCCACTCTTCTTTCTAGTACTGGCTTGTGTGTAACATCCAACAAACTTGTTAACTTGATGGTTTATCTTGCTCCACCTGGCCTTGCATTGACTAGCCCCTCGACCGTTTGAACTGGTCCCTCCACCATTTGATTTGTAGTAGTCAGCGACTCTCACCCAGAAGCTATTTAACCGTTGCTCGTTACTCACAACTGGATCCTTGCTTGTGTTTAACCAGGCGCTTATGAGGTTGATATCCTCATGTCCATTCCACCTCTTCCTACTTCCTCTGCCTCCATCTTCTTCATTGTCGTCTACCGTAACCTCAATATAGTTTTCAGATTCTAATTGGGTGCTAAGATTAATAGGTTGAGAAGAGAATGCAGGGGTAATGTGGATAGGTTGAGAAGAGAATGGAGAGCTAAATTGGATAGAGGAGAAGACAATGGATCGCTAAATTGGATAGGCTAAGAAGAGAATGAAGAGCTAAATTGGACATGGTGAGAGGTTTGTGCAGAATTATCAAAAACGTTTGAGTTTTTTTGAGAATTCAAAAGATCCATAAAATTAGGCGGTTGAAAACCAAAAGGGTTTGTAGAATCCATTGATTGTGTTGTAGAGAAAAGGGTAATGGTGTAGGTTAGTGCTTAACATTGAAGGTTTATATTGAGGTCAAGGTTTGTTTAAAGTTAAAGAGTGTTTAGTACAAAGGAGATATACTTTTCAGTATATCTTTTTGAATAGACACTTGTTTTGCTTTTTCAGAAAATCTTTGGCTTCAAAAGTATTCCAAAAGTTGGGTTTAAAGTCAAGACTAATTTCAATTTCAATCATTTTGGAAATAAACCACTAGACCAATTTAAATAAATCTTTTTCCTTCTGAGATTCAAATCAAATATCACTTTCTTTTGATTAAAAAACAAACAAAATCGACTTAAAAATCTAAAACGATATCACAAAAAAACACATCAACACACGGTTCACCCAAAAACAAAAAAAAAGACAGTGACATAAAAGGACCATACCTTCTCAAGTAAGAGAATCCAATCGCAATGTCAAGTTGATGAAGACCCTGAGATCAAATCAAGAACGTGAGAATATAGATGTCTCTAGAAATAACTAGTATACACGTACTTTTTATAGTGCCTAGAGATCTCTACAACACCATTAATCACTAGGCATACAAAAATGAATATAGAAATGTATTATACCTGTGAACATAGTTGTGTTGATGGATAGAATGGATAGCAAGAATGCTCTTCGCAATATAAAAACGAGCAACATCTTTAGAAAGAATGTCTTCTCTCATGAGTAAAGTCATGATGTCACCCCCAGGTAAATACTCCATGATAAGATACAAACATTCCGAATCTTGAAAAGAGTAAAATTTTTTTACAATGTAACGGCTGTCAACCTCTGCAAGTAAGTTCCTCTCGGACCTTACATGCTCAACCTAGAGAGACAAAACAGCTAAGGAAACTCATTTCTTTCTGTGCAAGCACAAAATTTGCGAAACTGAAGCACCTAGTGAAGCCAGTCTAATGATATAAGGAAAAGGTCGGAAGATTTTCTCAGCTCCTGTCATGCATCAATCTTACACTTACTACTACTGCTATCAAACATCTTACAATTCCAAGTTTTACTTTAAAAACATAAACAAGGGAGTTTTTTTACCTGTCCACGGCTAAGCATCTCAGTTTTTTTCAATTTCTTCAATGCATAGACCTCAGATGTAGATCTCAAACGGCATAATCTAACATGGTAAAAAAAACATTTCAGGAATGAAACATATTCCATAACAATCAAGTTCTAGTTAAAAATGCATAGATCTCTGTTTAAATTAAGCTCGATTTAGAAAATAAAAGGTGAGGTTTGGTTGTTACCTCACCAAAGGCACCTTTACCAATAACGGTCAAAAGCTCAAAATCATCAATCCCAATTTTACGTCTCTGAAGCCTCATATACTCAGTTTCACGACGTGCCAAATTCCTCATCATCTCATCTTGTTCCTCAACCGGTAACTGAGCTTCTTGCACTTTCCTCTGAAACTCCCTGTGTCTGTAAAATTCCAATTTCGAAATTATTATATTAGAAAAGATCAAAAAATCTCAAGTCAACACAAGTCATCTCTTCCAAATTAAGCAAATACCAGATCAGATTCAAGGCAAAATCGGAATCCCCTAAACCTCTCCATTCGTTCATGTAAGCCTTGCAAGTAGTTCTTATAATGATTCTCGATGAATTGCTTAGCAGCAGCAGCTTTCTCATGTGTCACTGGCGACGAAACCGCAACATCCGTCTCTGTTTCAAATCCACGACCAGGCTTGATGCGAACGGTTCCATCTGCGCCGTCCATAATTTTTTTCAAGCAGAGATCGTAATCCAAGTGTGTGTGTGAGAGAGAGAGATAAAATTAGAGAGCCATGGGGGAAGAATTAAAAGGGAGTTATCAAGGAGAGATCTAACAAAACATCACAACAACTCAATCAGCAAGAAAATATCAAAGATTCTGAAATTAGGATCTACAAGAACCAAGATTAGCCAAGAGAATCTATCTAAGAGTTAGCCAAAACCCGTAAACCCTCCAAACAAATCTCAAAACCAATTGAACATCAAACATTAACAACTCTCACAATCATATTGAATTTAATCCTAAACCCTAACATTAACAACTTGCAATAAGTAAGAGATGAGAAGACAATCCTTCTCTGTCTGATTCGTCTCCCAGTGGATCTCGCCATCCGCTTTACGCTATCAGAAGACTAAGCCGCCGTCGTTGTCGCAAAAGGAGGTTGATCGTCGTGAGAACAAAAGCGTCAAGTCTTCCGGTTTAAGACGATCGAAGTGGGCATCGTCTTCCTCAACCAAAACCCTCTAGCTTTAGCTGGAAAAATCTGATGGTTCACGGTGAATCCACTGATTTTCCGGTTTCCATCGAGTCGTCGTTTGTGTCGCCGTTTGTCTCGAGAGATAAGAGAGAGAGAGAAAGAGTCGGAAAACAAAAGATGAAGAAAATAGGGAAATAAAAAAATTAGCTTTTATACTTATCACTACAAGAAAACATGGAATTGTCGACTGCATTGCGATTGTTTTGATACTGAATGGCTACTAAAATAAAACAGTCGCCTAGTAGACGCTAATTTGAGACTGATGCATAATGTTGCAGTTTAGTCGCCAATTTGCGACTAATTTCAAGACCAATTTGGCAGTCCCCAAACATTGCGACTAAGCAGCTACTCATTAGCGACTGATATATTTAATTTTGGCCTTAAACTATTTGGGCTGTAACCAAACGACGAAAACCCAAAACAAAAAAAGATGTTTTTATTTAGGTTTACATTTTTGTGAATCTAAATAAAAAGAAAAATAGAAAATGGCTTAAGTTCTCGAGATCTTTTCTCCCCTCTCTGTCTTTTGATTTCTGTGTGCAAATCTCTCCCCTCTATGTCTTGACGCCTAGTGATAAAGTTTGTAGAGATAATATGAAGATTGGGGATGTGGGAATGAGGAAGCAAGCTTTGATTAAGCTTACCGAATGGAGTTTCTTAACGCTTAAAGATGAGAAATTTAGGTTTACTTTTTGTGATTGGTTTTTTTATTTCCTTTGGTTTGGTTTTTAATTGTAGAAGAGGATGAGGAAAGGAACCAAAGTTGGTAATCACACATGTATTCTAGTGATTTGCTAACAAGGTATGAAGCTTTTTCACTTGGATTTTAAGATTGATACATGTGGGATTTATGGTTTGAACTTTGGCTGTCATTTCAGACTTTAAAAACTAATGTTGGTTCTTAGAATCGTTGATGTGGTACAGGTCTCGTTTTGGTGTCTTTGTAGATGAGGATCAAAACAAAACTTTATAAGGCATATATATTTGGTAACTGCTTCATTGAGCTTATCGACACATATATCTCTTCATCATATTAGCATGCTTTTGTCTTCATAAGGCAATTAGCAATGATTCTGCATGAAGCACTTAACACCAAAACAAAACTTTGTATATATATTTTTTATGACTTTTGATTGCTAATAATAATCCGTTTGGTTTCTCCAGTGTTATTGTGGGTGATAGGATCTCCCTAGGATAGAAACTCTGATGAAGGCTGATGGTAGGTGATAGGCGATGTGGGTTCGGTGGTGAAGATGATCGAGTGAGATTGGTGATGAATATAAGTGATGATCGAACAAAGTAACAATGAGTCAATGGTGAGGAGTGTTTGAATGATAAGATGGATTCAAACAGGTAGAAGAGTTTCTTAATTCACAACGTGTATAGAAACTCAGAAATCAAGAACGCATTCAAGATATCGGATTGAGAGAAGAAAGTTCACAAAACGTGTTTACAACATACTTCTTCGCTAAAGAACAAAAGAGGCGTAGCTTTGGGTTTTAAACACCCTAGGGCTCGACACTCTAAACAACAAGAAGTGCAAAACCAAAACAACAAGACGTTTTAAGGAAATAAGAAAAACAGCAAAACGTCCAGACGACCTGTAGTAGTACAGACGTCGGCCGAACTAGTACAGAAGTACATTATTCCCCATTGGTAATGATTTCTAGATAACTCGACGTAGTGATCCATTTGCCTCATTAAAAACCATGCTGAGAAAACCCATTGGGACAAAACTCAGCTATGGGAAAAAGAGTACAAACTTCACACCTAAGTTACCTAGTCCTCATTACCGGGTGAAGTCTTCAAGGTGGATATGTTGAAGACTTGGATCCTTGGTAGGTTGAATGACCCGTCAACTATGAGTGAATGAGCTTCCTTGGCCATCTCCCTAGCTCTTGAACGAGTGATCCTTCCCACAACTTCTGGTTGCTCTGCAGCCTCTGGCTCCTTGCTTGCCACGATCATATCATCCTCCCCCTCTTCAAAAGGATTTGTCCTCAAATCGGAATCTGCATAATAAGGGAGCAAGTCAGAAACATTGAATGTTGATGACATGGTATACTTACCTTGAAGATCAGTCTGATATGCGTGGTCTTTGATTCTCCTTATGATTTCCCTGAAAAACAAGTTAGCTACAATAACAGCACCATCCGTCTTGTGTCTTGCAATGAAATGAGCCATCTTGCTAAACCTGTCAACCACAACAAAAACAGAATCTCTACCATTTCTGGTTCGAGGTAAGCCAAGAACAACATGCATAGAAATATAAGTCCAAGGTTGAGAAGGATTCGGTAGAGGAGTGTACAAGCCGTGAGGCTGTACCTTACCCTTCACCATTTTGCAGATATGGCACCTTGAACAAACCTTCTCAACATCTTTCTTCATTTGCGGCCAATAGAAGTGTTCTTGCAGTCCAAGTAGAGTCTTTGACACTCCGAAATGTCCAGCTAGTCCACCTCCGTGAGCTTCTCTGATCAGCATCTCTCTCATGGATCCTCTTGGTATGCACAATCTATCATTTAAGAACAGATACCCATCCTGCCTATAGTAGTTTTCAAAAGCAAACTTATGGCATTTGCCATAGCTCTCAGCAAAATCGAGGTCAGTCTCATAAAGTCCTACTAGCTTAGAAGATAAAGTAGAAATGAGAGTGTACCTCCTGGATAATGCATCTGTGATTACATTATCCTTACCTGCACTTGGACTGGGGTTCTCTTTAATGTGTCCCTTGCTCATCAGCTCTTCTTCTTGCTCCTGAAGCTCTTTAGTTTATGGAGATATCTCTTCTGGAAACTCATACTTGTACTCCTCTTTAATCTCTATGATTTCGCGTGGAAGCTCTTCTGCTGACTTAGTGCTGGTGAGTGTCTCTTTATACCCAAACTTGAATGTAGTCATCTCTGGCTCAAATAGCTTGTTGAACTCGCTGTGATTGATGTACAGGCTGTGAGACACTTTCTCTGTATCCTTGCGGTTCATGTGAAGCTGGTCCTTGTAGATTTCGCTGGGTGTAAGTGGTAGAAGAGTGACCTTGCGCCCTTTGAACTCAAATGACTGCTTGTTGGTGTAGCCATCTTGAAACACTCTTCTGTCGAACTGCCATGGTCTTCCCAAAAGGATATGACTTGACTTCATTGGAATGACATCACAAAGCAGCTCATCCTCATACTTCCCAATCGCTAGTTTCACCATCACTTGCTGCGTGACTGTCAAAGCACCCTTGTTGTTCAACCATTGTAGCTGATAAGGTCTTGGATGTGAAGTAGTCTTGAGATTAAGCTTATGTACCATCTCTTCACTAGCTGCATTAGTACATCTACCACCATCAACGATCAAGGTGCAGACCTTGTCTTGAACCATACACCGTGTGTGAAATAGGTTCTCACGCTGTCCTCTATCATCTGGGTGCATCTGAACACTTAAAGCTCTGCGTGCTACTAACATCTCTCCCATGACTGCGGGTTCTCCTTCTTCATCTAGTTTAGGCTCTGGTTCACTTTCTGAACTGTCTACTGGCACAATCTCTCCTCCTTCTTGAAGAAGAAACATCTTCTTGTTAGCACAGTCTCTGGAATAATGTCCCATTCCTTGGCATTTGAAACACCTGATATGACTTGTAGAGGTGCTACTCTTGGGCTTGTAATCGATCTTAACCTCCTCTTTGACTGTGGCTGTCACGGGTTTGCTGTCCTTGGTGAAGGCGGGTTGGCTGAGCTCTCTTGGATTGGACATGTTAGGCGTAAGCGTAGACCGCACTCCCTTTCTCTTGATCTGCGATTCAATCAGCTCTGCCTTATGCACCATTTCTTGCACATCTTCATAGTTCTGCAGCTCTATCTTGTCTTGAATCTCTCTGTTCAAACCTCCAAGAAACCTAGACATAACTATGTCTTCACTTTCCCTCAAATCAACTCTGATCATAAGCGTTTCCAGCTCCTGATAGTAGTCTCTTACAGACTTAGTGCCTTGAGTGAGACGCCTAAGCTTGTTAAGGATCTCTCACTGGTAGTGTGTAGGAACAAACTTCTTTCTCATCTGCGTGACTAACTGTTCCCATGTAGTGATAGCAGGCTCTCTCTGTCGATGTCTAGTAAGCCCCAACTGCTCCCACCACAACAAAGCATAGCCATTGAATTCAGATATGGCTATCTTCACCTTGTTCAACTCAAAAGTACCTTGAACCTGAAAGTTGGACTCCATCTTCCTTTCCCAGTCTAGATACGTTTCTGAATCATTGGTTCCATGGAAAGAAGGATACTGAATTTTAAGGTGCTTCAGCTGCTGCCTCAAAGGATCATAATCCTTGCCATGTTCCCTGTTTCGGTTTCTCCTCATTGTCTCTTGACTATGATCTGAAACTTCATCTTCTTCGGAATACTCTCTATCTGATTCAATGTATATTTGATGCCCAGCTACTTGTTCAGCTCGTCGTGGGCGTATATGGTCTCTGCCGGTTCTGTGTTGCTCTCTTTCTGTACCCTGAGTGCTTCTCCTCTGATTGAAACAAGTCTCTCTTCCCCCAGTAGGTGACTTAGCTGTTCTTCCCCGTGTATGCTTGGAAGAAGCTCCAACGTGAGCCTTTCCTTTGGCTAAACGAAGGGCCTCATTAGGACTAGGCGGTTCTGTAGAACTATGTTCTGAAGCACTAGATGTGTGAGCTATGTCCTTGAACTGTTTCTCAAACTTGTTACTGAGCTGCTCCATCTGTTGCTGAAACTGAGTAGACATTAGCTTGTTTGCTTCTGCTATTTGCTTAGACATGGCTTGATTCAAAGCTTCCATAGCTTCTGGAGATAGCTCCATTGTACCTGCAAATTAAAGAAGAAAACTCGCAGTAAAACGTTCCTTGAGTGAAAGAAACAAAATAACTCTAAGACTCGTGATCTAAACAAGAAACACACGACTACAGACCTAGTATCGAGCGACACCACAAGAGAATCGATCGACACCCTACCCTATAACGAACAGACTCGAAATAATTAAACCCTAATTGCAGTCTAAATTCGAAACAGCACAAAACTAACTCCTAAACTCAAACGAATCAACAAAAAGCTAAACCCTATTCGATCTAGTCACAAACGAATCTCAAAACTCAAACCCTAAAACTAAATGAACGAAATTAAGCAAAAACTCAAGAGATTAGGGTTCTTAGAATCGCTTAGCCTTGGCACAGAGTTGGCTCTGATACCACATGATAGGATCTCCCTAGGATAGAAACTCTGATGAAGGCTGATGGTAGGTGATAGGCGATGTGGATTCGGTGGTGAAGATGATCGAGTGAGATTGGTGATGAATATAAGTGATGATCGAACAAAGTAACAATGAGTCAATGGTGAGGAGTGTTTGAATGATAAGATGGATTCGAACAGGTAGAAGAGTTTCTTAATTCACAACGTGTATAGAAACTCAGAAATCAAGAACGCATTCAAGATATCGGATTGAGAGAAGAAAGTTCACAAAACGTGTTTACAACATACTTCTTCGCTAAAGAACAAAAGAGGTGTAGCTTTGGGTTTTAAACACCCTAAGGCTCGACACTCTAAACAACAAGAAGTGCAAAACCAAAACAACAAGACGTTTTAAGGAAATAAGAAAAACAGCAAAACGTCCGGACGAGTAGTAGACGTCGGCCGAACTAGTACAGAAGTACATTATTCCCCATTGGTAATGATTTCTAGATAACTCGACGTAGTGATCCATTTGCCTCATTAAAAACCATGCTGAGAAAACCCATTGGGACAAAACTCAGCTATGGGAAAAAGAGTACAAACTTCACACCTAAGTTACCTAGTCCTCATTACCGGGTGAAGTCTTCAAGGTGGATATGTTGAAGACTTGGATCCTTGGTAGGTTGAATGACCCGTCAACTATGAGTGAATGAGCTTCCTTGGCCATCTCCCTAGCTCTTGAACGAGTGATCCTTCCCACCACTTCCGGTTGTTCTGCAGCCTCTGGCTCCTTGCTTGCCACGATCATATCAGTGGGAGAGAACTCAACCGTCATTGGGAAAAATGCACCAAGCAGTGACAGGGAAGATGATGAAGATAGGATTGAAAAGGGTGCTGCAGCTTTCAATTCCTCATGGTTACCGGGAAGTGACCCCAACTATGTCTTTTTTCCTCGAGTCTCAAACCAATGACCCAAACCCTTCTGATGTTCAAAGTTAGGTTCCTTCACTTATCTCCTTCCCTCATGTTTATGAAAACTTTTGTAATATTAGCGACTTATAATCTTGGATGTTTTCTTGAACTTATTTTGGATGTAAAATTAAACTTATGTCTTTGTTTAATTTCATGTTTGTTATGTTTTAGTTATAGTTTTCATAATCAGTTTTGGTATTATAAAATCAAGTTAATTCATTTTTTAAAAACATGATAATTAAACAGTCGTCAAACAGTCACCAAAACGTACACAAAACAGTAACCGAAACAGTCGCAAATGAGTAACCAGATTAACCGCTAACGCGTTGCTATTCAGTCGCTAAATTTAGCGACTGTTTGGCGAGGGAAGAACGACCACAATTATCAGTCGCCAATTAGTAGCTCCATTTCGACTGTTTAGCGACTGATTATTTTAGCGACACACTGTTTACTGACTACGCATGTCAGTGGCCAATCAGTCGTTACTTAGTAGTTTGCGACTGAATAGTGACTGTTTTTGTAGTCGGCGATTCCTTGTTTTCTTGTAGTGTATGAATCATCCAATCATATTAAACCACGTACGGTTTCTCTTGAGTTGCTTCAAATGCTTTCCAAAGAGTCGATACTCAGCTAAATAGACCAAAATATAGATTTTTAATACAAGTTTTGGGGCTCAATTGCAAGAGTACCACTGAGAGTAACTCCCAGTGGAGATGGTCTAAATGCTCCCTTATAAACTTTCCTAATAAATGTTGATTGGATGATAAAATTAAGAAAGCTTCTTCATATGCTCTTCCAATCAAAATCTTGGATTTCATTCCATTTTTTTTTTTTTTTTGAAATATGCCATTTTAAATAAACAAAAATTTGAACCCAACAAAAGTTAATTATTTATATCAATGAAAATTAAATCTGAACAAAGAAAACCCTCCAATTAGAGTTTCATCATCATAACAAAGGCCACCCATATATTTTGGTTATATATATACTTCTAATCTTTTACGTAAATCAACATACACCATAAATATATTAACGTTCATATATCCCTACTATTAAAAGGAAAACGTTTTAACAAAGTAACCTTAGTTTTGTAAGAAATTACAATCAAATGCCATTAGAATTATGACAAAATAAAACATCTGCGCGAAGGATAAAAACGTAATCACCTGAAATTGGATAAACACGCGGGTCATTTAACTCGGTAATTTGACCCGGTTACATGTTATAATCCCAGCCGTTCCTTTTTATTTTGAGCAAAACATCTCAGCCCTTGATTTTCTATGTTTATGTAAAGAGACATCAAACCTAATAATGTTTTTCCGCCTCTGTCCTAAGGATTAAAGCTAAAAGAGTGATTCGATAATTCCACAGAACTCCAGGAATTTGGTTTGATGGTGCGAAGCAGTTGTAAAGAATCCGATTCCACATCTATTACGGCTACATATATAAATCTAAAGAAAACTCTTGAAGCAGTTGGTGTATAAAGGATCTATCGGCTACAACAAGGTAGTTCGATTTCAACCTAAAACCAAATCGTCCTCTAATGCTTAAAATCAAATTTAATTGGAATTTCGTTTTTGAATCTTGATGTGTTTTGATTTTGGATTCTTCTCTGGTCATCATCATGGTTTTAAGATGATAAACTCATGCTCATAAATCAGCATCGACGGCAGATCGAGCTAGAACCATGGAGAATGCAGCTGGTAGCAAATCAATACATCGAGATATCGTCCCTACCTCTCTTTCTCTTTCGTTCACTAATTGAGATTTAAGATTTGTTTTGATTTCCATTCATTGTTTAGGCAAAATTAGTTCTTTGATCTTTGATTCTCTTTCAATTTTATTTTGCAAATCGTTTTTGTTTCTCTTTGATTATAAACCTGTGCCTGGGGCGGTTAATATGCTATTTATATCCTTTCCTTCCCACAGATTTACTATGCGATGACAAAAGAATCCTTAGAACAGATGAGTTATTCTGGGGCGATGCCGATTATCATATCTTTTTCAGTTATACATAAAAAGGCTATTATACATATCTAGAAAAATGTTTGTGTTATAGATACATAGGCTATTATAATATTACAACCTTTTGTTATGTTTGGTCTATTAGGGCATCTTTATAGGCAAAACAGTTTTTGGTGTTCTTAGATTAAATATATTAGAAAAATAATCTAAGATCAGTAGTTAAGATCTTTTGCTAAAAAATTAGTTATAGGGAGAACATGTATAAGATCTTAAGATTTAATAATATAATATTATTAAACATATTACAATTATAAAATCTAAAAAAATTGGTATATAATATTAGAATTAAACTTATTACAATTATATAATATTCTTAAACTTACAAACTTATAAATTATAAAAATTATAAAAGAACATTTAAAATTGTGCTTTGTAGCTGTGCTTTGTAGTCACGGAGAGCATTCTCAAACAATTTCAAGGACCTCTTTGAGTGAGCATCAGGGACTGCTTTCATGGCATCCAGGTCAGGGCCAACGTACTGGAGTCCAGCCTTTGAGGAGATTATTCCTGCAACATCATCAATAAGAAGTGAAGTTTGCTCTCCAGCAAGTCAATGTCGACCAGAAGGAGCTTATCATCTAATCTCCTAACCTCTTTAACCAAAGTACTCAACAGCGCCAAAGCTTCAACATACTCCTTGTTCTCCATCAAAAGAGCAGCAAGCCTAGCCTCAACTCGCTGCCTGAGGAAAGTACGCTTCTCAGCACGGGTCCATTCCACCATTTCTTTGCAAAGAGTGATCTAGAGATCAGTTATCCCGGGTATCTTTGCCACAGCATCAATGATACCTCTGACGATTTTAGCGGTTTTCGCCTTGGGGATAAGCGAAAAGAAAGGCCTCAACTTGGTCAAGAATTTCCGGAGATCCTCACCTCTCTTCTCCTCAGTCAGTCGATCACAGAGGTTTGTAATCGCTTGCTCCTTGATCCTTATAGCCTCAGGAGATGAAGAAGGGTCCTCTAAAACTTGGTACAGTATGGAAATAGCCTCGAGCTGTTGGCTTCTTGAGCCGAGAAATCGTCTCGTGGTAGCAGGATACGTAACCATTGTGGTGGTTTTGTGCAAACTCAAATCCCTGCAACATTAAGCGCCATAGATATGTTAAAATATTTATCTGATCAGACTTATTCCTACTCTGTAGATTCACATCATTACAAAAACGAACAAAAGGTATTGATACAATAACAATATAATCAGAGTATCACTGTCCTCTGTATATATGATCAAGACAAGCCTAGAGATCTAACACATACAAAGCTAAAACGAGGCAAAAATAAAGCAACACAAGAGCTGAATTACGAAGCTTAGTTCAGTAAGATGTGAATCACAGAGACAAAGTTCAGTAATTTACTAACTATTCAGTTCGAATCATCTACTTATAAGATCCATTCAATTACCTACCAGCATCGGAATCTGATTGTCTCCACTAAGGTAAACTAAGCCCTTTGTCATTGTGATCATTATTACGATGATCATCTCCCAATCTTTTTTCACAAACTTTGATTTTCAGAGTAAAGGGTGTAACCAAACTGTAAAAAAGAAAACACACATTGAGATTAGATTATGAAACAAAACAGACTCTGCGTGAGGATCAAAGTGAGTGTTTGGCTACTCCAAATTTAAGGCTAATGCTAGTAAAATAAACAATCAACCACAAGAGAAAAGGCATCAAGAGACATATAAAGAGTCATCTTTTCAATCTACAGATCGAAACAATCCATTCACAAAAGATGCTTCTGACTAAGATTTGAGAAACTTTCACCAACATTCAAATCCAATTTCTCTTGTCCACACATACAATTCCTTCTCTAAACGAACAAAAAGGATCAATTTTTTTCTTTAAAATATTCTAGGGTTATAAAAATCTCAGATTCAGTAAGCTCAATCAAACATAGAAAGAACTGAAAGAATTCCCATATCACAAGATTGAACAAACACTCGCTATTCAAATACACAAAACTCCAGAAATTATAAATCTAAACAAGAGATTAAAGATGTGTGTTTGTACCAAGCTTAAGGAATTTTCTTATTCTCTGATTCCCGCGAATTCGATACTGCGACGGTCTTCAAGCGATTGCCCAGAAAGAAAGAACGAGACTTGATTCGATTTCGTAATTCCAAATATCACAACGTCGGCTTCACATATATATGTACCGCGTTTTGTCGAAGCTGAAACGAGAGAAATCTCTCCACCGAACAAAAAATAAACGTCCAATGAAAATAGCACACGTAGCACAAGAACAACATAAGAACAGTTCTGAAATAAGATCAGTTTTTCTGATCTAAGAGCACTGTTTAATATTTTTTGATTTTAAAAAGCCCAAGAACAGGGCAAGTGTTTCGGCGATAAAGATGGCCTTAAGGGTTTGTGTTCATTTGTTTTGCAGAGCTTGACACAAAGATGATCTAGCTGGAGATATTCAAAGAGAATCACAGAACAGCCAATATTATACAAAATGCACCATACCAAGATTCTACAAAAGGCATATCCTTTAACGTTGCTATTTTATGCTCTTGAATCCTGAATATGAATTTCCTATCATTAGAATCATGACACTTTTAAAATATAGAAGGTTAAATAAGACTTCTCTCCGTTGGTACTTTCTTGACTATTAGTAGGGATGATAAATTGAATATAGTTGGTATATCCCTTTCTACTTCTTTTTTTTGGGTTGCATTTTTCTTCTTATAATGATCATTATCAAGAGTTATATTTGTGTCTCGGACACAAAAACCAGTCGATGTCTGCAGTCTACACAAGATGTGGGTAAGTCACATCTTATATTGTCAAGGTTAGTTAGTTATTTGGTTTGGGTATCGATTTGTTTTTGTTGATAGAAGTCTTCTTGAAGAGTTTGATTTTGTGAATTTTGCAGCTTTAGAGGGAAAAGACTCAGGTGGTGGCAAATGAAGCCGATACATTATTCTTCTCCAGTTTGAATGTCCCAAAGACTATAGGCGGGTAGGCATCATCCCAGCCCAAGCGTACTCCAGTTTCAAACGAAGAGATGGAAGCCATTTTGGTTAGTACTTACTTACGTCATGGACATATGAATAACACTTTGATTAAGTCTTGCACATTTTCACAGTTTATGTTTCATTGCAACATTTCGTATTTACTGAGGTTATGATGGATGATGTAACCAGGCCCGGCTCAATAGTTATATGGACCCAGAGCAAAAGAAAAAAATTTGGACCCTTTTCTCATATAATTTTTTTTTTTTTTTAATTTGGATCCTAAATGTTAACAAAAAAAAACTCAAAAAATTAATGGACCCTGTGCAAATGCACACTCAGCACATGCATAGAGCCGGGCCTGGATGTAACCAACTACTAAGTTTATGGATCAAAAAACGAGATTCGAGTTTCTTTCTGCATTATGTGATAGTATTGTGCCGTTTCTAACTTCTCCCATCTGCAAATCTTCACAGTTGGGAGGCTGCCTCTGATCTTGAACATGGCTTTGTTTCTTATAATCTGACTGTGTGATTATTAGTTGATTGGATTCTTAATGATGAAGTTTTTCTACCTACGATAAAATCATTAAGGTTTGAGACAGATCTGAGGTACAACACAAACGGCCAAGCTTTTTGCGTATATGGATTCCAGTAGAGACTCTCGAGTCAACCACCTTATTTACCTCTATTGTGTTAATAAATAATTTTTCTAAACTTCACCCAAGATAATCAAGTCGTTTTATTTATTTTTTAGTATTGATTTGGATACTTGAGTAATCAAAATTAAATGTTCACGGGCCTTTAAAAGAATTTACACACACATATGATTGTTTATTAATTTCGTTTTTGACAGTAAAAATAAAAATAAAATAAAAAGAAAAATTTGGGAAAGATCATAATGTTCATTTTGATAATTACTTTTCCAGTAATTATCATAATGTCCACATACAGATTGGGGGTTACTGGAATATATAATTGCCGTAAATATGTAATTGATTTTGGTCGTCTGATTACATTTCACATATGGAATTATTTTAGATATGAAGCCGCAATAAAGAACTTGAAGCTATCATCTTGATCTAATCTTAGAAATTGAAGCTAAGACAAAACCATAATATATGATAATCATATAATTTTATTAAAAAATATATTATACATTAAAATTAAATGTATAACTTTAAATATTCAAATGGACAAATTTTATTTGACTGCTGTTATTAAATTGTGTATTTGATTAATACAATCCTCTCTTATTCAGTTAGAAAGGATTTTAAAGTGTTTTTTCGTCTAAAAAACACTATATAATTTCAACCAAAATCAAATCAAAAGGTGGATAGAAAATCTTTAATCATAAGATTAACTTTTTTAAAAAAAATATACACTCTTTATATCATCGCAAAATATATTAATGTTTATGCAATTAATTTCAATTCTGAACAAGTGCATTAAATTATGATTAAAAGTTCAGTCTATTTATGGTATTACGATGGGAAATAGTGGATGTGAGACATAAATGGGTAATTCGTATAATATAAAACATTGTACTTAAACGATTTTCAAAAAAATGTTAATTGCTTTGAGACATGTGTTTTGAGAATTTTGGATATTTTTGAAAATATTTTGAGAGCTTTTAAAAATTATAATTTCTACTAACTATATAAATTAAATATTCAAATGGAGAATATATGTATTTCTTCTAAATTTCTTAGCCAAAATTTATTAAGAACATTATTATATGGGTAATTGTTTAAAAGAGAAGGGCTATGGGACATAAATTTTTTAATGCGATAGATCAAGACAGGACGGAATGGGATGAGATCGAACGAGATTTAACACCGTGTAACAAAATTACTTTAACATTTTCAACAAACACGGTCTATGCTTGATTATTATGGATGGATTGCAAAAAATTGTATATTTTCCAGCTACGAAAATGATGATCATGTTTATTTTCGGTACGGGTTGCAGTATTCAACATATACACCCAAATATTGACAACACCGTAAAAGAGGCTAACTAATTTTTATAGAAAAATACTAATATTATACAATTAAAGTTTTACTACTTAAAAGGGTTTATTATTTGACTGAATATATGTTTTACCAGTGTTTTTGAAGTAACTTAATTTACTAATTAAGTACATACACTTAAAGAAATAATAATTAAATTTTGAGAAAAATTCCAGTCAATTTATGGTATTAAGACAAGAAATAGTATATGTAAACTGAAACGGGTAGTTCAAATAATAAAAATAAATATATTGAACAATTAATTTCTAAAAAAGGGACACAAAATTTAGATAAAAGTAAAAAATCAAAAAATATTGGTACAAAAATTCAAGTGTCAAGCTTTCACTAATTTGGATAAGGATTGACTATGCGACTAGGGTAATTAAACACTTTGGAATAGGCACTTTGAAAATTTTGGTATTTTTGGAAACAATTATATAATTTTTAAATTATAATTTTTGGATAATTTCAACTAACTAATAAAAAAAAATTCAACGGAGATTTCTGATATCCCGTCTAAATTTCTTACCTAATCTCAATTAATAAACATTGTCTAACGAGTAATTGTTTAAAAGAGAACGAATATAAGATAAAAAAATTCAGATAGATACGGAACGAGAGGAGACGAGATGAGATGGGATGAGATGGGTTGAGACGGAACGAGAGGAGATGGGTTGGGATGTGACGGAACGAGATATGTTTTCCGTTCCAAAGTAAATACGTTTAGGTTTAGTTTTTTTTTTAAATTTACATGAAAATAACGTACATGTGCTATAGCACCCAAGTTAATATAAATTTTAGTCATTACAAATTTAAAATTAATATGAAAATATTGTGTCCCGTGCTATAGCACGGGTTACTACCTAGTTTGTATTAAGACAAAATATTTAGATACAGTAATAAGTTTTGCGAGCGGGTAGACAAATTTTATATTTTATTCATTGAAAAGTTATATAGGCAAACCTATCTACTATATTGTTCCTTATTTTAAATCAATCTTCTGTTTCTTTCGTTATAAATAATACATCATTCTTGACGATAATCCACTTTAAAATTCTCGACAATCTTGAAGATTTTAAATATCTTTGAAGATCATACTCCATTTAAGCTTTGAAATGAACTCCTTTTGAAACGACTTCTTATAATTACTATCAAAGAAAAGTGACCGTCTAAGGAAAAAAAAAGGGTCAAAAACCATTAGGTGATTTTTTTAATGCATACTATAAGAAGATGTCATATTCAACATGCAGTAACCACCTCCCAAATATAATGAAGGAATGTAAATTATTAATCCAAATAAGCATTTGAAATTTATCAAAAACAAAACAAACGAAAGTTTATTAATGTGCATGTTTATCATAAAAAGTTTAGATAACTAATTACTTTCACAAAACTATTGAGGTGCAAAAAAAACAAATATATAGTGGTGGTTGTTGTATAATTGAGTGATCAGGTTTTATGTAATAGAGAGTCTGGCTAGCCCTCGGAGATGAACAAGAACAAAGAGTTTTACTACTTTTGTCTTATTAGGTAATTAATCATGAAAAAAAAATATCTACACTTTGCTTGTACATGCATGTCACAACCTAATGAATACATAATTTAAGTTTACTTATGATTCTTTAATAAATCTGAATGATCATGCTATGTTACGAATTAGTAGGTACATAGAAAAATGTAAAGGTACATCATGAAAACCATTTCTTTCATCTACGCTTTTGACGTATAGTAGTTTTTGCAACGGCTGTCCCGTCATGATTCTCAGCCGAACAATATTATATAGCACACTAAAACTTGTGTTGAAAAAAAAAAAACAAAAACTTGTGTTGCCTGAAGGAAACTTCATGTTGATTGTGGTAATCACATGAACATGCAGATTCGCATCGGCAATGAAGATGGGACTACCCAGGGACTATATACTCAAATCTGAGATATGTTAGGTCCGTATAAGTACATGCTTTAGTTTGTTTTCATTACGTCATCACTGGGACTCTAATGGTGTCATTGAATTTTTACGTACTGTAGACTGATTTTGTAGTTTTGTGCATTGAGTTTGCAAATACTCTTTCGTCTAGGTTTTTTTGTTTATTTTTGTTCAAATCTAGGTTTTATTTTCAGTAATTGTTTGAATAAATAACTAAAAACGAACCAAACTGAACCACCACAATAAGAAGTCGGGCGCGACGATTTCTCTCTAACCTAAAGCCTAAAGTTTTGTTCTCACCGTCGTCTTGTTCACCTCTCCGGTGTCCCGCTTCGACAGGGGCCGTGAGAAGGCCCCCATGCTTTTCGTTTCAGCTCAGGTTCTGGCACTTGTGTGAATCTACAAGCCTCTTAAGAGTACTGAAGCTCGTGGTGAAGGGGAGTAGTTCCGCTACGTGTGACGGCCACCTCATGGTGTTGACGGCGCTCCTCCGTTCGATTCTCTTCGCTCATCGACGGCTTGAGTTTCAATGGAGATCCAGCGATTTCATTTGCGTCTCACGACTCGGACCGGCGAGCATCTGTTTCATATCTCCTTCTCCTCCTTCGCAAACCCTACGACAGATTCATGCTTTGATTGGTTTACTGCGGCATGGCTTCTCTGACTCTTTGGCTTTCTCAATTTTGAAGTTTCTGCTTGAAAATCGGCCGACCTGCAATGTTCGGTGGTTGGGCTTCTTTCCATTGGGATTTCTCGCTGGTTGTCGGCATTGTTCCTGACGTTTGTTGCCCCTGTCCCCTCCGTGTGGCTCGTCTCGTCTGTTAGAGGTGATGCTGGCATCGAGTGGTCTTCATTGATTGCTCCTGCTTCCCTCCTTCAGATAGGTTTTCAGGGCATTCCTACCTCACGATTTCAATCTGATCTCTCACCTTGACGATTTAGCTTGCCTTTGGGATGAGAACTTTCTGTCTGCATTTTCTGCTAGAGGACATCTTTCAGATTTTGTAAGAGGTTGACCATGTTTGAAGCGTCAAGTGTATAACATCGTCTCGGTTCTCAGATTTTGTCTTTGGTAGATACGGTGGTGTTGAATTTTGGTGATGGTATAGCTTCCGTTGGTGGCTAAATTGCTGTCTCATTTGTTGACACCACAAGTATTTAGTTGCTTGTTGATTATGCTTCAAGGCCTGGTTCTGAATGTGGCTAACTAGTGCGGTTGCTTTGAGTCGAAGTTATTATTGTGATGAGTTCGTGCCTCTAGTTTCTTTTGATTTATACTCTAGAGGAGCTAGTAAGACCGATGGTATTCGATGTGGTTATCAATAGCATAAGTTATGCTCTGCGCTAGCTAACTTTGGGGAATGAACTTGGCAGAGGGAGCTCACATCGTTCGCAGGATTTGGTTCGTGTGAGGTTCCATTTTGGGAAAGCTCATGGATTTGATTGTTGAGTCGCTCTCACATGACGCGGGAGGAGTATGTGATCAAGGACTTTGAGTTTTTGCCATTGACAGCCCATCCTCAGACGTCCAGTGAAAGACTTCTAGTGCTAGTAAGTCGACCGCAATTTAGCATCTTCAAGTTGCAGTCAACCTTCTACTTCAGCTACCTATCTAGGAAGAACTTCAAAATCATCATAGCTTCATCTAACTTTTTCAGTTTCAACGCTTTGGTTGAGTGGATAGACCGAAATTTGTGCACTAAAATTTATGCTTCTATGTTTTTACCTTTTTTGCTATGGGACCATTTGTGTAGCTTTAAAATCTTTAATTGTAAACTTGAACTGTTTTTTATTTTTAATGAAATATTTATATTCTTAGAAAAAAAAAACTAAAAACTAGAAACCAGAAAATGTCATTTTATATGCTCTTAATTTCGAGACATTTAGGAAACTCCAATGTCTGATTAAAAATAGAAAATATAAAATATATGTTTATATCTTTTGAAAATAATAAAATAAAATATTTAACATATGTCAAAATATAATGGGTATGCTGACACATATTACAATTATTATTTATATTGTTTCCAATATTTTACAAATTGATTTCTTTTTATTTGACCAGAAAATATATTTTATTTTGTACATTATAAGGAATCCCTAAATTGTTGATTTCTTTCTATTTTTTTCTAATGTAATAGTTGAAAATAAATTAAATATCTAAATAAAAATTATAACAAAAATAGCAAAAAATCTTCAATATTTTTACAGCTGTAGAGAATCTTTTATTAGGGTTTCATTGTAATCTTAAAGAGCCACCCATTTATTTTTGTTGTATTTGTATATATATATATACACTTCTTATCTCTTCATAAGACAACATACGCCACGCAACCTCTTAATCTCTCACATGTATTCACATCCTTCTCTTATGATGTCTCTTAGTGTACAAATCAAATCGGTGATCTCTTCTCTCTCTCAAAACTTCTCTATTTCATCATCTATTCAAGTCATGAATATGCACCACTCTCATCAGATGCAAAAGGCTAACAGATCTTCATAGGTTCTGGACGACAGGATCAGTAAACGGACATGTATATTATCTAAAACCGATCGAAGAGAGTATCGAAGCATATACCTTTTATGTTTGCTTTTTCGAGATTTTTTTTTTTTCTTATTCACATATATATATATAGTTACATGATATTATTGATATATATATATATATATTATGCCTTACATAAGTTAGTTTCAATATTGTATTCGTTGCAGATATACGCTTTCTCTTCTGCGATATGTATAACCAACATGGGATCTCTTGCCGCTCCGATCATATCAATATCCCAGGTTTTTCTCTATATTTCAGGATGTTTTCAATATATTATTATCTGGTATTGATGATTGCATTACATTCAGATTCGTAGAAGAATTTTATACACACAATCTTGAAAGAAAAAACAATTGTATGTATAAAAAATATGAAAACCTTGGATAACTCGAGGTAACTCGAGTATATGAACATTTTTCGTTTCATAATATCTGTAAATGCCACCAAAACACTATATGGTTAGTTTGTTTATAGAAATTTAACTTACATTCATTATATACATTCGTTATGGTTACGTACATTGTAACTTATTATAAATCTATTATTCTTGTAGATAAAAACCATGTAGTCTTTTTTTTTTATATATAACTTAAAGTGATAGCTCACATGGGCGCTATAGCTTGAAGTAATTATTAACCTCGGTATGACTGTCTTTGTAAGTTACAACAAAAAAAAAAAAAAAAAAAAAAAAAAAAAGACAAGAGAACCCAAATGAAGGTACCAAATCATTTCAAAAATGGTTGTGTCGTTCTTATTCTTTGCACCCGTATAATGGACCAGATTCTGCACTAAAATAGATATATAATTTGATCAACTATCACTTATCCTCAAAAATATGTCTTGATTATGGTATATGAATGAGCTGATTGATGTATTTTTTGTCAAAAATCAGGTTAACGGGATAGACTTAGAAAAGAGATTTCATAGAAAACTGTGAAAGATTGCTAGGGGCTCAGGACTGGCTTAATTAGATGTGAAATGCCACGTAGTTCATGCAACATTTGTGGTAGGCAAACTACATAGTATTGCTCATCTAAGTTGTTCTTGAGCTTCTATCAATCTTTCATCTTCTATTCTAAAGTCGCTCCCTATTAACCTGATTACAGAAAGGAACACAACAATCAGCTCCATAATAGACCATAATCATTTTGAGAATAAGTCAGCTCCATAATAGACCATAATCATTTTGAGAATAAGTGAGATATGATCAACTGAATATCTATTGTAGTGTAGAAATTGGTCCATTAGACGGGGCAAAGAATACGAAAGACACAACCATTTTGTATTTTTTCGTACCTTATGTTGGGTTCTCAGTTACAGTAGGTATATTAATGGACCCATTTATCACTAAAAAAAACAAACTATTTTTTAGAGAGGATTTTCCAGCAAGTCCCTCAAGAATATATAGCCCATTGTGAAAAATTTGCAAAAAAAAAAGAAAATTTATCGCAATTTGTTTTCCAAAAATTAGAAAACCTTGCAATTTTACAAGAAAAAAATAATGTGGTAGATCCGTCACAAAGTTTATTTAGTAAATGTCCCGTAAATGTTTCACAAGTATTGCTACAGATTTAGATATTCCTTTAAACCGTTTTAGAAACTAAATTATATTTTCACGTAAATCCGTAGTAAATTTATTAATATATTTGTGATAGAAAATAAAAAAAATATTAAGAAAAATAAATTATTTTAGAGAATAATAATACAATATATTTTAATTTAATTAAAATTATTAAATAAAAATATAAATAAAATATATATATTTTATTATATAAAGTTGGATTTTGAAAGTTAGTCATTAACAAAATTTTGACATATGTCAAGTTTATATCAATATGAGATTTTGACATATGTAAAAGTTAATATTTAATAGGAGAGATTTAAGATTACAACAAAAATAAAATAATTTGTTTTAAACAATATTAATAATGTAAAGATATAATTATCAAAAAATTACAAAATTAAAAAAAAATTAAAGAATTATAAGGAGATTATATGTATACATATATATATTTCATAAAATTCAAAATTCTAATATTATTTACTTATATTTAATTTTAAGTTATTAATTCTACAAAAAAAAGAAATGTGATTAAGGAAAACATACAGTTAATTATTATTTCTTAATTTTTTAAATACTCACTTCTATATAAACATAGATTGTCTCACACTTTTCATCTAACAAAATAATTTATTCAAAATATTGCTTTCAACTTTGTTCTATTGGTAAAACTTTTTTAATGGAAAAGTAATTTTTTTTTTTAAACCAAAATTTACTCCTACGTTCTCCTTTTCAGTTTATAATAGATAAAATTAATATATTGAACCAAATAAAAAGATTAATATATGCATATTCTTTTTCGAATACTGTATTTTAAACTTTAATGTAGTATCTTTAGATTGTTTTATTTAATTTATATTTTCACCTTTGAATTATTTGAAATTCACATATTACCGTGCTTATAATTTTTTATTAATTTTTTTTTTTTATGTCAAATTAATTTTCTTCTATTTTTTCAATCTTGATTGGTTAGTCATAGATCCTTTTTGTGTAAACATAACTGTTACCATTCATTCAATCTCAATGGGAGGTAAAGAGTAGAAGCTCATTAACCTAATAATTAGATAAAATAGACTAATCAAACACAAGTTTACAACAAACATAGATAGATAGATTAGAAAAACATAAACTGTTGTTGATAGATCCATAGGAATTCGGAGACTGTGACACCCTGGTTTACAGATAGGTTTAAAAAAATTTGATTTGGCAACTTATGTCACCAAAGTGCACTTATCTTTTTGATCAAGAGTTCCGACAGAACTCCAAAGTTAAGCGTGCTTGAGTTGGAGTAGTTTCAGGTTGGGTGACCTTTTGGGAAGTGATTGTCGAAACTGTGCGAGTGAGGACAAAACATAGGAAAAGATCATATGGTGAGTTATAGGGGTAATTATTTAAAGTCACCCAAACGTAACCAACTGACCGTCGGATATGGGTGGGCCAGAAGTAGATGTGCGGCCTACTAGGACGATGGACCCATGGACTGGGAGAGGACATGGAGCTCACTAAGCAAGGTGGCATTCGGGGCTTTCTAGAGACAAAGGCTACATCATGGTGTGTTAAAGACACTTCCACGAATACAATGGAAAATTTAACATTAATTACTATCAAAAAAAATTTTGACGTTAGAAAAAGGTCTTTTGTTTCATTGGTTGTTAGAGCAAGCCATTTTGAGATAGCTAAAAGACATGAACATGTTCTCTCTACACATGAAGAGGACAGAGCTGAGGTTCTCTCTATGGTAGAGGAGGTTAGAGGCAAGATTATCTTCCCAAGGGAGAAAGGTGAAGGAGGTTGGACGCAAGGTTATCTCCCCAAGAGAGGAAGGTGGAGCTAAGGTTCTCTCCATGGTGGAAGAGGTTGGACGCAAGGTTGTCTCTATAAAGGACGAGGGCGGAGTCAAGGTTCTTTCCATGGTTGGTCATACACTATTGTGATGATACATCACTGATTAGTATACTATGTAATCTACTTTTTATTCGAATTTTTTTGAGCAAATAATTTTACTAATTAAAAAAACTATGCAAAAGTGAAAGTAAAAAGACATATAATAGTTGGTTTAATGTGATCATATAGATATTTTCTAGGTGGTGGTAAAGAATATATTTGTAACATACAATATATTTAGGTGTAAAAAATACGCTTTTAATAGTAACATACATAAAAAAAAAAAAATATACATATAAATCAGTATATTATAACAAAGATAAAACTTATAAATAATGTTCTTTATAAAACTTTAAATCCGCACATCGGGCAGGTCCTTATCTAGTGAAACAACCCTTCCCGTTTTTTTTTTTTTTATACCTTAATTTACTAGTGGTCCCATACCCACTAACATCCTAACAACAATCAATAACCGCGGATAACCCAATAGAACAATTTCCATTAAACCAAACGAATACCAACAGCAATAATCCAATACCAATAAATGAACCAATAACACAATAATCCAAATAAGCAAATCCAAAGCTAACAGCCTACCATGTTCCATTGACTTAATCTAGCAACATAACAATAGCTAGACCACAATCAACCAAGCCTCTAGAACATCCCTTCCTCATCGCCTTGATTCCACGATCACACTTTGCCTTTACCTGCACCACAAACACATATTGCAATGCATGAGTATTTTACAAACACTCAATAATGCAATCCTCCCATCTACTGGGCTATACACACAAGCAATAGAGTATTCAATAACCACACACAACAATCAACACACAACGATCAACGAACCAGGACTCAGCATCGACCGATGCCAACTGAGGAAGCATCAATCGACGCAGAAGCTGCATCGACCGATACCCAGTCTGCATCGACCAACGCATGCTCGACGCAACACGAAAACCCTAAAGTTGATCGCGCCGTCCTCGCACTTGCATCGACCGACGCAAGCAATGCATCGATCGACGCAACGTCGAGCACCGTGATTTCCCCGAAGCTTCTCGCCGGATCTCGTTCCTACAACCACAGAAACTCATTCCCAAGCCACAAGAAAACTTCCTAACGTCCTTAACTACGATCTAACACATCTAACAACACCAAACAAGCAAGTTAAAGGTTCCTCTAGCTTAGATCAGCCATGGTCATGCACTTACCTGTGCCAAGACGAATCTGAACAATAAACAAGCAAGAACAAGCCTCTAGGAAGCTCCTACAACGATCCCAGCTACAGATCTCTGGAACGCACCAAAACTCCAAGAAAACTCCAAACTCTCAAGAACTCTTTCTCTCTCACGTTCGCTCTCCAAAACGGCTGAAACCCTCGAATGAAACCAAAACACGACTTAAGGGTTTCCTTTTCCCTTTGTCCAAAACGCAGCGTTTGACTTAAGTCAAAACGCACAGAATTGAACCTGCATCGACCGATGCACCAACTGCATCGACCGATGCAATCCCTAAACCGGGATTTCGGTTCACGGATGTTACAATTCTCCCCCACCAATAAGGATTCGTCCCCGAATCCCGCAATACCGTCCATCTGCCAAGGACCTCCGTGCTACCGTCAACACGGCCCTTACGTCCCCAGACCGGACCAAACACCGTCAGCCAAGGTTTCCCGTGCCACTGTCGCAACAGCCCGCACACCTCCGACTGACCCTCGAGGTCTCCCTCTAGCCAATATACTCGCATCATAAACACTATTTGCTCACAACTCAGTGCTTCCCCCGTCCGTGGTCGCAACCAACGAATCATGCCGGCTCGCTATCAGGCCAACCGCCTTAAGCTACGGCATCCAGGAAGTCACTCACACTCACTCCCCCCGCTCTCGGGTTGCAACCCTCGAGATATACCGGCTCACTGCCGAGCCTCGGCTCACAGCTACGGTATCCAGGGAGTCTCACATATCCCGCTCTTGGGTCGTCACCCTCAAGCACGCTCTCGGATCGTCATCCGAAGCAACATACCACTCCCACTCTCTGGCCACAAAGTCCATCGAGCTATCGGTATCATGTGAGTTGGGCCCACACGGCCTCGAGCAAAACAAATACTGATGCCAACGAGTATCTCCCGGCTAGATCTACCTCAACATTTCCACAAAAATTTCCTTTCTAGAAAACTTTCTAATTCTGGAAACTTTCCTTTCTAGAAAACTTTATAATTCTGGAAACTTTCCTTTTGTGGAAACTTCCTATTTATGGAAACTTTCCAAAAATAGAATCCCGAGCTATTTCTCTTTTCCCATGACAACCACAGTCAAGCATAAGAAAAAATACTCATCTTATTAATCTCAAAAATGTCACAATCGTTACAACCTCAACGAAATTACATCAGAAAAAGCAAAAAAATACAACAACCGGAGCCATCAACCCGCATCCCGAGCACCACCTCATCTTGAAACTTAGTCGCACAACCAACCACCCCTAAGCGACCAAATACCAAGAGAGATGGGCTGTAATACTCCGTACCCGCTCCAGCCACGGACTACAACTCGGACCCGGCTAGACAACTCAAGTCGCGGTCTGCTTCTCAAACCACTTCTTAAACCTTGCCTTCTTCCTCGCCTCGGGCTCCCAAGTCTGCTCCTATACTCCGTCACAGTCCCACAGGACTCTCATCAAAGGAATCTTCTTCTTCCGAAGTTCCTTGACTCTCCTCTCGAGCACCCTCAATGGTCTCGCCTCTAAAGTCATGTTAGGCTGAAGATCCTCAGGAATCTTAGCCAACAACTGATCACCCTCATGAAGACACTTCCTCAGCATCGACACATGAAATACCTTGTGGAACGCACGCATAACCTCAGGCAACTCCAGCCTATATGCCACTGGCCCCACCTGCTCTACCACTCTGAACGGACCCATGTACCTCGGACTCAACTTAGTCTCTGTCAATGACCTGTTCGGACCCCGCAACATGGCCATCTTGAGGTACACTCTATCACCAACCTGAAACTCAAGATCCTTTCTCCTCCTATCAGCATAACTCTTCTGCCGATCCTGAGCCTCCTTCATGTTCAGCCTCAAAACCCGGATCTTCTCCGAGGTCTCCTGAACAAAATCTGCACCAAATATGCTCCTCTCCCCCACCTGAGTCCAACATAACGGTGTACGACACGGCCTCCCATATAAAGCCTCATAAGGAGCCATCCCAATACTAGCCTGGTAGCTGTTGTTATAAGCAAACTCCACCAAGCTCAAGTGATCTGCCCAATGACCACCCCAATCCAGCACACACATCCTCAATAAATCCTCCAAAATCTGGATCGTCCTCTCTGACTGACCGTCCGTCTGAGGATGATAGACTGTACTCATATGCACCTTCGTGCCCATCTCTGCCTGAAACGCCCTCCAGAACACCGAAGTGAACTTAGAATCTCTATCAGACACAATACTAGCAGGCACACCGTGCAACCTGACTATCTCCCTCACGTACTTCTTGGCCAAAACCGCTGCTCCATCAGTTTTCTTGATGGCCAGAAAATGCGCAGACTTAGTCAAACGGTCCACAATGACCCAAATAGCATCAAACATCCTCGACACAGGCAAACCCACCACGAAGTCCATCGTGATCAAATCCCACTTCCACTATGGAATAGGCAAACTCTGCAATAAACCACCAGGAACCTGATGTTCTGCCTTCACCAGCTGACAAGTATCACACTTCGCCACCCAGTCGGCTACGTCCTTCTTCATCCCGACCCAGTGATAATACCGCTTGAGGTCACGGTACATCTTGGTCGCCCCTGGATGAATAGAGAACTTGCTCGAATGAGCCTCTCTCAGTATCTCCTGCCTCAAATCCTCACCCTTGGGCACACAGATCCGACCATGCACCAGGATAGTACCATTAGCAGAAACCTGATACTCTGCACCCGCAGCCTTAGAGGCATTCATCAGCCCCTCATCGCTCTCCTGAGCTAACCTCACTCTGCTCAACAAATCCGCTCTATCAGCTGCCTCCAAACCCAAAGGTTCCTGTGAGATAGCACACAAACTCAATGCACTAATCTCACCTACCAAGGCCTCCATATCCTGCTCCTGAGCCGAAGCCACCCGCTTCCGACTCAAGGCATCTGCAACCAGGTTAGCTTTACCAGGATGGTAAGCTATGTCCAAATCATAATCCGCTACTAACTCCATCCAACGCCTCTGCCTCAAATTCAGCTCAGGCTGAGTAAAAATGTACTTCAGACTCTTGTGATCTGTAAATACCTGCACCTTCCCACCATACAGATAGGATCTCCAAATCTTAAGAGCAAAGATCACTGCTGCCATCTCCAAGTCATGAGTAGGATAATTAGCTTCATGCTTCCGCAACTGCCGCGAAGCATAGGCTATAACCTTCCCCTGCTGCATAAGTACACAACCCAACCCCACTTTAGAAGCGTCTGTATACACAACATAAGGATCGTCCTGCTCAGGCAGTGCTAACACCGGCGTGGTAGTCAACATCTGCTTGAGACTTGCAAAACTCGCCTCACACTCCGGTGACCATACAAATGGAACATCCTTCCCTGTAAGCTTAGTCATCGGCTGTGCCATACTCGCAAAACCCCGAACAAACCTCCTGTAGTAACCTGCTAACCCCAGGAAACTCCGAATCTCAGTGGCACTCTGCGGCCTCGGCCACTCCCTGATGGACTGAATCTTCTCTGGATCGACTGAAACTCCCTCAGCTGAAACAATATGACCCAAGAACCCCATCTCACGCTGCCAGAAACTGCACTTGCTCAGCTTAGCAAACAACTTCTGCTCCCTCAGCTTCTCCAACACTGCTCTCAAGTGTACTGCATGCTCCTCAGGACTCTTAGAATATACCAGGATGTCGTCGATGAAAATGATGACTGACACGTCCAGAAACTCCTGGAACACGCTGTTCATCAATCTCATAAACGCAGCTGGCGCGTTTGTCAACCCAAACGGCATCACCACAAACTCGTAGTGCCCATATCTCGTCCTGAAGGCTGTCTTCCTCACATCTGCCTCATGTATAGGAATCTGATGATATCCTGATGCCAAGTCGATCTTGGAGAACCAAGTAGCACCCCTCAACTGATCCAACAACTCATCAATCCTCGGAAGAGGGTACTTGTTCTTCACAGTAACTCGGTTCAAACCCCGATAGTCAATACACAACCGAAAACTCCCATCCTTCTTCTTAACAAACAACACTGGAGCTCCCCACGGTGAACAACTAGGACGGATAAAACCCTTGCCCAACAAATCCTCCAGCTGCTTCTTCAGCTCTGCCATCTCTGCTGGAGCCATCCTGTAAGGAGCCTTGGATAACGGCATCGTCCCCGGTTCCAGCTCAATAGTAAAAGGATCCGACCGAGATGGTGGTAATCCCTGCAATGACTAGAACACATCCTCAAAGTCCTCCACAACCGGGATACCGCTAACCGTAGACTTCCCCACTGACTCTGGCATAGATATAGTAACCAGATAAGCCTCACGGCCCTTCTCGATCATCTTCCCCGCCTGAACAGCTGAGATCACGAGACTCCCCGAAGTCGGTCTAATACCCTGAAAAACCAACTTCCCTCTTGGACGCTCAAACTCCACTCTACCCCGATAGCAGTCCAAATGCACCTTATGCCGATGCAACCAATCCATACCAAGAATAACATCATACAACTCCACTGGACTGATAAGCAAATCCGCTGGCCACGACTTTCCTGCGATCTGAATATCCACTCCTCCAGCTCGTCCAATAACCCTCAGGAACTTGCCTCCTGCAACTCTGACAACTCCTGAACACTCTCCAGGATCCCCTCTGATCCCCGCACTCTCGGCACACTCCGGAGTAATGAAGCTATGAGAAGCTCCAGAATCAAACATAACATGGGACTTAAACCCGCCCACCAACAAGGTCCCTACACAAACCTTATGTGTTGAGAACCTAACACTTGACCACAAGCAAAACAAAAAATAATTTGAACTATTGAATTGACCAAGCTCGAATCTCAGAAGTTATACCTGTGATCGCTCCTGCACTAGTGCCACCGGCCTCCTGAGTCGAGTACACCTGAGACGTCGGCTCGATCCAACCCACCGGCTGCACACCGTGCTGCACAACCTGCTGCATCCCTGGCTGAGCTCCAGCATGCAACACTGCTACTGCCCTCTGCTGCAACTTGGGACAACGAGGCTTGATGTGCCCCGGCTCTCTACAATAGTAACACACCCGAGTATCTGCCCGCGGCTCCATCACCGCCCGCTGCTCTGTCACTGCCCACTGCTCACCTCTCTGCGGACAGCTAGTCACCTTGTGGTCTATGCTACCACACCCAAAGCATCTCGCACCCCCGTGCCTCGACCTCTGCATAACATCAAACTTCCGCTTCTGCCCTTGCGCAGGCTTGCCGCCCTTGCTAGGAACAGAAGACGGCTGAGACTGCTGTGGCTGCACTGAAGAACTGGCCACAACCACCTGTGACCTCAAGTCATCCTCTATCCCAGCTGCAACCCCAACCAACTCTGCTCTCGTAGCATAGCTCCTCACTCTGCACCGAGTCCTCAAATCATCCCGCAGAGCCAACAAAAACCTCCGCACCTGAGCCGACTCTGGCTCCCATGCCCTGCCTGCATACCCCACAAGCCGACTGAACTCTGCATCCAGCTCCCGCACTGTACGGTCTCCCTGAGTCAACCCCAAGAACCGTGCCTCCATACGATCAAGAGCCTCCTGAGGAAAATACTTGGAGTTAAACTCACTCACAAAATCTCCCCAAGACATACCCCGCTGCACCCTCCGTGCTGTCACCGACCTCCACCACACACGTGCATCTCCTGACAAGTAAAACACTGCCAGATCCACTCTGTACCGGTCGGGACACCTAAGCGAAAGGAAAATATCCTCCATCCGCTCTCTCCACTCATCCGCTACACTCGGATCGGTACTCCCTGAGAAATACCCTGCTCCCACATGCCGCAGCTGCTCCATCATCCGCACATACTGTGCATCCACTACATCGGTCCCCGGCTGCACACCTGCCTGCAAACCCGCTGCAGGCTGCACCACTGGAACCTGGCCACCACCCCCTGGCGGCACTACTGGATCCTGCCCACCAACCACCGGCGGCACAACTGGATCCTGCCCACCAACCACTGGCGGCACCACTGGACCCTGCCCACCAACCACTGGCGGCACAACTGGACCCTGCCCACCAACCACTGGCGGTACAACTGCTGGAAGTCGCTGCAAAGCCTGAGCTACCTGAGCTAGCAAGTCCATCAAGGCATCCTCCCTGCCTGGAGCACCTCCCGCTGCAACCCCCACACCCGGGGCAACACCGTGACCAACACCGTCACCCAAACCAGCCTGGTCTCCAGACACAATAGGATCAGCCTGTGACTCCGCTACCTCCTCACTGGCCATGCTCTGGGTCACACTCTCACTGGCCACAGGAACCTGACCTCGTCCCCGACCACGACCACGACCACGACCACGACCCCGACCACGACCACGACCACGCCCGCGACCAACAGCAGCCTCACCTCTAACCATCTGTATCATCCAAGAACAGAAGGCTAAGCAAACAATATTTCTAATACACAAAAACACAACTTACCGTGGAATCACAAAACAGGCTCGAAGAGGATGTTCTAGGACTTCATGCCACACACAATTGACCCAACTCATACAATCAATCATAGCATGGAATCCTAAACATTGACAGCAAAAGCACAATGAACCCTAGACCTAGAACCGTAAGGGCTCTGATACCAAAATGAAACAACCCTTCCCGTCCAACCATGGACTGGGAGTGGACATGGAGCTCACTAAGCAAGGTGGCATTCGGGGCTTTCTAGAGACAAAGGCTACATCATGGTGTGTTAAAGACACTTCCACGAATACAATGGAAAATTTAACATTAATTACTATCAAAAAAAATTTTGACGTTAGAAAAGGGTCTTTTGTTTCATTGGTTGTTAGAGCAAGCCATTTTGAGATAGCTAAAAGACATGAACATGTTCTCTCTACACATGAGGAGGACAGAGCTGAGGTTCTCTCTATGGTAGAGGAGGTTATAGGCAAGATTATCTTCCCAAGGGAGAAAGGTGAAGGAGGTTGGACGCAAGGTTATCTCCCCAAGAGAGGAAGGTGGAGCTAAGGTTCTCTCCATGGTGGAAGAGGTTGGACGCAAGGTTGTCTCCATAAAGGACGAGGGCGGAGCCAAGGTTCTTTCCATGGTTGGTCATACACTATTGTGATGATACATCACTGATTAGTATACTATGTAATCTACTTTTTATTCGAATTTTTTTGAGCAAATAATTTTACTAATTAAAAGACTATGCAAAAGTGAAAGTAAAAAGACATATAATAGTTGGTTTAATGTGATCATATAGACATTTTCTAGGTGGTGGTAAAGAATATATTTGTAACATACAATATATTTAGGTGTAAAAAATACGCTTTTAATAGTAACATACATAAAAAAAAATTAAATACATATAAATCAATATATTATAACAAAGATAAAACTTATAAATAATGTTCTTTATAAAACTTTAAATCCGCACATCGGGCAGGTCCTTATCTAGTGAAACAACCCTTCCCGTTTTTTTTTTATACCTTAATTTACTAGTGGTCCCATACCCACTAACATCCTAACAACAATCAATAACCGCGGATAACCCAATAGAACAATTTCCATTAAACCAAACGAATACCAACAACAATAATCCAATACCAATAAATGAACCAATAACACAATAATCCAAATAAGCAAATCCAAAGCTAACAGCCTACCATGTTCCATTGACTTAATCTAGCAACCTAACAATAGCTAGACCACAATCAACCAAGCCTCTAGAACATCCCTTGCTCATCGCCTTGATTCCACGATCACACTTTGCCTTTACCTGCACCACAAACACATATTGCAATGCATGAGTATTTTACAAACACTCAGTAAGGCAATCCTCCCATCTACTGGGCTATACACACAAGCAATAGAGTATCCAATAACCACACACAACAATCAACACACAACGATCAACGAACCAGGACTCAGCGTCGACCGATGCCAACTGAGGAAGCATCGATCGACGCAGAAGCTGCATCGACCGATGCAAGTTGCACTTGCATCGACCGATACCCAGTCTGCATTGACCAACGCATGCTCGACGCAACACGAAAACCCTAAAGTTGATCTCGCCGTCCTCGCACTTGCATCGACCGACGCAAGCAATGCATCGATCGACGCAACGTCGAGCACCGTGATTTCCCCGAAGCTTCTCGCCGGATCTCGTTCCTACAACCACAGAAACTCATTCCCAAGCCACAAGAAAACTTCCTAACGTCCTTAACTACGATCTAACACATCTAACAACACCAAACAAGCAAGTTAAAGGTTCCTCTAGCTTAGATCAGCCATGGTCATGCACTTACCTGTGCCAAGACGAATCTGAACAATAAACAAGCAAGAACAAGCCTCTAGGAAGCTCCTACAACGATCCCAGCTATAGATCTCTACAGGAACGCACCAAAACTCCAAGAAAACTCCAAACTCTCAAGAACTCTTTCTCTCTCACGTTCGCTCTCCAAAAACGGCTGAAACCCTCGAATGAAACCAAAACACGACTTAAGGGTTTCCTTTTCCCTTTGTCCAAAACGCAGCATTTGACTTAAGTCAAAACGCACAGAATTGAACCTGCATCGACCGATGCACCAACTGCATCTAATAATGTGTGTGTGTTTGTGTGTGTGTTCACTCTTAAATTTTCACAAACATTTAACCTTTCTTGGTCACAAGCGCAATGATGCTACTCGATATGTTCTTCAGAACCCTGAAAATTCCATTAACATCTCAAGTCCTATAGAGATTTTGTATTCACATGTAATATGAAATTAGGAATGAGTGACTTTACCCTTCTTTGCTCCATAGATCTTGCATTCCGTTGGAGAATATAATGTTGCTACCAAATCTCTTCAATACCATCTCTATTCTCTGCAACGAACATACTCTGATCAAAAGCTGAGCGTTTAGGTATGTTATCTTCAAAATTTAAACAAACCTGTTCGCCAAATTCGGTGGTAATCTAGTGTGGTCTAGGCTTGACACCATATGCCCTTAGACATTCTTCTTGGTCTCCTTTGTCATTACTTTCGAATGGTTGAAATATACTCTGGTTCGAACAGCTTATTGGCATGACCATCTCTGTGCAAGCCTTTTTTTTTCATCCAATAGTAGCATTGATCCATTGGTAAGTTAAATACCAAATTTTGTAAATTATTGTGAACTGTTCAATTAATTAACAAAAAGGAAACATATAGACTCATGGATACCTGCCAAGACCAACCATTGAGTCCATGAGGATCAGATTCGTTTTCAATATCGAAGCAATTCTCTGAACTTGAATAGTTGTAGTATAAGGTTGCAGCAGCAAATGCACAATCAAGATTGCTGGCTTCTACAGGAAACCCGTCGGAGACCACCAGAGTAATTAGGAGACTGAGGACCAGAAGGAAGAACCGAAAGAGATGAAGAATAATTCATAAATCTCCCTCCGCCGCCACCACCAACTCCACCACCACAACTTCCTCCTCCTCCACCACCACCACCAAGCGACGACATCATCATCATTAAACCTGTACAACAACGAAGACAATATCAAATCAAATGATCAATTTGGAACACATGCACAACAAAAACACTAATTTTCCAACAAACTTCAAATAACCCTCAATTCCGATCCAAATAAAAAAACCCTAATCATAAAACAGTTTTCGATTTAAACAATTCTACTAAGAAACTTACCTTTCTGATTCCAATTGATTCAATCTCTCTACAAATTTAATCGACTCCAACTTCAAACCGCATCAATCTTCAACTATTACTCGATTCTTTCTTTGGCGATTGGCTTCCAAATCGCCTTCGCTACTTATCTCTTTCTCTCCATTGCCTTCGAATCCATACACTTCGAATCCATACACTTCCTATGAAATCGCAACCGAGAGAGAGAGACGAAAAAAAAAGAAATCGAGGAGGAAATGTTTTTTTTTTTCTTTTGTTTTATTATTTCAACCAATAGAATTGGGACACCTAGCGCCTCTTAAACAAAAATTGGGTCTCTTATATAAGGGGAGATCTAACAATTTTTTCCATATCTGATTTATTTTTTTTCTTCTTTTTAGTTAGAACTCCCCTTAAATTCTCTTAAATCCCCGATAAACAAGGTCTTATGAATCAATGTTACACAATATAAGAACGCTTAAACCAACTAAAATCGAATAAGAGTTTTAAACGCTAGGTGTTGAATCTTCGACCGCTGAGTATCTTAACACTTTAACATTATACAGAAACCAAAGGGCCTTTACGAGATATTAAATACAGCTAGAAACTGTAATAACAAATCACGAGAGCACGACACTGATAGTATAATGGTATCATAATATTCTGTTTAAATACATATCCCTTTGGCTTTATACACATTAGCAAACACTATAGTTGACTTTTTGTTTGGTCGATCAATCGATAGTGACCATATAATGATAACATATCAGAAATAGTTTGTGAATCTCTCACTGTACATAATAGAGTTATGATGCTCATTGCAACCAAATTAAGAATCCAAATTCAAAAAAAAATAACAAAAAAAAAGTAAAAGAAAAGAAAAGAAAACTCAAAGCTTCAAGGTTAGATCGGGAAGAGAAGTACTCTCCATATCCATCGCTTGTTTGACATCCAAGAAATCCATTTTTCTTTCACTTAGATTATCATTACCCGCTTCAGCCGCAACCGCGTCGGTCCCTTGCCTGAAACTCCCTGGCCAAAGCATCTCGGCCTCGTCATCGTCAACGTAAAAGGGTATACAATTGCCGAAATACCCCTGGTTGAACCTGGCAATGTTTCTAATAATTGTCTCTGGTGTCTGCCTGGTAATACCACCGACATCATGGGACGAGGCGTGAGCTCGGATTCCCAATGTCCTAAACGATGTCATATTCGCATTTCCGCTTCCGTGAAGCGGCAAACACGATAGAGCAGCTGCTGTGGCAGCAGCCGCGTAATTGCTACTGGATCCTCTGCCGGGAAAGACCCCAGCAAGACCCATACGCATAGCGCGTTTGGCGAGTGTTCTCTCGCGTTTGTGAGCGTTTTGGTGACCACCAAGTGCCTGAGAGCTATAGAACTTCCTTTGGCAGTAGTTGCAAGAGAAGACTCTCTTCGAAACAGAAGGTTGTTGTTGCTGCTGCTGTTCTGGGTTGCTACTCTCGCTTGTGCTTGAAAGTGGCAATGTCAAAGACGATGATTCAAGATCCAAATTGTTGTTATTCTTGTTGTTGTTGTTGAAAGAGAGGCTAAGATTAAGAGAGATGGGTTTGTTGTAATCTTCCCCAACCGGAGACAAGTTTGAGGCTACTTGGCTGCTGCTGCTGTCCGATGAAGCTTCAATCTCGAGGTCTAATATTGGTCTCATGATTTCTGGCAGAAACTGAGTGTGGTGTTTTTATTTCCTTTTCTGCAATGATTTTTTTATCGAAGAAAGATTGTTAAAACTATTTAGGAAATATCATTATTTGTATAAACGAAATCTATGAGAAGTGTATAGAAAGGAATAATTTTACTAAGAAATTGGATTGGTTGATTTGGTTCTGTGACTTCTGTCCAAACAAAGTCGATAATGAAAACAAAATATTCTTAACAAAAATAATTATTATTTTAGCATAAAGATAGTGGAGGGGAAACATTGGGTGTGACCATAAATGGTCCTAACGAGTCAATGAGTAGACAACATCAGAAGTGCCAAATTTAGTACTGACACATCCATCCTTCAAACAGTCAACTCTATACTAATTGAATCATCAAATTTTCACTTAATAAAATTGACTAATTTCCAAATAATTTTATCACTTTCATCATCTACTTGATAAAAAAAAATTAAAACATGATAAAAAACTCATTCTATTTAATTTACTTGATTTTGCTTTTGAAAACCCTAAAACAATAACACTGAGAAATTAAAGGGACCCAAAAAAAAAAATCTGACAGACAAAACACATACAGACAAAGGAACAAACAAACAAAAACAGACAAACATATATAGCGAAAAGATCACCGACAGCAAAATCTCAGCTAACATACGAAGCAGATCTAAATAATTATTTCTCCTAGTAAACCATTTATTTATCTAGTTTTTTTATAGGGTATCCAATGTTTTTGAGCAAAACGAAAAAAGAGGAATAAAGAAATTGAAACATTAGTTCATGACGCATAAATGGCAATAACCTACACCAACCAAATTTACAGCCATACTAATACCTGTTGATCAATCAACAAAACTTGAATCTTGAGAGAAATTTTGTTAATCTAAGAACATCGAAATTGAGATTCTTAGATTTCCAAGAAAACCAAGAAATTAAGAAGATAAGTAAAGAATGTTCATATACCTTAGTTAGGATGATGAGGCGACAAAGGCTTGGGATTTGAGACAAGAAGTGGAAGTTATGAACAGACTTAACTCCATCAAGGCTATTTTTGGGATTTTAAAAGAAAGAGATGAAGTGAGAGAGATGAGAGATATGAGAGAGAGAGAGAGAGAGAGAGAGTTAAATTGTGTGTCGTGAGTGTTATGTTTGGTTTGCGAGCACAAAGAGGAGAGAGTGGATTGTGTATAGTGTGTTTTATTATGGGAAAAGCTAAGGTTGCTGTGAGTGGGAGTGGAGGGGACAATGGTGGGACGTCTCACACTTAAGTCAGACCACAGTTTTTCTTTTTAAATATTTCTTCGGATAATTTTCTTTATTTTTTGATAATTTTTTTAAAAATATTCTATCATGTATGTGTGTGATGGTTTAATTGGTTTCATACTCAGGGTCCATAATAATTACTCTATTAATTAAAATACTGTTAAAGGTGAAAGTTGGCAGTCAAGTGCGGCCAAATGAACCAGTTAGATTTAGATGAGTCTTGCTTTATAGTATTATCGGATCTGAGTACAAATGCACGAGAAATGATTTACAAATTGACACTCACACCCACTTTCTCACAAACAAATGACACCCACACCCACTTTCCACTCCCCCTATACTTTCTACTTGTAAAATTACATCTTACCCCTCTTTCTCCCTATTCTCTTTCTACTTTTTTTTTTCCTTCTCATCTCTCTCTCTAACTTTTCTCTTTCTCCCTATTCTCTTTCTACTCTTTTTTTTCCTTCTCATCTCTCTCTCTAACTTTTCTCTTTTTTTTTCTAATATTTTTTTTCTTTAACATTTATTTTTTATTTTCATTACTAAATTTTAAGTTTAGTAACTTTAGTTGGTGATAAACATACTAAATTTTAAGTTTAGTAACTTTAATTGTTGACAAACAAAAAAAGTTAACCTTATACCCTAAATCTTAAATCCTAACACCACATAGACACTAAATCCATATAAGCCCAAAAACGTCAACCTTATACCCTAAATCTTAAATCCTAAACCACCCTAAACTATGGTGATGTTTGAACATGCAACAAACTTGTCAATAAATTTCATCTGGATTGCTTGTCCACGTGGTCAGAGTTTGGTGGATAGGCTTAGAGATTAATAATGACCATGTTTGTTGTGTAGTATGCTTCTAGTGACACTTCTAAGTTCTAATATCTCTAATTCTAGCTTAAAAATAGTACAAAAACATTTGGCTAAAAGACATCTAAGTGGCTAAACTATAGTGATGTTTAAACATGCAACAAACTTGTCAATAAATTTCATCTGGATTGCTTGTCCACGTGGTCAGAGTTTAGTGTTTAGGGTTTAGGGTTTAGGGTTTAGGGTTTATGGTTTAGGGTTTAGGGTTTAGGGTTTAGGGTTTAGACAGATGAAAAAGATAAACATGCAACATGCAACATGGATTTAGTGTCTTAAATCCTAACACCACTTAGACACTAAATCCATATAAGCCCAAAAACGTCAACCTTATACCCTAAATCTTAAATCCTAAACCACCCTAAACTATGGTGATGTTTGAACATGCAACAAACTTGTCAATAAATTTCATCTGGATTGCTTGTCCACGTGGTCAGAGTTTGGTGGATAGGCTTAGAGATTAATAATGACCATGTTTGTTGTGTAGTATGCTTCTAGTGACACTTCTAAGTTCTAATATCTCTAATTCTAGCTTAAAAATAGTACAAAAACATTTGGCTAAAAGACATCTAAGTGGCTAAACTATAGTGATGTTTGAACATGCAACAAACTTGTCAAATAATTTCATCTGGATTGCTTGTCCACGTGGTCAGAATTTGGTGGATAGGCTTTGAGATCAATAATGACCATGTTTATTGTGTAGTATGCTTCTAGTGACACTTCTAAGTTCTAATATACCTACTTCTAGCTGAAAAATAGTACAAAAACATTTAGCTAAAAGAAATCTATGTGGCTAATTTAGGGTTTAGGGTTTAGGGTTTAGGGTTTAGGGTTTAGACAGATGAAAATGATAAACATGCAACATGCAACATGGATTTAGTGTCTTAAATCCTAACACCACATAGACACTAAATCCATATAAGCCCAAAAACGTCAACCTTATACCCTAAATCTTAAATCCTAAACCACCCTAAACTATGGTGATGTTTGAACATTCAACATGGATTTAGTGTCTTAAATCCTAACACCACATAGACACTAAATCCATATAAGCCCAAAAACGTCAACCTTATACCCTAAATCTTAAATCTGAAACCACCCTAAACTATGGTGATGTTTGAACATGCAACAAACTTGTCAATAAATTTCATCTGGATTGCTTGTCCACGTGGTCAGAGTTTGGTGGATAGGCTTAGAGATTAATAATGACCATGTTTGTTGTGTAGTATGCTTCTAGTGACACTTCTAAGTTCTAATATCTCTAATTCTAGCTTAAAAATAATACAAAAACATTTGGCTAAAAGACATCTAAGTGGCTAAACTATAGTGATGTTTGAACATGCAACAAACTTGTCAAATAATTTCATCTGGATTGCTTGTCCACGTGGTCAGAATTTGGTGGATAGGCTTTGAGATCAATAATGACCATGTTTATTGTGTAGTATGCTTCTAGTGACACTTCTAAGTTCTAATATACCTACTTCTAGCTGAAAAATAGTACAAAAACATTTAGCTAAAAGAAATCTATGTGGCTAATTTAGGGTTTAGGGTTTAGGGTTTAGGGTTTAGGGTTTAGACAGATGAAAATGATAAACATGCAACATGCAACATGGATTTAGTGTCTTAAATCCTAACACCACATAGACACTAAATCCATATAAGCCCAAAAACGTCAACCTTATACCCTAAATCTTAAATCCTAAACCACCCTAAACTATGGTGATGTTTGAACATTCAACATGGATTTAGTGTCTTAAATCCTAACACCACATAGACACTAAATCCATATAAGCCCAAAAACGTCAACCTTATACCCTCAATCTTAAATCCGAAACCACCCTAAACTATGGTGATGTTTGAACATGCAACAAACTTGTCAATAAATTTCATCTGGATTGCTTGTCCACGTGGTCAGAGTTTGGTGGATAGGCTTAGAGATTAATAATGACCATGTTTGTTGTGTAGTATGCTTCTAGTGACACTTCTAAGTTCTAATATCTCTAATTCTCGCTTAAAAATAGTACAAAAACATTTGGCTAAAAGACATTTAAGTGGCTAAACTATAGTGATGTTTGAACATGCAACAAACTTGTCAATAAATTTCATCTGGATTGCTTGTCCATGTGGTCAGAATTTGGTGGATAGGCTTTGAGATTAATAATGACCATGTTTATTGTGTAGTATGCTTCTAGTGACACTTCTAAGTTCTAATATACCTACTTCTAGCTGAAAAATTGTACAAAAATATTTAGCTAAAAGAAATCTATGTGGCTAATTTATTTTGGACAAATTTCTGCTCATGTAAAGAATGAGCAAGATATTATATGATAAATATCCATAACTACTAATCCACATGATTGATATTCAATGTTCTAAATAAATCAATGTTGTTAATTTTTATTTTGTTTATTAACCACTTATGAGTGTATATGTTTCTGGACCAACACAAAATATGAAGCAAGGAGCTCATGGTGCCTATGGATTTAATTGTGTGGATGTTGTATGATGATTCTTTGGTCTGTCTACATTGGTATCCACAAAAAAATATCCACATGATCACATCCATAGCCACCATTCAACTGCTATTCTTCAGCTTAATGTCTAGATATGATTTGTAAATTCATGGAGACCTATCCATAGCTTTTCTATCCACTAAACTTTGTTTTTTAAAGTGAATAGTTTTGGTTTTAGGTTCAAGGGTTTATGTTCTAGGATTTAAAATTTAGAATTAAAGGGTTTTGTACTTATTTGATCTATGTTGTGTTATGGATAATATGCTATGGATAAAGATCTAACCAAATTTATGTATGTATATTTTGTATGAATAAACACAAGTAACTATCTATTAACAATACTGCAATTGATTATCCACTTATAATTGAACAAATGTTCAACGACCGATGGATACTGTATAATCTAAAAATTCATAAAAAATATAGCGATATGTATCTTAAAATGTAGAAAATATATAATCATAATATATTTTATATAAATAAATAGAAATTTTTTTTTATTATAATAAATAAATATATTTTACTTTGTTAAAGTGTTAACAACAAAAAAGAAGAGAAAAAGGGAGAAAAAGAGAGAAAAGAAAGGAGAGAAAGAGGAGAGGGGCAAAATCGTCCAAAATGTGTGGACACATAAGCAAAAAACTTGGGAAAGTATAGGGAAAGTGGAAAGTGGGTGTGGGTGACACAACTCACACCCAAAGTGGGTGTGGGTGTCATTTACCCTACAATTTATTCATTCATCACACATATTATCAAAAATTAATTATCAAGTTTAAAAAGATTTCAAACCAAAAGTCTGGAGCTTTGTCTTTTTTTTTTTTTTGGACAAAGCTTTGAAAATAGTTACAGTCTGGTAATTTTGAACCCAAATATAGAGCTAAAAATTGTACCATGTTTAGAATTTATTATAATGAACGCTATGTTTTTTGGTCACAAAAAATAGAAACCCTCTTTTGGGCATAGGACCTTCTTTCTCTATCAGAGTCTCTCACTTGGTAAAGAATAGATCTTAAGACAGGAAAAACACTTTCCCTTTAGCCGCAATCTACTGTTTTAAGTCTAGTTTTAACCTAATCAGCTTGTTCCTCAGATATCCTCCTTGTTTGTTAGAAATTGGTTTCAAAACTGTTCGATCTTTTTATCTTCTGGGTAGTTATTATCCGACAGTTAAGTATCTTGTATCTTGGGTAGTAGAGATTTGCAGTCCTAGAGATTTCTGTTAATTTCCTGGGAGCTTCCTGCTTAGTCTCCTTTCTTTCTAGTGAAGCATGTCGTCCGCTATGGATAAGGCTCTTCTGGCCATGTCTTTGGAAGAAGAGGAAGAAGAGATTCCTTTTCAAATGCCGGATTTACCAGAGTATCAATCTATGGAAAGAAATGTTTTAAGCTTGGTGGGTCGAACGCTTAACCCGGGGTGTCAATCTATGAAGAATCTAATTAGAGATATGCCAAGGAAGTGGCAAAAGGCTGGAAAAATGAGAGGAGTAGCTCTTTCAAGTGAAAAGTTTCAGTTTATCTTCAATACTGAATACGACCTGCAGGAGGTTCTTGACAAAGGGGCTCACACCTACAATGATTGGTCAATTGCAGTGGACAGATGGTATGAGAATCCTCCGGCAAATTACTTACAGATCATCCCCATCTGGGTCCAGATTTCAAACATACCGATCAACTTTTATATTGCAAACGCCATCACAGCGCTAGGAGAGCTGATAGGAGAAGTGAAGGAGGTGGCTTTTGATCCAGACAGGCCACAAATTCAGGATTTTGTAAGGGTTAAAGTTTTGTTTGATGTTTCTCGTCCTCTGCGAAGATCGAAGCTGGTGAATCTCCCTAAGGGAGGGTCAACGTATGTCAAGTTTCATTATGAGAAGGTTCAAAAAAGGTGTTATGAATGCCAGAGATTAACACATGAAAAAGACAACTGCCCATTCCTTTTAAGGAAGAAAGAATTAGAGAAGGCAAGTGCAGGAACTTCAAATCCTAGGTCTCCTAAAGTTCCCTTTCTCAAGGAAGGAGACCCTTTATTTGGAGTACTAAGAGAGGATCAGGTAGGTATTTATCCTCTAACTGGTAAACATAGAATCGCTGTGGAGGTTCTTGAAGGTATGAGGCAGTATCTTCTGGTCAATACTAATGAAGATTGGATTATAAAAGCAGACAGAGTAAAAAAGTCGGTCAGTGAGGTAGAGCAGGATCCGATTGCAAGAAAATCAATTCTGAGGTTGGAAGCGCCTCCGATCATACATCAGAATGTCAATAAGGACAAAGGATTAGTTTTTGGTTTCGACCTCTCTGCTCCAGAAGAAAATCAGTCTCAAGGGACAGGTTCTTTGGGGAGACAGAGTGTCTCTCAGTCTTTTTCAGCTCCAGAAAATTTCAGGCGTTTGGAGATTGGTTTATCTACAGAAGGTGTCCTCCCTGATAATTTCCTAGGATTATCTCAACCTTTCCAGGATATAGCGACGGGTTATAGGACAGGATCTTTTGATGCTGGTCCCTCCGGCTCTATCTTTGGAAAGGCAAAACCAAGGAAGCGTCCTCCCAAATATGTAAGAAATTTTAAACCAAAGCCAGTGAGTGGACAAACAGATGCTCAATCAAGACTGATAAGTGAGTTCTCAGGGGCAAAGGATAAAAGAAAAGCAGATCAAGTGGGTAGAAGCACTGCAAAACATTCAAAGCTTAGTCCCTCAGAGGTGATCCCAAAGGGGGGATTGCCTAACGCCCAATGAGCATCCTGAGCTGGAATTGTCAAGGACTGGGACGGTCTCATGACTTGACAATTCCTCATCTCAAAGAAATGCGTAAAAAACATTTCCCAGAGATGTTGTTCCTGATGGAAACTATGCACAGTAGGGATATATTAGTAGATTTACAAGTTTGGTTAGGCTACGACAGAGTATATACGGTGGAACCTGTCGGTAAGAGTGGCGGACTAGCTCTTTTTGTTAAAGCGGGAGTTATGGTGGATCTTAAATTTTTTGATAAGAACCTAATGGATCTGCAAGTTAAAATGGGAGCTTCTACTTTCTATGTCTCTTGTATATATGGAGATCCAGTGTTTAAGAAAAGGGAACTCAATTGGGAGAGATTGAGTAGGATTGGAGTTGGAAGAAAAGAAAGCTGGCTGCTGGTAGGTGATTTCAATGACATTCTTCACAACGGAGAGAAAGTGGGGGGTCCGAGAAGATGTGACTCAGTTTTCAAGCCATTTTCCCAAATGCTACAAGTTTGTGACATGACAGAGTTGCCAAGCCAAGGAAACTGTTTTACTTGGGCTGGCCGAAGATATGATCTTTGGATTCAAAGTAGACTAGACAGGTCTTTTGGTAATAAGGAATGGTATGGGCAATTTCCAGCCTCTAATCAGGCCTTTCTGGAGAAGAGAGGCTCGGACCATCGGCCAGTTCTGATAAAACTGATGGATTCCCAATTTCAGTACAGAGGACGGTTTAAATTTGACAGAAGATTTCTTTTCAGACCCTTGGTGAGAGAAGAAATCAAGAAAGTATGGGAGACTGGAGGAGTTCAACCAATTTCAGACAGATTGAAAGAATGCAGGAAGTCTCTAAGTGCTTGGGAAAGGAATAACGATCATAATTCTCGAGATATGATTCGTTCAGTGGAGCAAGCTCTGGAAAGAGAACAATCTTCAGCCTTCCCTAGATACATAGTGGTCAAGAACCTGAAGTCAGATCTCATTAAAGCTTACAGGGAAGAAGAAATTTACTGGGCACAGAAGAGTAGATTCAGATGGATCAAAAAGGGAGACAGAAATACTAGATTTTATCACGCTTCAGTGAGAGGTAACAGATCACGGAAAAGATTGGAGGTGTTAAGAGATCATAATGGGAACCTTCAAAGATCAGAAGCTGCGAAAGGAGATGTGGCAGCAAACTATTTCCAAAACCTGTTTAAATCCTCAAATCCAGTAAGTTTTTCTGATACTTTTTCTGGTATGGAGACAAAGGTAACAAATGAGATGAACTGTTGTCTAGTTAAACAAGTCACCAAAGAAGAAGTAAAGGAAGCGATTTTCTCTATTAATCCTTCCAAATCACCTGGACCGGATGGAATGTCAGCAATGTTCTTCCAACATTATTGGAACATTATTGGAGATCAACTGGTGTCTGAGGTGAAGAACTTCTTTGAGAATGATATTTTACCAAAGGAATGGAATTACACTCATCTCTGTTTGATACCCAAGATCCTTAATCCTTCGGATATGAGTGATCTGCGTCCCATTAGCCTATGCTCAGTTCTGTACAAAGTCATTTCAAAAGTAATGGTAAAGAGAATGCAACCGTTTTTGCCTGACATTGTTTCTGAAACCCAAACTGCATTTGTCTCGGAACGCCTCATCTCTGATAACATCATTGTAGCGCATGAAATGATTCACAGTCTCAACACCAATGCAGCGATATCAGCAGATTACATGGTAGTAAAGTCAGACATGTCCAAGGCTTTTGACCGTCTGGAGTGGAGTTTTATGCGTGATCTTCTGTTAGCACTAGGGTTTCATTGCAAATGGGTTAACTGGGTGATGCTGTGTGTATCTTCTGTGACTTACTCAGTCTTAATAAACGACCAGCCGTTTGGGATGATTACACCAGAAAGAGGATTAAGACAGGGAGACCCATTATCCCCCTTCTTGTTTGTTCTGTGTACAGAAGGGCTGATACACCTCTTAAACCTTGCTCAACAAGCTGGAAAAATTTCTGGGCTACAGTTTCAAGATGATGGGCCAATCATACATCATCTGCTCTTTGCGGATGACAGTCTATTTCTGTGCAAGGCATCAACTGAACAAAGTGCAGCTTTACTGGAGATTTTAAAGGTTTATGGAGAAGCTACTGGACAGTTAATAAACCCTGCTAAGTCCTCGATATCCTTTGGTTCTAAAATTCCCTTGAACATAAAGCAGGAGATCAAAATCTTAATGGGGATTACAAATGAAGGAGGAGCAGGAACATACCTAGGTTTACCAGAATGTTTTAGTGGCTCCAAGGTCCAGATGCTAAACTTCATTAAAGACAGACATCAGGCTAAACTATCAGGTTGGTATTCAAGATCTTTATCTCAAGGAGGCAAGGAGATCATGCTAAAATCAGTGGCTATGGCCATGCCGGTTTTTGCTATGTCCTGTTTCAAATTGCCAAAAACTACCTGTAGGAATCTAGCTAGTGCGATGGCTGCGTTTTGGTGGAGTTCTAGTGAATCAAACCGGAAAATTCACTGGATCAGTTGGGAAAAAATGTGTTTAACCAAGGATCAGGGAGGCTTGGGGTTTAAAGATATTCAGTTGTTCAATCAAGCATTGTTGGCTAAGCAGGCTTGGAGAATTATTCAATTCCCCAACTGTCTATTCTCCAAGCTTATCAAATCAAGATATTTCCCAAATGCTGGTTTTCTGGAAGCTCCGCTGGAAAGTCGTCCCTCCTTTGCTTGGAGAAGCATAATTCATGGTCGAGACTTGCTAATTAAAGGGATTATCAAACGAGTGGGTAATGGTTCATCTATTAAAGTCTGGACTGATCAATGGTTAGAAGCAGGAGTATTACGAGCCCCATGGATGATGAATCCATTGGTGAACATTGATTTAAAAGTGGAAGACTTAATAGATTTCGAGAACAGAACCTGGGATTCACAAAAGCTAGAGGAGCTTTTCTTTCCTGCAGATATCCTTCTGATCAAGAATTTTAAGCCCATTGTCTCAAAGGAGGACTTCTATGTCTGGAGGTTCAATAAAAGTGGAGATTTCTCTGTAAAGTCTGCTTACTGGTTAGCTTGTCAATCAAACAAGGAAGTTCTGATCAGGGAAGCAATGGTCCAACCATCACTGAATATCCTTAAAGAGCAAGTGTGGAAGCTCCAAACAGATCCCAAAGTCAAAGTCTTCCTCTGGAAACTTCTGAGTGGAGCAATTCCAGTAGCTACGAGGCTGAATAGTAGAGGTCTAAACCTGAATGTCACTTGTGCTATATGTGGGATTGCAGAGGAATCAGTGAACCATGTTATTTTTGCTTGTGCTAAGGCGAGACAAATTTGGGCCCTATCTGACTATCCATCGCCTGAATTTGGTTTTGATAAAGGCTCAGTCTACTCAAACATTAACCACCTGTTAATCAATAGAGATAATAAAGGCTGGCCGCAATACATTAGGAGAAGCTTTCCATGGATAATATGGAGGATATGGAAAAACAGAAACTTACTAATCTTTGAAGGTAAACATTTCTCCTATTGAGTCAGTGGCAAAAATTCATGGAGATGTTGAGGAATGGTTCTATGCTCAAAGAACAGATTCCAATGAAGAGTTGAGAGAAGAAAATACTCAACCAATAGTCAACAGAAGGATTGATTCCCAATCTATTCACGATGGTAAGTGGAATCCTCCTCCAGACAGATGGTTAAAATGTAATATTGGTATTGCTTGGTTAAAAAGAAACCAAATGGTGGGTTGTGCTTGGGTTTTGAGAGACGAGAGAGGAGTTGTTCTTATCCATAGTCGTAGGACTTTCAATGGGATTGTTTCGAAGGATAAGGCAGGGTTTGTTGGGATAGCTTGGGCTATGGAAAGTATGATACAGCATAAAGTCACTCGGGTCATCTTTGCCTCTGAAGATTCTACAGTGACAGGTTATATTCAAAGACCGCAGGCCTGGCCATCCTTTAAATGGGAATTTGAAGAATTGTGTAAGTTATTAGAAGGTTTTTTGGAATGGAAGATTGTCTTGGAGAAATCATCAGCGAATAGAGGAGCTCATCTGATTGCTCAAAGTGTCATTCGAGACAACCGCATCACCTCTTATGTAGCGGTTAGCTACCCTTTTTGGCTCGCGGAGCTCTTTGAGAATGAGAGAGTTGTTTCCTCTCTTTGATATGCTCTTTCAAGGTTGTTACTAAAGTTTAGGAGCATTTTTTGTATAGGTCATGTTAACATAAATGACTTAGTATGGGTTAGAAATCACGGTTGGTTGTGTGCTCTTGGTAGGTTGTAATACAGGTTGTAACCGTTTCTTTTTCTCAATATATATTAACCAGATGACAAAAAAAAAGAACGCTATGTTTAGGATTTATTGCGACTGTTCACGCATTTACAAGATCTGTCAATTTTATAAAAAAATATTAATTTTGTTTTATAAGATATTGTAAATGAAAAAATAAATCCATAAATTTTTGGAATGGGGGTTAACATTGATACTTCGTGAACTATAACAAATAGCAGTTTTTTCCATTTAGATTTGTTTCTTTGGTGTAATTTTTTGTTGTTGTTTATCTCTTTTATACTTTTTTTTTTCTTTTCGACTATATCATTGTTTTTGTTGGTTTATGTTACTAAAGATATTAACTATTTTGCATTTGTTATATGTTTCAAGTTTCAATAATATTTGGATAATAAAAATAAAATAAAGAAAAATTTAGATAGCAAAATATTAAAATTAAAATAAATTCCGAAATAATAGGTAGTAATTGAGCATACAATACTTGTTAAACTGATTAGTCAAACGATCTAATCATATACTCCCTCCGTTTCAAAATATAAGATGTGTTAGTTAAAACACACATATTAAGAAATAATTATTTTTAAAAAGTTTAACCAATTATACACAAGACTGCATAATATAAAATATAAAATTAATCTAAAAGTTACATAGAAAATTGGAAACATCATATATATATATATATATATATATATATATATATATTTTTTTTTTTTTTTGGTCAAACAAGTGAACCTTTCATTCAAATCAGATCCTCATAAAGAGGTAAGTTCTTACAACATACATCAAGATAAATAAAGGAGAAAAGGGATAAGGGTTCCATGAGTTCTTCAAGAGAATCTGTTGGAGCCAAGATGGATTCGGCCATGAAGACAAGCTTCGCGAGATCCTTGACCACCAAGTGGTCAACAGTAGCTGTAGCGACAAACGCAATCGAGCTTTGAAAAAAGGGTTGAGATAGGGCTTTACCAAGGGTTTGAACGGGGTTGAAAACGTTCTGAGAACCTGTCACTACAACTGTGATTGCGGTTCTAAGGTTGGCTGGGAGATGCTTGAAGAGGTTGTGGTAACCATTATTACTTTGAATGATGATCATAATGCCACTAGTCTTCAAGGTTATAGGCGGGGACTTCAGGAAGTAGTTGTTCTGCAATATTGAGAGCTTAGTAAAAGGGGGTGAAGGAGAAAGCGACCTGGTGAACCGTCGGTAACCCCTTCTTCGTAGATGTGGGATCATAATGCCGAGGTTTAAACCGGTGATATCTCTATGGGTGTCATCTCTGGACGATTCTAACAGCAGGGTTTTCCAAGGACTCTTGTACCAAACTAGTCTCCAAGTTGTCTTAAGATTCAAAAGCAGTCTTCGGACTAATGAAGATCTTAAGTACTGCACCTGTTGACTGGTAAGTGAGAGAGTGGAGTTCAGACCAAACCTGTTTAATCGATGGGGATGAGAGAGTCTACAACTTGGTGATAAGCAAAACATAGGAGCAACTGACGTAAGCAACATAAACCGCCGGACTAGCGGGTCAAATTTCATAGTATGGCTCGGCATTGCAGTCCTCCAGACCAAAGTAAACAACTGACCTCGACGCAAGGAGATAACAAGCCAATCAGAAGAGACCAAGAATCTGCTTTCGAGAAAATCTCGACTTGACTAAGCAGAGTAAGCTGGTACTAAAGATTTGGAGCTTGATGTAGTGTTAGCACAAGCTAAACTGAGTAGAGAAACCCTACACTCAGAAGCAACATAACGAGTACGATCCACCAAACAGAGGACACAAATGTCTAAAAGGGCTGGGTTCATTATAGCAAAAACAGGTCGAGATAAGCTTCCATCCGGTGACAAGAAGAAGACAATATCCATACGGTTTCGATCGTTGAGTAAGCTTGTCTTTTTTACAGACAGTGTTCCTATGACCGAATGGGAGATCTTTCTCTCCATTATCAAGTAAACACGGTTCTGCGAAAAGCTAAACAGGGCAGTTGAAGATTCAAACCTGGATATGGACCACAATAGGGTTAATGGGCCGCAAAGGGAAATTAGGCCCATCTTTGCGACACCTAGGGTTGTTGGTGCTGAGAGATGGGAGAAGGAGTCGCCGCCGTTCAGTAGGATCAGAGTCGGAATATCGTTCGGCGGTGAAGCACTTAGAGGGACCATTCGCCAGCTATTAAGCTCACCGTGTGCCGTCGGCGTTCCCACTGGAAAAAGCACAACTGGTGGTCCAAGAGAAACTCCTGCCATCAACGAAATCCAGTGGAAAGGGAATAAAGGTGGTGCCGGTGCTAGTCCAGATCTAGAGCCAATTGCTGTGTAGCCTTGCTCAGATGAATGAGATGAATCGCAGTTGGACTGGTGAAGAGCTTCTGTAGTCGGATTCACGAGCAGGACTGCATCCAAGATCTGGAACAGATCGGAGCTTGTAGAGCAGCATAATCTCTTCCGTCGTTTGAGGAATCCCTTGAGAAGCAGACTCCTTGGAAAGCTTCAGTTGGATATTTTGGGGGAAAGGATGTAGATCTAGAATAAAAGAGAAGAACAAAGCTTATGTAGTTTAAAGAAGGTTTGAAGAGGTTTATCGCCCCCCGGCGCCGGCGATCGGAGGCCTCACCGGCGTCGGAAAGCATGGTTGGAGAGAAGGTCTCGATTCCCGTGCCTGGGAGCGTTTTTGGTCTAATTTTTTTTCTAGCGTGCGTTGATTTTGGAAACATCATATATTATGAAACAAAAATAATTCTTTGAACATCCTATATTATGAAACAGAGGGAGTATATGAAAGTTGGCTAACTCTCTCCATATGAGTGCCACATCATCATTCCAGCATCTGCCACATGTCCATAATTAATGTTAACTTTGAAATATATAGCTTCTTTTTGTCTTCCCTAAAGGTTAATGATTCATTCATCGTTGTCTATATTTAATTGTACAAATCATCATTAACTAAAGTTAAACTTTTTCATCTTATATAGAGATGTTGTGATGAAGGAGAAGGGTCGCGGTATAAAAGAGAAGATCACACAAGATTGATGCAAACATTTTTTTTTTAAATCAAATAAAATTAACATTGCTCCGTAAATTGCTTTGTTCATGTGTTTTGTTTTATTAAAAGTTTATGACTCTATAAACTTCTCTCTTTTCCAGCGAAAAAAGGTTATACATGAATCTTATGTTATATCTTTTGTGTGCGTGATATTGTTGGAAAGGTTGCTAACTAAAAAAATACTTCAATATAAAGAGTAGCTGTTCATACGTTAATTTCAATTGCATTAGTGAATGATAAGAAAACTAAAAATTACAATGATCAAATCATCAAAACATGACATTTAAAATGATAAAGAAAAAAACCGCGGCATAGCGCGGGTAATCAACTAGTAATTGATTAATGGATTGTGAGACTTGAGCCTAACCCGATTTACTAAACTAATGTCAAATCAATTACTCAAGCTATTAGAACCCATTATTATCTATGATGTTAATCTTGAAAAATCAAACATGTTCATTTTAATTAAAATTCCGATAGGATTCTTTTTTCTTACGAAAGTACATAGAAAGTAAACTGGAAAACTCACCATCTTTCTAATAATTAGTTTTTTTAAAAAGGCTTTCGGTTTATTCTATAATCACAAATATTGAGATATTTTAGGGTTTGATTCCGAAATGTTCGTTCCCTATTTTTTCAGCCTTCAGGAAGCCTAACTATTTTGCGGATTGGGGGTTTCTTCTGTTGTTTTCTATAAAATATTTGGCCATCATCGATGGAATCTTGGAGCTGACAAGGAGCATAGATAAGCTTGGAGCTTATTGTTGATTTATTATTATAGTCTTAGTTTGGTGCACACAAAAAAAGTCTTTCGTCTTATTTTTTTCTTTCTTTTTTTAACTGTTATGGGTTGGATAAATCTTTTTCATAAACAGGTGATTTTTAATCTGATGTCTTTATTTATCAAATACTCTTGCAAAACTAAATTCGTATAACATTCATATAATAAACTTGACGTCCCCGCCAGCAAAAAAAGAAGAATTTAGTCACATTTTGAACAGTTAAATAAGGTAATTATTTTGTTTGTCCTCATTCTAACTTTCTCAATTGCTTACTCTGATTCTAATTTTCTTTCTTGGTTTTAAATAAGCTTGGACCATATATATAATGTCTTCCACGTTTACATTTGCAATTTACAAAAGGAAAAAACAATAGATTATAAAAAATAAAGAAAATAGTAAAAATATCTCTTTCAAATGCGCAGTAGAAGTTTTGTACCCATGTATATTTTACGGACATTGATGTGAGAGGTGAGATCAGGAGCAGTTCGCAAGTCTGAGATAAGAGTCCAAAGTTGAAGTAAAGATCATCACTACACAGAAAGCATATCCATGTAGGACCACGACAACTAGTTCCATTGTTTTTTTCTTCAGTCTCTCCACTTACGTATGTTCTTGTCCAATACAACTTATTCTATTCCTCTTTATACAAAATTAATAATATATCAATTTTTTTTAATTGCTTCTCTCATCTGATCATGTGAAATTTCTAAAAATAGAGAATCGAAGGTTTTGGAGTATAGTAGAGGGACAATTTGAAAACTATACTAAATTTGAAAAGAAATTTGAAAAGTACACTTAATCTTATAATTATTTGAAAACTACACATTTTGAAATGAAAATGGACAGAAATGCCCTTATTATTAAATAATTTTAACAATTAAATAAAAACAATAAAAACTTAACTTATATTTAAAAATAAATCAACTTTAAAAATAAATTACTTTTTAAAATTGTTAAATTCGGAAATAATTATTTAATAATTTAAAATTATAAATAAAATTACTTATTGTATTTTAAATAATGATTACATGAATAAGTTTTTGATCTTAAAATTTTGATTAAAGAAAAATAATTTAAATATTTTTGTTGATATTATTAGATTTAAATTTATTTTAAAATAATTAATTCAAGATTATACAATATATATATATATATATATCAATGTTTTAGACTTATTTTAATCAAGGTTGATTTATTTATAATGTCGACTTTTTGAACAACTGTTTTGTTTTTTACTTCTGTTGACTTAATTATCTTTGTCATCGACTTATATTAGAACAGTTGACTTATGTTATGGCTAGTTGATTTATAACATAGCCGGGTTTTTTAACTGTTGACTTATTTTTTTTGTTCATTGATTTATATTTGTTTTCTGTTGATTTGTTTATTTGTTGTTGACTTATTATATTCTACATTGATTTATTAATATGGGCGATATTTTGAATGGTTGACTTAAGTTTAATTTTTGTCAACTTATTTATTTTTTCATTGATTTATTTTAAAATTGTCGACTTTTTTTTTGTTTGATTGTTTTTTTACAAAGTCGACTTTTGATGATGTTGACTTATTTGTTTTGTTTATTAATTTATATTTTTTTCCTGTTGATTTGTTTGGTCTTAGTAGACTTATTTCATTTTAAGTTGATTTATTAATATGATTGACTTTTTTAACTGTCGACTTATATTTTATTCCTGCTGATTTATGTTTTTTCTTTGTTGACTTATATTAAAAAGTCGATTTATTCTTTTATTAATTGATTTGTTACATAGTCGATTTTTTTGAACTGTTGATTTATTTTCTAAAAGCTCACAATTTTTATTATTTTATTAAAGTTAACAATTTTTAAAATAAATTAAATTATATAATTATTTTTCAAAACTTTTTTATTAAATGAAAACTAATATTATCTAAAACATTTACTAAACATAAATGGAAAAAAGAAAAATTTTAATTAATTTAATTTTAATTTTTATATAATAATTTTTTAAAATTTAATTACTAAATTATACCAGATATTTAATCACGATTGAGTAACAGATATAAAACTACATTTTTATTTTTTTATCTGAATTTTAATTTTCTTTATTGATTAATATTTTCTATAATAAACTAGTTCATCATTATCAAAAAAATTTCAATATTTAAAATATAAACAGTGATTTTTAAAAATAATTTTCTAACAATGATGAGTCTAATTATTTTATTTTTATTTTTTTATTGTTTAATTAATTATCAATTAAGGGTATATTTTATGTATTTTATCTTAATTTAATCTTTTAGTTATTGATTAATATTATATATAATAACTAATTCATAATTTTTTAAAAAACAATTCAGAAAAAATCTGATTATCTAGTTTACATATTATTTTTAAAAATAAAATTTTTAAATAAATTTATTTAATTATATTGTATTTAGTTTAATTTAATTTGTAACTAAGGACAAAATAGTCATTTAGTTCAACTCATAGGGTACATTTCAAAGACTTAAAAGATTTAGTATAGAGTTCAAATTACCTATTAAATTTGAGGTATGTATTCTAATTTTTTCATGTTTTTTTGGTGTTCAAACTGAGCATATTATTCGCCATGCATCATGATATGATTTGTTCAGATGATATAATTTTCGTACCAATTATTGACATTCATTGTGAATTTAAATTGATGGAGATTTGTTACTTAAAACGTTTAGCTAGCTATGATTAAACTTGTAACATAAAAAATCAAACTCTATTCAAACTCCGCAATTAATTATCCAACAACAAATATATAACTAAGAATTGGTTGTCTAGAAAAACATTTGCAAACAAATATATGTATATCTTTCAATCATGTAAATTAATTTTGTATACCATTTTGATATCTAACTAACGAATGCAAATTTTAAGATTAGTATTACTTTCTTTAATATATATATATATATATATATATATATATACTTTCTATATATATATATATATATATATATATATATGTTCTTCGTATCCATAGTACAATAATGTATGTTCTGCGACAAGTTGCTAGTTACATCAATCAAGCCCTAGTTGGCGTATTAGTAATTATATTTCTATTAGTACATGAGTAGACCAAACAGTAGACAATAACAAACTCCCAATTGTTGTCGAAAAATCCATCTAAAAAGAAAGATTATCTAAAAAAAAAGAGGAAAGTATTTTGATACCAATCTATTATTACTGTAATGATATCTTTATTGATACAAGAATAGAAATAACAGAAGAAAATACTATAATAATAGATAATACATTTTTATTTAAAATTTAATGTTTGAATCCAGCAAAAAAAAAAACTTTATTCAAGCAACTTACATACATGGATTTCTATGTCAAAATTGAAGAATTATAAAGGATGGTGGCAGCATCCCATAAAAATATTCTTCATGTTATTATGTTTTCCTTTTTTTTTTTTTTTCTCTTTAAACCAAAAAAAAAAAAAGAGGAACAAAAGTGAAGTAGCTCCTCAGTGCATGGGGAGGACATCTGAAGTTTTAGTTTTTTTTTTTATTTCTATTTATTTATTTTGTGTTTAAAATTTTGCAAGTTTGAGAACACTTTAGATTCTTTAAAACTACTTATCTTGACCTTTGCTGTGCCTTGGTAGCCTCTCCTCACCCATTGGACCTTTGCATCTTTATTTGTTTTGTTTGTTCTTTTCTTTATTTTTCTTATCACTCAAAAATACTTTTTTCATGTCTCATCACATAATTCGAATCTCTTTCCACATTGTGTTTATAATTGACGTCCGCCGTTTCTTCGCTTCTACGTCCAAACACAACCCTGTTTAATACACGAAAACAATTCATTTTAGTATTTAATTTCCGAATTCGCAAAATATATAGTAAAGAGATTAAATACAGTGCCTTTTTATAATATAATTTAATTATACGTCCAAAAAAATCATAATTCACAATCCAATTTATAATACTTATAGTATTTTGTGTAATTGATCAGTTTTCCTATTAAGAACACAATTAACGATATATATTCAGCCGCTCTAATTGTTTTTTTCTTAATAAACAAAATTAACTGTTTATAACAACCTATACGGCGGCTATACCTTCTCTTTTTTTTGGGCAAAATACGGCTACACCTTGAAGCTGATTTTTAGCAGTAAATTTAGATTAATTCAATGAAGTGTTTGGGATACATTATTTGCAAAATCAAGTAGATCATCAAATCTTTATGTGCATTGACATATTTTGGAATTTGCATGTAGTTTCCTTTGTTTCTAAGCGCTGAAATTTTTGTTTTTCTGTATGTCAACACATGTATTTTGATTTTTTCTGTATGAGTTTGATACTTTTAAATTTTTTATTCAATTTTAGTGTGCAGTGTTAACTTTTGTGAAGATTAACAAACTCTATAGCCACATGCTTGTTCCCTTTACTAAAACGTTCATTATTTTCTTTTAGCACTATTGCTACTTTTTTCGTTTAATTGTTTTTTCTTTTCTTGTTCCTCTCCAGTTCCTTTTTCCACAAAGTGTTTTCATCTTCCACTTAACTTAAAAGAGTTTTTATATCACAAGCCTAGTAGTGATATGTTTATACATCAAAGGTATACATTTTTTTTATTTTATCAAGGGCTATATTAATCTGTAACCCCAGAAGAAAAAAAAAATTAAGTCTGTAGCCCTCTTTATTTCATATTTAGTTCTCTCTCCTCTCTTTGTTTTTTTTTTCCTTAGTTATCCTTCTTTTTTCAAGTTAACTACAGAAATGCCATTAGACACAAAATTATTTTATCTCTTTATAAAATCGATGATATGATATCAATAACATTGTTCCGGCCAATAATACTGTTCTGGCCAATAATACTGTTCATCTGATATTGCCAATTTAATTATGTATTCAGTTAACATGATAACAAAATATATATATCAATAATTTTACTTGTTACATTAAATTATATCGCGATATATTTATCAATAATGTGATAAACTTATATTTATCGCAGTAACTCATTTGTTATATCATATACATAAATAACGAGTTACATACAATATAGTATTTGTGTGATAACTATTTGATTAACATGTTAACAAATAACAATTGTTGTAGCGTAAAAAATCATACATTATTTGTTAAATGTATAATTATAATGTTTTAGTAAGAACATATTATGGTTAGATGATTATTTATTGGATTAACACGATAACAATATATATACATATAAGTTTATATATATCGTGTTAAGTCTTTTTATATCGTGATAAGTTTGACAAAAATGTTCACGAAATACATAAGTAAAAATATAGAATTTAATTATATATTCAGTTAACATGATAACAAAATATATATATCAGTAAGCTTACATATATATCATGTTACATCAAATTATATCGCGGTATGTTTATCAATAATGTGATAAACTTATATTTATCGCAGTAATTCGTTTGTTATATCATATACATAATATAATGAGCTACATACAATATAGTATTTGTGTGATAACTATTTGATTAACATGATAACAAATAACAATTGTTATAGCGTAAAAATCCATATATTATTTGTTAAATGCATAATTATCATGTTTAAACAAGTTATCATATTAAAGTTTAATAATTAAACCATGGATGCACTGGATCCTAACCAACCCGATCAGATATTGAACAGCCAAAAGAAACCTATGAAATCTGGTGATGAAAATAGCATCGCAATTATCTCATTCTCAGTTTTTATGAGTAATAATTTAAAAGAAAAAGAGAGTATCACATATCTATGAGGACCACCACCGTCATAATATTCAACCATCACAGCTCCTCCGTCGTCATCTCTCTGCACAATTCCAATCGGAATTGGAACCACCACCGAGATTTGAACTCGTCACGGCCACCGCTTGGCCTTGATCTTCATGGAATCCAAATTGTACCACCACCCTGTCACCACATCTTCGCTTGATCTTCATGGAATCAAAATCGGAACCACCATATCATAGATGACCAAATTCAAATTCAAATTGATGACCAAAATAACATAGATGGCAAGAGATTATGATTTATTTGATGCTGGTGATGTTTTGCCGGAGAAGACAAACACATAAAAAAAAAAAGAAAAATAAAAAAAATATGTATGAGGGTGTAGTTGTCTTATATTCATGTATGTATATGTCAAATAGTATGTAGGAAAGAGAACTAATTATTAGATTATCTAGGGGTACAGATTCATATTACTCTCTTTTATCAAACATCTTTTCAAAAGATGATAAGACGTGAAACGGAACTTTGAAGATTTGGTTTTTGTATAGGAAGATCTTTTCTTACATTACTTAAGTTTCAGGTGGTAGTGTCCGCTCAAAAGTTTTATCGACTATGATAGAATAATGATAGTGTATTTTTTATTTACATTTATATAGAGCCCATGCAATTTCAAATAGCTGTCTCTTTATTGCATGTGATTTTAGGTATGCGTAGTAGTTTTTTAGAGCCGTAATGATAATACAATAGGATTTAATTCATGGTACACCGTAGTAATTAATTTTTATATATAATTAATTTAGCTTTTATAGATTTTTAGTTTGATATTAGTATTCAATTGAATCATATATATAAAAGTAAAGTTTTACTCTTTTCTTATTAGTCCACTTGGCAATGCAATTTTAACAAAAAAAAATATTTATATTAAAACACAAATTTAAAAACAATTAATTTTTACATTTAACTCACATAATATAAAACTGAAATCATATAAATTCTCCCTATAAATTATGCATTAACTTTATTTCTCCACTAAGTTGTATTAATCAATTGTATTAAAACAAAACAATAAATTAGAATTGTAACTCTCATTTTTCTAAATGTAATTTTTCATCATTTATCTTCCTATAAATACTCATTATCTTATTCTCTTAGTCTATCACTCTTTCATTCTCTTAGTCTATCACTCTTTCATTCTCTCATCTTCTTCCACTACTCTCAAATCTCTTTTTTGTTTTGTTTTGTTTTTTTTTTTGTTATTGTTGTTGTATGGGTTATAAAAAATCAAATCAAATATCATTGTAAAAGCTTAGTTTTAGAGTTTGTATGATATGTATATCTTATATATTTATTTTAATCTTTTAAAATGTTTATCTCTATTTTCTATTTTATATTAACATCTTATAAGTCATTATTTTCATATTTCCTTACAATATTCACCACACAATAAGATCATAAAGTTGAAATGATCCTTATGTAATTATCTATTATGTCTCTGGTTATCTCACATATTCATGTATCATTTTTAATAATTTATAAAGATCAATATAATATTTAAAGATCAATATAATTATCCATTTATCCATTTATAAAGACTATTTTGTTTTGTGATCCAATTGATAAATCTGCAGAGATCAATAGAATATATATTTATTTTTTTTATGATTTGAGGTTTTTGAAAACAAAAAGAACATAATTAAACAATTGGTTTTTTCTGTCTTTAATCAAAATAAAAAATGATCCAAAAAACAAAACATATTCAACTGGAACTTAAATATAAAAATAAAATATAATTTTAAAAATATCATTTCACTAAATTCTCTAAAGATGAAACCATTAGTATGAAATCTAGCACTATAAATTAAATTGATGAGTGAAAACCAAAAAAATATAAGTTATCCTTGGGGTTTTAAAAATGATTGAGATTGAAGAATTCATATAATTTTATAAGAAAACTAATTTAGTTTGTCACTTAAAAAAAAGTAATATTTTTTATTTTGAAATATTATGTGTAAGTGTTGAGTTTATATCAACAAACAACCAAATCATGTGAATTTTGATTCAGACACTTGGTATTCCTTTTATTTTTAGGTTATAAAAAATTAAAATATTCATATAATTTTATAAGAAAACTAATTTACTTTGTCACTTAAAAAAAAGTAATATTTTTTATTTTGATATATTATGTGTAAGTGTTGACTTTATATCAACAAACAACCAAATCATGTGAATTTTGATTCAGCCACTTGGTATTCCTTTTATTTTAGGTTATAAAAAATTAAAATATTTATTTATAATTAAAGACATGTAACTCCATTTAACTCAAATGTAACTCCTATCCAATAATTGTACATTAATTCATTCCTCCTACTAACTTATTTATCTTTCAAGAGAAAATATTTTTGGTTAAATTTTAATATTTTTTATTTATTTTGGTTGGCTAAACGTATATTCATATTTTGGTTGGCTAAATTAATATATTTCTCGTTTCAAAGTTTAAAGCAATATATCATATATATAAAAGTAAGCTTTTGGTCTCTCCTTATTGGTTGATTTTCATTTAATGTTTTCTATTTTTTTTATTTTTTTTATTTGCTTTCTAATTGCTTTAAACAATATTTAAGACCCAATAAACACAATACATTTAACCCACACATTAAAATAAAATTATAACTGAAAATAAAATAAATTATGCATTAATCATATTCTACCACTCAGTTTTATTCAAACACAATAAATTACTATTGTAACTCCATAGTTCTAAATATAACTTCCATCATTTCTCTCAATCTATCATTCTCTCATATTGACATTCTTTTACTATCTCATTTTCACATTCTCTCATTCTCTTCTACAATACCTCAAATCATTTTTCGTTTTTTTTTTGTTATTTTTGATTTCTTACTTTTGTTGTATGGGTTGTAAAAAACAAATGAAATATCATTGTAAATTGTTAATGCTAAATTTAATTTTAAAGACTACATGATATATATTTTACATTGTTCTTATTTTAAAAGATTTATCTCCTTTATCTAATTTGGATTATTATCTTATAATTAATCATTCTCTCCTCCTCTCCCACCAATATCAAATGTTGTTATATCTCATATGTGTTGTAAGAGTTTGATTCTATATTTTAATTTAGAAAGTATTATATATATATATATATTACATTGTTCTATTTTTTAAAGATTCATCTCCATTATCTAATTTGGATTACCATCTTATAGTAATGTAACATCCGTGAACCGAAATCCCGGTTTGGGTGTTGCATCGGTCGATGCAAAGTATGCATCGGTCGATGCAAGGTCGAGTTTCTGCGTTTTGACTTAAGTCAAACGCTGCGTTTTGGGGAAAGAAACCCTTAAGATCGTGGGTTTTGTCTCATTCGCGTGTTTAGCCGCTTTTGAGAGAAACGAAAGAGAGAGAGGGAGTTCTTGGGTGTTCTTGGTGATTATGGAGATTTGAGGCTGTTTCTTGGTGAGATCTGTAGCTGGGAACATTGTAGGAGCTTCCTAGAAGCGTTTTCTTCCTTGTGTTAGGTTCAGATTCGTCTTGGCAAAGGTAAGTGCATGACCATGGCTTATCTAAGCTAGAGGATTCTTTAATCTGCTTGTTGTGTGATGTTAGGCTTGTTAGGTCGTTGCTATGGACGTTATGAAGCTTTCTTGTGGCTTGGGATCGAGTTTTGTGGTTGTAGGAACGAAGATCCGGCGAGAAGCTTCGGGGAAATCATGGTGCTCGACGTTGCGTCGATCGATGCATATCTTGCATCGGTCGATGCAAGTGCGAGGACGGCGCGTAAAACTCTAGGGTTTTCGTGTTACGTCGAGCATGCGTCGGTCGATGCAGACTGGGTATCGGTCGATGCAAGTTACACTTGCATCGGTCGATGCAGCTTCTGTGTCGATCGATGCTTCCCCATTTGGCATCGGTCGATGTATGTGTGGTGTCGGTCGATGCTAAGTCCTGGTTTGTTATTGTCGTTTGTTGATTGTTGTGTGTTGGTTATTGATACTCTATTGCTTGTGTGTATAGCCCAGTAGATGGGAGGATTGCCTTACTGAGTGTTTATAAAATACTCATGCATTGCAATATGTGTTTGTGGTGCAGGTAAAGGCAAAGTGTGATCGTGGAATCCAGGCAATGAAGAGGAGGATGTTCTAGGGACTCGGTTTGGTGTTGTCTGGCATTGCTAGGTTGCTAGAGTTGGGTCATTAGAACATTGCTAGGTTGCTGGTTCTTTGATTCCTGATGTTTGGATATTGTTTTGTTGGAATTATGGTTATATTTTATTATTGGATTACTATTGGATATTGGTTGGTTATTTCCGCTGTTGAATGTGTTGTGGTTAGGTGGCTAGTGGGTATGGGATCACTAGTTGTAGTTTATTATTATATTATATTATATATTATTTAAAAAAAAAGGTCGGTCGTTTCATTTTGGTATCAGAGCCCTTACGGTTCTAGGTTTGGGTTCACTAGGTTTCTGTTGTAGATGTTTGGGATTGCATGTCTTGATTGATTATGTGAGTTAGTCAATTGTGTGTGGCATGGAGTCCTAGAACATCCTCTTCGAGCCTTCAATGAGATTCCACGGTGAGTTATTGTTATGTTTCTTTGTGTGGTATTGATTTGTTTTATGCTTGTTAGCCTCTGTTCTTGGAAAATCAGTGGTTAAGGTGTTTGAGTTGTTGGTCGTGGACGGGGACGTGGTCGTGGTCATTGTCAGGCGGGTCCCGAGGCCAGTGAGTGTGTGGTCCAGAATTCCACGAGGAGGTACGTCAGAGGGTCGCAAGCATATCAGATGGGACCAGAGGGGGGTTAGCCGGTGAGCGTGCCGGGGGTGCTGGGAACCCAAGTGTGGGGTTGCAGCAGATGGAGCCCAGGGTCGAGATGATCGCTTGGTGGATCTGTTGGCGTGCTGTTGGAGCGGTTACCGAGAGGGGTACTAGTGTAGGCTCCAGTTGTGCCGCATGTGGCGGGGGTAGCTCGAGGGGCTGAGGGCTCCGAGAGAGTGGCAGAGGGGACGTTGTTCTCCTGAGGGGATGAGTAGTTCCCCTGATACCGAGATCTTGAGGATTGTGGTCCAAGAGTGAGATGGTATAACTCGAAGACGCTGGTCTTAGAGTGAGATCGGTATGACTCGAAGGTTGCGACCTAAGAGTGGAAGAGGTGGGAGCAAGCAATGTATAGAAGGTGAATATAAACACAACGACGGAATGTAGACCTCGAGAGTGATGGTGGTTTAATCTTGGATTTTAGGATTATGTTGGCCGATCGGCCAGAGTTTTATGAACCAGAGCGGTTATGAATGTGTGGCTGTTTTGCCAGGATTGTGAGGCCGGTGGTGCCGGAGTCCCGGGAAGGGGAGCTACAACAGGTTTGAGCCGGGAAAGGCATGTTTGCCAGATACATAAGTTCACGAGAAGCCTTCATGGCAGGATAAATTAATCGTTGCGACGATGTTGGATGAAGTTCATTGGAGATGGACAGGGTTGCTAGATTCAAGGTTTTGGTAAGCTTGTTGGAGGGAATAAGTCAAGTGGTTTGAGTTAGCGGCCTGTAAAGCATTTGAAGCGGTGAATCAGAATATGCGAACGTATGGTACTTGTTTGTTTTATTACGTTCATATTGATGATTTGCTGTGAAGAATTGCCAAGCGGAAAGCTATCTTTGGAATAAGCTAACTTGTGGAAGTTTCCCTAACTGGCAAGTTACTAGAGGTTCTTGGAGGAACAAGAGGGTTGATATTCAGGTGGCGGCGAGTTGATGTCGGCATACTTGAGTATTTGTTTAGTTGAGCCGAGGAAGTAACTAGAGGATTTATAGAGCAAGGGATTCATACGTCCTAGTGTATCACCGTGGGGAGCGCCGGTGTTATTTGTCAAGAAGAAGGATGGAAGTTTCAGGTTGTGCATTGATTATAGGGGTTTGAACCGGGTCACTGTGAAGAACAAGTACCCTCTTCCTAGGATCGATGAGTTGTTGGATCAGTTGAGGAGTGCTACTTGGTTCTCCAAGGTAGATCTGGCGTCGGGTTATCATCAGATACCGGTAGATGAGGCAGATGTGAGGAAGACTGCTTTCAGGACTAGGTATGGGCACTATGAGTTTGTGGTGGTGCCTTTCGGGTTAAGTAACGCACCAGCAGCGTTTATGAGATTGATGAACAGTGTGTTTCGGGAGTTTCTGGATGTATCTGTCATCATTTTCATCGACGATATCCTGGTTTATTCTAAGAGTCCTGAGGAGCATGCAGTGCATTTGAGGGCAGTTATGGAGAAGCTGCGGGAGCAGAAGTTGTTTGCTAAGTTGAGCAAGTGCAGTTTTTGGCAGCGTGAGATGGGCTTTCTGGGTCACATTGTTTCTGCAGAGGGGGTTTCTGTAGATCCAGAGAAGATTCAGGCTATCAGGGATTGGCCTAGACCGCAGAATGCCACACAGATCAGAAGTTTCCTTGGATTGGCAGGTTACTACAGGAGATTTGTGCAGGGGTTTGCAAGCAGAGCACGTCCTATGACTAAGTTGACAGGGAAGGATGTTCCTTTTGTCTGGTCAGAAGAGTGTGAGGAAGGCTTTGCAAGCCTGAAGGAGATGTTGACTACTGCGCCAGTGTTGGCTTTGCCTGAGCAGGGAGAACCCTATGTGGTTTATACAGATGCATCTAGAGTTGGTTTGGGTTGTGTTCTGATGCAGCATGGGAAGGTGATTGCCTATGCTTCGCGGCAGTTGCGGGTGCATGAAGGTAACTATCCTACTCATGACTTGGAGATGGGTGCTGTAGTTTTTGCCCTGAAGATTTGGAGATCTTATCTTTATGGTGCAAAGGTACAGGTGTTCACAGATCATAAGAGCCTGAAGTATATATTCACTCAGCCTGAGTTGAATTTGAGACAGAGGCGGTGGATGGAGCTTGTGGCAGATTATGATTTGGAGATAGCCTATCATCCTGGTAAGGCTAACACGGTTGCAGATGCTCTGAGTTGGAAGAGGGTAGCTTCGGCTCAGGAGCAGGAGATGGAGTCTCTGGTAGGGGAGATCAGTGCTTTGAGCTTATGTGCTGTTTCACAGGAACCATTGGGTTTGGAAGCAGTAGATAGAGCAGATCTTCTGAGTAGGGTGCGGTTGGCTCAGGAGAAGGATTTGGGGCTGGTGAATGCCTCTAAGGATGTGGATTCAGAGTATCAGGTCTCAGATAATGGTACTATCTTGGTGCACGGTCGGGTTTGTGTGCCCAAGGATGAGGAGTTGAGGCAGGAGATTCTGAGAGAGGCTCATGCAAGCAAGTTATCTATTCATCCAGGAGCGACTAAGATGTACCGTGATCTCAAGAGGTTCTATCATTGGGTCGGGATGAAGAAGGATGTGGCTTGTTGGGTTTCGAGGTGTGATGTGTGTCAGCTAGTGAAGGCTGAGCATCAGGTTCCTGGCGGGTTACTAAAGAGTCTACCCATTCCTGAGTGGAAGTGAGATATGATCACCATGGATTTTGTGGTAGGATTGCCAGTGTCACGGACCTTTGATGCTATTTGGGTCATTGTGGACCGGTTGACTAAATCAGCACATTTTCTGGCCATTAAGAAGACTGATGGAGCAGCGGTCTTGGCTAAGAAGTATGTGAGGGAGATAGTCAGATTGCATGGGGTGCCAGCGAGCATTGTGTCTGATAGGGATTCTAAGTTCACTTCGGTGTTCTGGAAGGCATTTCAGGCAGAGATGGGCACTAAGGTGCATATGAGTACAGCTTATCATCCCCAGACTGATGGACAGTCAGAGAGGACGATCCAGACGCTGGAGGATGTGCTGAGGATGTGTGTGTTGGATTGGGGTGGCCATTGGGCAGATCACCTGAACCTGGTAGAGTTTGCTTACAACAACAACTATCAGGCGAGTATTAAGATGGCTCCTTATGAGGCTTTGTATGGGAGGCCATGTCGTACACCATTATGCTGGACTCAGGTGGGGGAGAGGAGCATGTTTGGTGCTAGTTTTGTTCAGGAGACCTCAGAGAAGATTCGGGTTCTCAAGCTGAACATGAAGGAGGCTCAGGATAGGCAGAGGAGTTATGCTGATAGGAGGAGGAGAGATCTTGAGTTTCAGGTAGGAGACAGAGTGTACCTCAAGATGGCCATGTTGCGGGGTCTGAACAGGTCGTTGTCAGAGACTAAGTTGAGTCCGAGGTATATGGGTCCATTCAGAGTGATTGAGCGGGTTGGACCAGTGGCATATAGATTGGAGTTACCTGAGGTTATGCGTGCATTCCATAAGGTTTTCCATGTGTCTATGTTGCGGAAGTGTCTCCGAGAGGGTGAGCAGGTGTTGGCTAAGATTCCTGAGGATCTTCAGCCTAACATGACTTTGGAGGCGAGACCAGTGAGGGTTCTCGAGAGGAGGATCAAGGAACTTCGGAAAAAGAAGATTCCTTTGATGAGAGTCCTGTGGGACTGTGATGGTGTTGAGGAGCAGACTTGGGAGCCTGATGCAAAGATGAAGGCAAGGTTCAAGAAGTGGTATGAGAAGCAAGCCGCGACTTCAGCTTGTTTAGCGTGGTCCCATCTGTAATCCGTGGCTGGAGCGGGAATGGAGTATTCCAGCCCATCTCTCTTGTTACTCGGTCGCTTGGGATGGTTGGTTGTGCGACTCAGTAACAAGATGAGGTGGTGTTGGGGTACAAAGTTTCCGTGAGGCGGGGTTGTGAAGGAAAGTTTCCTGAAGGAGAAGTTTCCAAAAGTGGAAAGTTTCCAAAAAGGGAAAGTGCTAAATATGGAAAGTTTTATGCGAGTTAGAATTTGTCCATTTTAGCGGTGGAGAGCCTTAAAGGGGGCTTGTGTGTGGCCTTGGTGGCGGACTTTTGAGTCAGTATGCCGTGTGCGGCGGTCTTTTTAGACAATGTGTGGTTTTTGTGACGGGCTTTTTAGCCAGAGTGTCTTTGTGACGGTCCTCTTTAGGACATTTGTGTGGCCTTGGTGGCGGTCCTTTTAGGACATTTGTTTGGCCTTTGTGGCGGGCTGTTTAGCCAGAGTGTATTTGTGACGGTCCTTCGGGACAGATGGCCTTTGTGGCGGGCTGATTAGCCAGAGTGTCTTTGTGACGGTCCTTCGGGACAGATGGTCTTTGTGACGGTCCTTCGGGATAGATGGCCTTTGTGGCGGGCTTTTTAGCCAGAGTGCCTTGGTGGCGGTCCTCTTTAGGACATTTGTTTGGCCTTGGTGGCGGTCCTCTTTAGGACATTTGTTTGGCCTTGGTGGCGGTCCTCTTTAGGACATTTTGTTTGGCCTTTGTGGCGGTCCTTGTGGCGTGTATATGATCCTTGTGTGGTCATGAGGTATCCCAGTGAGGGGATATGTGGTTGGTAGGACATTGAGATGTTCATACGTGAGCCACGTGAAGGAAACCTTGATAGGGATAGGACTCAGACGTGTTCAGAATCGTTTGCTCGCGACTCTTGGGGGACCTAGGTTCTCCTAGTACTGCCATATTCAGAGACTTTGTGGCTCGGGGGTATGGTTGGTATATCGACTTCGGATGACGATCCGGGGGCGCGCTGTAGGGTGGCAACCCGAGAGACGAGTTTGGATTTTGCCTTATATATTATGGCATGCGGGTTTAGGCCCGATGAGGAGCCAACATTTGGCATGCAGACTTAGGTCTGATGAGGAGCCAATAAAAACTCAAGGTTTAGGCCTATGAGTAAAGGAAAGTCCAAAAAGTCAAGAGCAAATGACGCCTGGAGCGTGAGTCTATCGCCTAGAGGTGACTTTCTGTAGATCAGTCGGAGGAGTGCGGGCCGTGGAGACGGTTGCACGGGAGTCCTTGACTGATGGTTGTTCGGGATTCGAGGACGAATCCAGTTTGGTGGGGGAGAATTGTAATATCCGTGAACCGAAATCCCGGTTTGGGTGTTGCATCGGTCGATGCAAAGTATGCATCGGTCGATGCAAGGTCGAGTTTCTGCGTTTTGACTTAAGTCAAACGCTGCATTTTGGGGAAAGAAACCCTTAAGATCGTGGGTTTTGTCTCATTCGCGTGTTTAGCCGCTTTTGAGAGAAACGAAAGAGAGAGAGAGAGTTCTTGGGTGTTCTTGGTGATTCTGGAGATTTGAGGCTGTTTCTTGGTGAGATCTGTAGCTGGGAACATTGTAGGAGCTTCCTAGAAGCGTTTTCTTCCTTGTGTTAGGTTCAGATTCGTCTTGGCAAAGGTAAGTGCATGACCATGGCTTATCTAAGCTAGAGGATTCTTTAATCTGCTTGTTGTGTGATGTTAGGCTTGTTAGATCGTTGCTATGGACGTTAGGAAGCTTTCTTGTGGCTTGGGATCGAGTTTTGTGGTTGTAGGAACGAAGATCCGGCGAGAAGCTTCGGGGAAATCATGGTGCTCGACGTTGCGTCGATCGATGCATATCTTGCATCGGTCGATGCAAGTGCGAGGACGGCGCGTAAAACTCTAGGGTTTTCGTGTTACGTCGAGCATGCGTCGGTCGATGCAGACTGGGTATCGGTCGATGCAAGTTACACTTGCATCGGTCGATGCAAGTTACACTTGCATCGGTCGATGCAGCTTCTGTGTCGATCGATGCTTCCCCATTTGGCATCGGTCGATGTATGTGTGGTGTCGGTCGATGCTAAGTCCTGGTTTGTTATTGTCGTTTGTTGATTGTTGTGTGTTGGTTATTGATACTCTATTGCTTGTGTGTATAGCCCAGTAGATGGGAGGATTGCCTTACTGAGTGTTTATAAAATACTCATGCATTGCAATATGTGTTTGTGGTGCAGGTAAAGGCAAAGTGTGATCGTGGAATCCAGGCAATGAAGAGGAGGATGTTCTAGGGACTCGGTTTGGTGTTGTCTGGCATTGCTAGGTTGCTAGAGTTGGGTCATTAGAACATTGCTAGGTTGCTGGTTCTTTGATTCCTGATGTTTGGATATTGTTTTGTTGGAATTATGGTTATATTTTATTATTGGATTACTATTGGATATTGGTTGGTTATTTCCGCTGTTGAATGTGTTGTGGTTAGGTGGCTAGTGGGTATGGGATCACTAGTTGTAGTTTATTATTATATTATATTATATATTATTTAAAAAAAAAGGTCGGTCGTTTCATTTTGGTATCAGAGCCCTTACGGTTCTAGGTTTGGGTTCACTAGGTTTCTGTTGTAGATGTTTGGGATTGCATGTCTTGATTGATTATGTGAGTTAGTCAATTGTGTGTGGCATGGAGTCCTAGAACATCCTCTTCGAGCCTTCAATGAGATTCCACGGTGAGTTATTGTTATGTTTCTTTGTGTGGTATTGATTTGTTTTATGCTTGTTAGCCTCTGTTCTTGGAAAATCAGTGGTTAAGGTGTTTGAGTTGTTGGTCGTGGACGGGGACATGTCGTGGTCATTGTCAGGCGGGTCCCGAGGCTAGTGAGTGTGTGGTCCAGAATTCCACGAGGAGGTACGTCAGAGGGTCGCAAGCATATCAGATGGGACCAGAGGGGGGTTAGCCGGTGAGCGTGCCGGGGGTGCTGGGAACCCAAGTGTGGGGTTGCAGCAGATGGAGCCCAGGGTCGAGATGATCGCTTGGTGGATCTGTTGGCGTGCTGTTGGAGCGGTTACCGAGAGGGGTACCAGTGTAGGCTCCAGTTGTGCCGCATGTGGCGGGGGTAGCTCGAGGGCTGAGGGCTCCGAGAGAGTGGCGAGGGGACGTTGTTCTCCTGAGGGGATGAGTAGTTCCCCGATACCGAGATCTTGAGGATTGTGGTCCAAGAGTGAGATGGTATAACTCGAAGACGCTGGTCTTAGAGTGAGATCGGTATGACTCGAAGGTTGCGACCTAAGAGTGGAAGAGGTGGGAGCAAGCAATGTATAGAAGGTGAATATAAACACAACGACGGAATGTAGACCTCGAGAGTGATGGTGGTTTAATCTTGGATTTTAGGATTATGTTGGCCGATCGGCCAGAGCTTTATGAACCAGAGCGGTTATGAATGTGTGGCTGTTTTGCCAGGATTGTGAGGCCGGTGGTGCCGGAGTCCCGGGAAGGGGAGCTACAACAGGTTTGAGCCGGGAAAGGCATGTTTGCCAGATACATAAGTTCACGAGAAGCCTTCATGGCAGGATAAATTAATCGTTGCGACGATGTTGGATGAAGTTCATTGGAGATGGACATGGTTGCTAGATTCAAGGTTTTGGTAAGCTTGTTGGAGGGAATAAGTCAAGTGGTTTGAGTTAGCGGCCTGTAAAGCATTTGAAGCGGTGAATCAGAATATGCGAACGTATGGTACTTGTTTGTTTTATTACGTTCATATTGATGATTTGCTGTGAAGAATTGCCAAGCGGAAAGCTATCTTTGGAATAAGCTAACTTGTGGAAGTTTCCCTAACTGGCAAGTTACTAGAGGTTCTTGGAGGAACAAGAGGGTTGATATTCAGGTGGCGGCGAGTTGATGTCGGCATACTTGAGTATTTGTTTAGTTGAGCCGAGGAAGTAACTAGAGGATTTATAGAGCAAGGGATTCATACGTCCTAGTGTATCACCGTGGGGAGCGCCGGTGTTATTTGTCAAGAAGAAGGATGGAAGTTTCAGGTTGTGCATTGATTATAGGGGTTTGAACCGGGTCACTGTGAAGAACAAGTACCCTCTTCCTAGGATCGATGAGTTGTTGGATCAGTTGAGGAGTGCTACTTGGTTCTCCAAGGTAGATCTGGCGTCGGGTTATCATCAGATACCGGTAGATGAGGCAGATGTGAGGAAGACTGCTTTCAGGACTAGGTATGGGCACTATGAGTTTGTGGTGGTGCCTTTCGGGTTAAGTAACGCACCAGCAGCGTTTATGAGATTGATGAACAGTGTGTTTCGGGAGTTTCTGGATGTATCTGTCATCATTTTCATCGACGATATCCTGGTTTATTCTAAGAGTCCTGAGGAGCATGCAGTGCATTTGAGGGAAGTTATGGAGAAGCTGCGGGAGCAGAAGTTGTTTGCTAAGTTGAGCAAGTGCAGTTTTTGGTAGCGTGAAATGGGCTTTCTGGGTCACATTGTTTCTGCAGAAGGGGTTTCTGTAGATCCAGAGAAGATTCAGGCTATCAGGGATTGGCCTAGACCGCAGAATGCCACACAGATCAAAAGTTTCCTTGGATTGGCAGGTTACTACAGGAGATTTGTGCAAGGGTTTGCAAACAGAGCACGTCCTATGACTAAGTTGACAGGGAAGGATGTTCCTTTTGTCTGGTCAGAAGAGTGTGAGGAAGGCTTTGCAAGCCTGAAGGAGATGTTGACTACTGCGCCAGTGTTGGCTTTGCCTGAGCAGGGAGAACCCTATGTGGTTTATACAGATGCATCTAGAGTTGGTTTGGGTTGTGTTCTGATGCAGCATGGGAAGGTGATTGCCTATGCTTCGCGGCAGTTGCGGGTGCATGAAGGCAACTATCCTACTCATGACTTGGAGATGGGTGCTGTAGTTTTTGCCCTAAAGATTTGGAGATCTTATCTTTATGGTGCAAAGGTACAGGTGTTCACAGATCATAAGAGCCTGAAGTATATATTCACTCAGCCTGAGTTGAATTTGAGACAGAGGCGGTGGATGGAGCTTGTGGCAGATTATGATTTGGAGATAGCCTATCATCCTGGTAAGGCTAACACGGTTGCAGATGCTCTGAGTTGGAAGAGGGTAGCTTCGGCTCAGGAGCATGAGATGGAGTCTCTGGTAGGGGAGATCAGTGCTTTGAGCTTATGTGCTGTTTCACAGGAACCATTGGGTTTGGAAGCAGTAGATAGAGCAGATCTTCTGAGTAGGGTGCGGTTGGCTCAGGAGAAGGATTTGGGGCTGGTGAATGCCTCTAAGGATGTGGATTCAGAGTATCAGGTCTCAGATAATGGTACTATCTTGGTGCACGGTCGGGTTTGTGTGCCCAAGGATGAGGAGTTGAGGCAGGAGATTCTGAGAGAGGCTCATGCGAGCAAGTTATCTATTCATCCAGGAGCGACTAAGATGTACCGTGATCTCAAGAGGTTCTATCATTGGGTCGGGATGAAGAAGGATGTGGCTTGTTGGGTTTCGAGGTGTGATGTGTGTCAGCTAGTGAAGGCTGAGCATCAGGTTCCTGGCGGGTTACTAAAGAGTCTACCCATTCCTGAGTGGAAGTGAGATATGATCACCATGGATTTTGTGGTAGGATTGCCAGTGTCACGGACCTTTGATGCTATTTGGGTCATTGTGGACCGGTTGACTAAATCAGCACATTTTCTGGCCATTAAGAAGACTGATGGAGCAGCGGTCTTGGCTAAGAAGTATGTGAGGGAGATAGTCAGATTGCATGGGGTGCCAGCGAGCATTGTGTCTGATAGGGATTCTAAGTTCACTTCGGTGTTCTGGAAGGCATTTCAGGCAGAGATGGGCACTAAGGTGCATATGAGTACAGCTTATCATCCCCAGACTGATGGACAGTCGAGAGGACGATCCGACGCTGGAGGATGTGCTGAGGATGTGTGTGTTGGATTGGGGTGGCCATTGGGCAGATCACCTGAACCTGGTAGAGTTTGCTTACAACAACAACTATCAGGCGAGTATTAAGATGGCTCCTTATGAGGCTTTGTATGGGAGGCCATGTCGTACACCATTATGCTGGACTCAGGTGGGGGAGAGGAGCATGTTTGGTGCTAGTTTTGTTCAGGAGACCTCAGAGAAGATTCGGGTTCTCAAGCTGAACATGAAGGAGGCTCAGGATAGGCAGAGGAGTTATGCTGATAGGAGGAGGAGAGATCTTGAGTTTCAGGTAGGAGACAGAGTGTACCTCAAGATGGCCATGTTGCGGGGTCTGAACAGGTCGTTGTCGAGACTAAGTTGAGTCCGAGGTATATGGGTCCATTCAGAGTGATTGAGCGGGTTGGACCAGTGGCATATAGATTGGAGTTACCTGAGGTTATGCGTGCATTCCATAAGGTTCTCCATGTGTCTATGTTGCGGAAGTGTCTCCGAGAGGGTGAGCAGGTGTTGGCTAAGATTCCTGAGGATCTTCAGCCTAACATGACTTTGGAGGCGAGACCAGTGAGGGTTCTCGAGAGGAGGATCAAGGAACTTTGGAAGAAGAAGATTCCTTTGATGAGAGTCCTGTGGGACTGTGATGGTGTTGAGGAGCAGACTTGGGAGCCTGAGGCAAAGATGAAGGCAAGGTTCAAGAAGTGGTATGAGAAGCAAGCCGCGACTTGAGCTTGTTTAGCGTGGTCCCATCTGTAATCCGTGGCTGGAGCGGGAATGGAGTATTCCAGCCCATCTCTCTTGTTACTCGGTCGCTTGGGGTGGTTGGTTGTGCGACTCAGTAACAAGATGAGGTGGTGTTGGGGTACAAAGTTTCCGTGAGGCGGGGTTGTGAAGGAAAGTTTCCTGAAGGAGAAGTTTCCAAAAGTGGAAAGTTTCCAAAAAGGGAAAGTGCTTAATATGGAAAGTTTTATGCGAGTTAGAATTTGTCCATTTTAGCGGTGGAGAGCCTTAAAGGGGGCTTGTGTGTGGCCTTGGTGGCGGACTTTTGAGTCAGTATGCCGTGTGCGGCGGTCTTTTTAGACAATGTGTGGTTTTGTGACGGGCTTTTAGCCAGAGTGTCTTTGTGACGGTCCTCTTTAGGACATTTGTGTGGCCTTGGTGGCGGTCCTTTTAGGACATTTGTTTGGCCTTTGTGGCGGGCTGTTTAGCCAGAGTGTCTTTGTGACGGTCCTTCGGGACAGATGGCCTTTGTGGCGGGCTGATTAGCCAGAGTGTCTTTGTGACGGTCCTTCGGGACAGATGGTCTTTGTGACGGTCCTTCGGGATAGATGGCCTTTGTGGCGGGCTTTTTAGCCAGAGTGCCTTGGTGGCGGTCCTCTTTAGGACATTTGTTTGGCCTTGGTGGCGGTCCTCTTTAGGACATTTGTTTGGCCTTGGTGGCGGTCCTCTTTAGGACATTTTGTTTGGCCTTTGTGGCGGTCCTTGTGGCGTGTATATGATCCTTGTGTGGTCATGAGGTATCCCAGTGAGGGGATATGTGGTTGGTAGGACATTGAGATGTTCATACGTGAGCCACGGGAAGGAAACCTTGATAGGGATAGGACTCAGACGTGTTCAGAATCGTTTGCTCGCGACTCTTGGGGGACCTAGGTTCTCCTAGTACTGCCATATTCAGACACTTTGTGGCTCGGGGGTATGGTTGGTATATCGACTTCGGATGACGATCCGGGGGCGCGCTGTAGGGTGGCAACCCGAGAGACGAGTTTGGATTTTTCCTTATATATTATGGCATGCGGGTTTAGGCCCGATGAGGAGCCAACATTTGGCATGCAGACTTAGGTCTGATGAGGAGCCAATAAAAACTCAAGGTTTAGGCCTATGAGTAAAGGAAAGTCCAAAAAGTCAAGAGCAAATGACGCCTGGAGCGTGAGTCTATCGCCTAGAGGTGACTTTCTGAAGATCAGTCGGAGGAGTGCGGGCCGTGGAGACGGTTGCACGGGAGTCCTTGACTGATGGTTGTTCGGGATTCGAGGACGAATCCAGTTTGGTGGGGGAGAATTGTAACATCCGTGAACCGAAATCCCGGTTTGGGTGTTGCATCGGTCGATGCAAAGTATGCATCGGTCGATGCAAGGTCGAGTTTCTGTGTTTTGACTTAAGTCAAACCTGCGTTTTGGGGAAAGAAACCCTTAAGATCGTGGGTTTTGTCTCATTCGCGTGTTTAGCCGCTTTTGAGAGAAACGAAAGAGAGAGAGAGAGTTCTTGGGTGTTCTTGGTGATTCTGGAGATTTGAGGCTGTTTCTTGGTGAGATCTGTAGCTGGGAACATTGTAGGAGCTTCCTAGAAGCGTTTTCTTCCTTGTGTTAGGTTCAGATTCGTCTTGGCAAAGGTAAGTGCATGACCATGGCTTATCTAAGCTAGAGGATTCTTTAATCTGCTTGTTATGTGATGTTAGGCTTGTTAGATCGTTGCTATGGACGTTAGGAAGCTTTCTTGTGGCTTGGGATCGAGTTTTGTGGTTGTAGGAACGAAGATCCGGCGATAAGCTTCGGGGAAATCATGGTGCTCGACGTTGCGTCGATCGATGCATATCTTGCATCGGTCAATGCAAGTGCGAGGACGGCGCGTAAAACTCTAGGGTTTTTGTGTTACGTCGAGCATGCGTCGGTCGATGCAGACTGGGTATCGGTCGATGCAAGTTACACTTGCATCGGTCGATGCAGCTTCTGTGTCGATCGATGCTTCCCCATTTGGCATTGGTCGATGCATGTGTGGTGTCGGTCGATGCTAAGTCCTGGTTTGTTATTGTCGTTTGTTTATTGTTGTGTGTTGGTTATTGATACTCTATTGCTTGTGTGTATAGCCCAGTAGATGGGAGGATTGCCTTACTGAGTGTTTATAAAATACTCATGCATTGCAATATGTGTTTGTGGTGCAGGTAAAGGCAAAGTGTGATCGTGGAATCCAGGCAATGAAGAGGAGGATGTTCTAGGGACTCGGTTTAGTGTTGTCTGGCATTGCTAGGTTGCTAGAGTTGGGTCATTAGAACATTGTTAGGTTGCTGGTTCTTTGATTCTTGATGTTTGGATATTGTTTTGTTGGAATTATGGTTATATTTTATTATTGGATTACTATTGGATATTGGTTGGTTATTTCCGCTGTTGAATGTGTTGTTGTTAGGTGGCTAGTGGGTATGGGACCACTAGTTGTAGTTTATTATTATATTATATTATATATTTATTATAAAAAAAAGGTCGGTCGTTTCAAGTAAACACTCTCTCCTCCTCTCCTACCAATATCAAATGTTGTTATATCTCATATGTGTTGTAACTTGTAAGAGTTTGATTCTATATTTTAATGTAGAAAGTATTATATATATTTAACATTGTTTTCAATCTTTATTTTATTTATATAAAAAAATATTTCTTTTATATTTCTTGCCTTTCTAATCTATTCATATTTATTTTTTAAATTTGCATAGTTAAATTTAAATTCACATATGTTGGTTTTAATAAAACAATCAACTTTATTTGAGAATTAGATGTTCCTATTCATTTTTAAACGACCAATGTGTAACATATAAACATTTTGTCTTGCAATCACAAGTTCCATTTCTATTGCTTAACTCCATGGTTAAACTATAATATATGTTGTCCTATTTGTAGGAATAACAACATACTTATTTAAAAGAGTAGATGATTAATCGAAATAAACATTTCTCCAAATTTTATTATTCAATCAGTGAGTGTACTTATTACTTTGAAAAACTTTTACATTGAAGTTCATAAAATCATATAAGAAAACTAAAATACTATGTCACTTCAAATTTGGAAGGAAACACTTGGTATTCCTTTTTAAAAAAGTTAAGACACATATAAAAATTTATTAATATTTAACTCACTTTAAAGACATTAAAGGTCATTTAACTCAAAAATAACTTCTATCCAATAATTTCATACATTCCTCTCATAAATAAAATATATATATATATATATATAAATATTTTCAAGATTGTATTTAAATATTACATAATTTTTTAGTTAGCTAAATTTATAGTCACATATATACAATATATATACATAAGAATTCATATTACTTATTAACACCATAATTCGACCTATTATTTGCTTAACTCAAAATTGGTTTCAAAGCAAACTAAAGAAAAACAGAAACGATCTTATTGATATTAGACCAAAACATGGACATACAAACATAATCACTTACACGGAAGATAATTATTTTTAAAAAAATAACTTACTATTGCAACATCAACATATGAAGGGTTTACAGAGGTAGTTAATTAGAAAATCTATAATACAATAAATGTATTGGAAACAATATCAGTCAATGATATGATTGGATACTCAAAAGCAAGAAACAACATCTTCATAATTCATAAAAAATAAACGCCACAATTATACACATCTAAACGAAATGGTATAAACATATAGCGTATAAATAAAAGTGACGGCAAATCCCGTATATGCCTAATTAAAACGAAATAATACAAAAAAAAAAACGAAAAAGACCAAAAAAAAAACAAGAAAGTGCCAACTACACCACAACCTACGCGTTGCATGGAGAAGCACCTAGTATTTAGAGATATAACAGATTAGAAGTTTTATTTAAGTCATAATACATGGTATTCAAGCCAATATCGATCATGACCCATTCGACCGAGTTTTTTTTTCAATTTTACAGTATACATTATTTTAAGGATAGATTTAATTATAATTAATATATATATATATATATATATATTTAATATATATATATATATATATATATTTAATATATACTTTCATTTCATTTCAATCCAAGAGGGTTAGAACCCTTTTACAACCAAGTGCCTCCTAATAGAGATACACCTACAATACAAAAGATACAGCAAATTTTTGATACAGCAAATTACAAAAAGGTTACTGGAATAAACAAAATCAAGTAACCAAAAGGAGTCCGAAGGGAAGGTAAGCTGTTGAGCTCTCGACAAAGGATCAAGATGACACCGAATGATGCTTTTGACTTCAAGAAGCCGAGTGAGAGGCATTGTTATGGATACGAGAGTTGCGTTCTTTCCAGATTATGTAGAACGATGCTTGACAAGCTAGCCGAAGAATCAAAGTTGTGTTTTTATCTCGGCAAGGATTCTTCGGCCATGTAACTCCATCCTCAAACAAAGCAGGTGGAGAAACATGGGCTCTTGATGTGAAATAATGCCAAATCTCAGAATAAGCGCAACCAAAGAATAGATGCTGCTGAGTCTCGTCGTGTGTGTTGCAGAGCATACAAAGTGGAGACACCACTAGCCCCCAACTGCGAAGTCTATCCCTTGTATGAAGCTTGTGTCTAGAATTTACCCAAGCAATATAAGCATGCCTAGGAATCCTTCCTTTAAACCAAACTGCCTCATACCAATCCACTCTTGGTTCAGGCGGGTTCAAGTAAGACCAAGTTTTTGCAGTAAAGAAGGTATCCAAGGCTACACCATCACCAATCTCACCATCACCAATCTTCCACAGATAATAATCATCCACTGCATCCGCTTGCAAGTTAACTACAGACGGGAGAGGGAGACATTGCTTCAACAACTGAACAATAGGACTCCTGCTCCTACTGTTAGAGATCTACCATTGTCCTTCTCTAACAGCCTCCACATCTGTAGCATCCTGGTGAATCCCTGAGACTCTAGGACCCAAATCCCCTGTGAAATCCAAGAGGGGATCCAGAGAAGTCCAATTGTCTTTCTAGAAGCTGCAGGTGATACCAGAGCCCACTTCGCACACAATGAACGATCTCGCTATGATACGAAGCTTGCACAAACTTTTCCAAATCCAACTACCCGAGGCTGAGGCATCCAGATCCCAGAAATTATGGTGGCCTATAATTTTGATATCATGCTAACTAATATAATTTGTGAAATAGAAAGAGTAATATTGTATTGTAGCAAGTAATATGCCATTTTGTAGATAGTTGGTATATTTAGTTCTCATTTTTTAAAATTGAAATTTTTAAAGTATATTATTTGACTAATCAATTTTAATGCCATATATTAGTTATTGTTTTTATGCAATATTTTAGGGGTTAAGTTTAACTTTTTAATTTTGTATAATTAAAAGAGTATAACACAAAATATACTTCAAAATTGTCAATATAAATACTATAAGTTACTATTTATTCTTCTTTCTTTTTTAAATTATTTTACTTAAAACCAATTCGACCAATAAAAACAAATAGAAGAATGTATATAATATATTGAGTTAAGAAAATAGGAATTTTTTTATATTGGCACTTTAAAAAAAAAATATGAGTATATCTATGTATCATTATTTTTTTCTTCATACTAATAGTCTAATATAATATAACTCTGAATCATTATCTAAAAATGAAAATCTAATATTCTATAAATTAGAAAAGATCAATAAAACTACTTGCCATAATAAAGTCAACTATATATCTATACAAACTGAAAATCTGTTGAAAATCTAACTAAAAATGAGTCGGAAAAAATTATGGTAAAATTTTATTGTTTATTTTCGGGTGCTCTATTTTTTTTATGTGAGAGTGTTTAATAATGACAAAGGTTTTTACTGCTATCAGGACCATCTCTAATGGAGGATCTATCTCAGTTTCTAAACATAAAGTTTCTGAAAAAAAAATTAATAATGCATAAAAACTATGGACCCGCTTCCAGTTTTAGAGTTTTTAGAACAGCTTCTAACCTCATACATTTAATTGTCTGGTTGGTAGGAGTTTGTGTATTAGAGAGAATTTTTTTGGCTCGTGTTTGAAAACCCGATTTGGGTCGGTTTTGATTTCTCTGTTAAAAGTTAAAACCAATCGATTTCTATATCGATTGTGATTAAAATTTCGGCTTTAAACCATTTTGAACCAAAATCCGATCGGTTATCCACTAAACCAAATACATCTTTACATTCGGGATATACATACAATGATACAAATCTCTGTCTTTCTTCTCCTAAACCCTCTTTTGTCTCGACTCTCGGTTCTCGACATGCAACTTGTGCCAACCCTAGTTTTATACTGTCTTTTGCTTTATATTGATTCCCAAACCCCTAACTAGGCATGCGACTTTGACCCGACTCGACGCCGCCGAACCGACCCGACCCAAATTTTTTGGTTTTCAGTTCAACCAAATTTAGAGTTCGATTTAATTCAGAAATATTGAAAATTTGGTTTGGTACCCTACCCTACCCAATTTTAATTTTTTTATAATAAAAATAAAATTTATACTGAAGTATACCGTAATTAAACCGGTTTTAACCGGATTTGAACTGATTTCAATCGGTTTTTTGGATTTAAACCTGATAAGCCCAAACCAATTCCCACTCGGCCCGACCGATTTTTTGTTCGGTTATGTTCAGTGAAGTTTTTGAAAATCCAAATAACCGAACAAACCGGCCAGGGTATTCGGCTAAAACCTAGAAACCCGAACCAAAAGAACCGAATTTTGCAGTTATCGGCACTGAAGCTGAAAGGAATAGTAAACCGATCATCAATTTTTTTTTTGAGATTTCGGTTATCAATTTGGTTCGGTTCGGCAAGCTTTAATTGAATGGTTCTTCAGTTCTCTTCCATCTTCACCATCAGGTCATGACCCCTGAAGAAGATATCATCGAAAATTAGAGAAAATGAGGACGATGAGATGTTTCAGGTCGGCGTCGGTCATGATAAGCTCAACTAAGAAGACGATGGGCTAGGGTTTAGATGTTGAAGTCTTTAATGTTTGAGCAATATGGGCTTTTTAATTGAATGTGTGTTTGGAAGTTTCATGGGCCTTTAAGAATTGATAGTTATAAAGCCGATTTAGTCGACGATATATTGCATAAAAGCTAACCAAAACCCTAGATCTAGAGTGTTTTCTTCTACAGTATTTGTTTTACTTTCTTCTACTTGCAGCCACATCTCTTTCTAGGTAAGGTTCCTAACTTCTTTTTCCATCGCACTCTAACTTTTATTATGTACTTGTGTAGGGCTGACTCAGAGTATTTTCTTCTTTAGAATTTGAGTTAGAATCATATAGTTTTCTAGAATAAGAATTCAGATTAAATTATTGTCGATCGACACACACCTTGTGTCGATCGACACTGAAACCTGGCGAAAGTTGTGTCGACCGATGCACACCTTATGTCGATCGATGCAGTCTCCTGGCGTCAACTGACACACTCTTTGTGTTGATCAACGCCTGCTTGACATTTTCCGAAATTCCTAATTTGTGTTGACCGGCACCTCCACATTCGTCGATCGATGCTCGTTAGGTTTCTTGCGCCATCCTCGCATTGGTGCCGAGCATCGCTCTCTTCGATCAGAAACTCCGAATCTCGCCTCCAATCTCCTCCCATGCGTCCCAAGCATTCTCAAGAGCGAATCCAAGCCACAAGAGCCACAAAAAACACATAAAACTCAAAGGAAAACATTCACACAACACACAAAGTCACAGAAACAGAGATCTTAGCTTAGATAAGCCATGGTCATGTACTTACCTTAGCCAAAACAAAGAGATCTAAGCCCAAACGACAAAGCTAGCACCACGGGTGTTACAATACTCCCCACCAGCATTGATTCGTCCTTGAATCTAGCACCAAGACCAACAGTCAAGGATCTCTTGTGCAACCAACACTATGGCCCGCACATCCTCCGTCTAAGCTATGAGGACTCTATCTGGCCAATAACCCGCGTCTCTGGTATTATTCGCTCTAAACTCATGCATCTCCCTCACCCTAAGGTCTCAACATTCGAGTCCTACCGGATCGCTATCAGGCCTCGGCCCTCAAGCTACGGTATCTAGGAAGTCTAATCTTGCTCTCGGATTATCACCCTACAGGCTACAGCGCACTTTCAGATCGTCACCCGAAGTCGATATACCAATTATACCCTTAGGCCACAAAGTCCTTCGAGAAAACAGTACAAAGGAACCTAACCGTCCCATCATGAGTTGTTTGAGATCTTATATCTCTAGTGCAATAATTTTGAGCTCGACAGAGTACCACTCTGACCAGAACTACCTCTATGATCTGTGTACACCTGTACCTTTCCGCCATAAAGATAAGATCTCCAAATCTTCAAAGCGAAAACTACAGCTGCCATCTCCAAGTTATTGGTAGGATAGTTGCTCTCACGCTTCCGCAACTGCCGCGAAGCATAGGCAATAACCTTTCCCTCCTGCATCAGCACACATCCCAAACTAACTCCAGAAGCATATGTATACACCACATATGGCTTATCCTGCTCAGGCAAAGCCAATACTGGTGTACTAGTCAACATCTGCTTCAGGCTTCAGAAAGCCGTCTCACACTTCGGTGACAACACAAAAGGAACGTCTTTCCCTGTCAAGTTTATCATCGGCTGTTCCATACTCGCAAAACCCCTCACAAACTACCTGTAGTAACCCGCCAACCCAAGGAAACTCCTGATCTCTCTGGCGTTCTATGGTCTACGCTAATCCTTGATGGCCTGAATCTTCTCTGGATCAACAGAGACTCCCTCTACAAAAAAAATGTGACCCATAAAACCCATTTCCTTCTACTAGAAACTGCACTTGCTCAGCTTAGCGAAAAGCTTCTGCTCCTGCAGCTTCTTCAGAACTGCTCTCATGCTCCTCAAAACTCTTGGAATATACCAGGATATCGTCGATGAAGATGAAGACAAAATCATCCAGAAACTCTTGGAACACATTGTTCATCAACCTCATAAACGCAGCTGGCGCATTGGTCAAACCAAAGGGCATCACCACAAACTCAAAGTGCCCATACTTCGTCCTGAAAGTTATCTTCCTGACGTCCAGCTCATCTATTGAAATATGATGGTAACCCGACGCCATGTCAATCTTGGAGAACCAAGTATCACCCCTCAGTTGATCCAACAACTCATCAATCCGCGGGAAAGGTACTTGTTCTTCACATTGACTTGGTTCAGACCCCGATAATCTATAGAAAAGCAGAAACACCTGTCCTTCTTCTTAACAAACAACACCGGCGCTCCCCACGGTGATGTACTAGGACGACTGAATCCCTTGTCCAGAAAACCCTCCAACTGCTTCTTCAGCTCTGCCATCTTTGCTGGAGCCATCCTGTAGGGTGCCTTTGACAACGGCGTCGTCCCTGGTTCCAACTCAATCGTGAAACGATCCGACCGAGATGGTGGTAACCCCTGCAACGACTAAAAATATCCTCAAACTCCTGAACCACATGGATCTCACCCACAACAACCTGCCCTATAGACTCCGGCATCGAAATCGTAGCCAAATATGCCTCCCCACTCTTCCTGATCATCTTCTCTCCCTACATAGCTAAGATAACCAGACTCCCTGAAGTCGGTCTCATTCCCTGATAAACCAGACTCCTCGTTTCGGTCCTGATGCGAGCACCGGTCGTCTTGCGGTACGGATGGGTCGGCTCGTCTTTGGGACGCTTAGGATAGAAGCAACTTTCCTCAGGCCAAACTCTATAGAATGAATGTAGGAGGAAAACAAATGGTGGATACGGAGTTTGGCGGCAAAAAAACGAGCGGAGCAAAAGTTCAAACTTTGGTCACGTCGTCGGACGAATGGCCGATCGGCTACGATAGTGGTATGGTACGGACGTCGAGGTTGCGAAGCGGCTAGCAAACCAACTAATGGTTCGACTAGAAGGAAATGATATCGAAGGTGGATTGAAGGACGACACCGAGGGCTGACTCTTCTCGCGATATGGTCGGACTAGTCGATGGCGAACCCGGTTCGAGATCGGCTAGGGTTTCTCGATAGATCAGTCCCGGACTTGGTCTATGGAGAGAAGTGAGACAAGATTCAAAGATTCTCTCTTTGGAAAAGTTTTATTTTCATTCAAGTCTGCCTTTACAAGAAATAAGAGAGGGTTTAAATAGTGCTATGTTTAGAGGAGACTAGGGACACGCGGACTCGCAATGGTCCGCACACGTTGCCCTTGACGTGTTCCCTTTGATAGAGAACACGTCGCCCTTCTAAGTGGTTTAAACATAACCACACACGTCACACTACTTAATGTTACAAAGAGAGAGAGAGTTCTAGAAATTGTTCAAAACTCAAAGCTTTAAGTAAAAGATAACACGTCTTCGGCCTTGGCGCGGGAACCACGTCATTGGCTTCAAAACGCAGAGTTTTGCGTTAGGACTCATTGCCTCGTTAAAACCTTCTCCAGTAAACCTCGTGGGACAAACCCGGAGTAAGGAAAAAGAGTACAAGTCATGATCCTAACGTCTTGGTCGCCTTTATCTTTGGGTAAGGATGAAGGCCGTGCGAACGGTCTCTACTTGAACTGCTTTGGCCGGGTCGTTGTCTCGAACAAATGCTTACACGAACATTTTAATCTTCTGTCTTGTGGCCTTGGAAGATCTCTTAGATCGCGTCGTAGCTCCCGGAGTGATTTCTGGTGTGTTGGCCGGCTGTTGTCCCGCGAGTGGTACAAGCGTCTCGGTCGCGTCCGGGGCGTCTCAGTCCGATTCCAGTCCTGTGCTCACATCAGGGCCTCTGAAATACCACTCTACCCCGATCAGAATCCAGATGTACTCGATACTAGTGCAACTAATCCATGCCAAGTATAACATCATACAACTCCACCACACTGATAACCAGATCTATCGACATCCATTCTCCAGCCACCTGAATATCTACACCTCTCGCCCATCCGTGAACCTGGATCATCCTGCCTCCAACAACCTTAACGGCCCTGAACCGCTCATCGGGGTCTCCATGAATGTTGCCACTCTCGGCCCACTCTAGGGTAATGAAGCAATGAGTTGCTCCAAAATCAAAAAACACGTGATGTAAGTCCTTCCACCAATAAGGTCCCTACACGAACTTTATGCACTAAGAACCCTATCGTTCATCACAAGCAACCATAATATCCAAAAATGACATAAACCACAAGTCAAGTTAGAAATTATACCGTGGTGCATCCTGTCTCCATGGTCGTGTACACACGCAGTACCGCTGGTAACGGTAATGCTGTCTGCCCCACCTACTACACTCATGGCTGCAATGCCGCCACAACCATCGGTTGCAACTTGGGAAACGCTGATCTGAGGTGTCCCGCCTCCCTATAGTGGTAACATATCAAGCCATCGGCGATGCTGGCTGGTTGCCCCTCTGTGGACAACTCACCACCCTGTGCTCCAAGCTAGCACACCCGTAGCACCCTGCACCGCTCGACCCTGACCCCTGCATAGCATCAAACTTCTGCTTCTGCCCCTGCATAGGCTTGCCATCCTTGCTAGGAACAGAATGCATCTCAGTCCGCTTCGGCTGCGCTGAAGGACTGACCACCACCACCTGTGCTCTCAAGTAATCCTCTAACCCAGCTGCAGTCTCCACCAGCTCCGCTCTCGTAGCGTAGCTCCTCACCCTGCACCGAGTTCTCAGGTCATCGGGAAGAGCCAACAGAAATCTCTGCACCCGGCCTGCATACACTACAAGCCAACTGAACTCTGCGTCTAGCTTATACATAGTACGGTTCCCCTTGGTAAATTCCAAGAACCGTGCCTCCATGTGATCAAGCGCCTCCTGCGGAAAATATTTGGCGTTGAACTCTCCGACAAAGTCCATCCAAGTCATCTTCCGCTGCACTCTCCGGGCTGTCACCGACCTCCACCACACACGCGCATCCCCCGGAAGGTAGTGTCCTGTCAAGTCCACCTGATACTGGTTGGGACACCGGAATGACTGGAAGATATCCTCCATCTGCTCTCTCCACTCATCCACCACACTCGAATCCATGCCTCTCGGGAAATATCCCGCACCCACATGCCGTAGCTACACCAGCATCTGAACATACTGAGCATTCCATTCCAAAACATCAACAACACAAAGCACACAGCAAACTCGTACCTAGAACCGTAAGGGCTCTGATACCAAACTGAAACAACCCGACCTGTTTTTTTATTATTATCCTAATATCTACTGATCCCATACTCACTAGCAACCTAGCCCCAATCAAACTACAGTGGATAACATAAAAGCAATTCCAAGAATCCAATAACCAGATAACAATAAACAATAGAACAATATCCAAATATTCAAAAATAACACAATGTTATAGAACCAACATCCTAATATTCGTTCTAGACAACTAAGTTCCATTCTAGCAACCTTACAGAAGCATAGTAAAACTAGGATTTTTGATCTTCTATCAGGTCTAAATTAACCTTTATGCATTGTAGTACTTAAGGTGTCAATCCAAATAGGATGATGCTAATCACAAAAGATACAATCAAGATAGAACAAGTTAAGCCAAATCTAAAGATGAGTTGAATCTAACAACCTAATGAAGCAAAAATGAAAATGCAATAATCAAAACAACTTAAAAAAATACTAAGAAGAATTAAGCTACAAAACAAGTGCAATAAACAATACTAAGCAAAATAAAGTACTAAGCAGAAGCAAACATAAATAAACTAGAACATAACAAAGCAGAAACGAACTAGAGCTCGAGCTGGCACTTGGACGAGCATGGTGTGAACCAGGGTCGTGTGCATGGTCGAGTGATGCAGAACGGAAGATTAAATGCAAAATTAGAAGCAGAAACAATAAAGCAGACAATGACAAGTAATTAAATGCAAGAAACAGAAGCAAACAAGTAGCAAATATATCCTAAGGATGAGAATAGTTGGTAGGTATTAAACTTAATCTATCTAGATTGCTTAACAAAACTCAATCAACAAAGAGCTAATCCTTAGACAATGATCTCATAAACTTGCTAATCAACTCACATGACAATAGCAATCAGGTTTAAACACTCCTAGATCTAGTTCTCACTACCTAAGACATGAATAAACAGACATTAAAATATTTCAGATTCATTATCTGTCAAAACCACCCTAGACAACTAATCTCTTAGGCTAGACACAATAATCTCCAGTATTAGTCTAATCCAGACTTTTAAACATCTTTTGGATGATAAAACACCTAAAAACCTATCCTTAACTTCTCAGAACAAAGATAGCATAGAGAACACCTAATCCAGAAAGGATTCTCTAGAATTCAAGCTTAATCAACCTAAACAAACTAAGTTCTCTACCAACCTAACTCATGCTTAAGAATCTATCTCTATTCAGATCTAATAAATAAGATTTAAGAACACAAACCCAGAAAATAATAAAACAGACATGAACAGAAAGATAATGATGAAATAAGCAACTTTGTAGAAGAAATCAAATGAAAATACTTAAATGATCAAAAGTTATTAAGATTACAAGTTTTGGTGGCTAAACCCCCTAGAGACCTAAAAAACGAAATTTTTCTGTGGCCAGAGGTGAGAGGCCTATTTATAGAAAAGGAGAGAAGCCCTAGTCAGCTAGAGGACAAAATATAGAGTCGGTAACTTATGCTCAACCATGTGCTCGACCGAGTGCACGGTGAAACATGAGTTTTTCTATTTTAACCTATGGATGAAGGAATGATGTCAAACAAACATACTTAGGCTAAGATGATCAGATGGGATGCAAGGAGTTTCAACTCCCTTATGTTGTTGTAAGATAAGAGATGTCAATCCATAAAGAGTGATATGCAAACACTCAAGATATGAACATTTATTCAAGTTAAGCCAGAGATGGTTGTGGTTTTAATTCTAACAATCCTAATGACAGAAATGTAAATGCAATGAACCAACAACTTAAACAGTACTAAATGCAACAAAAACTAAGATGAACAATGTAGAGACTACGCTAAACAGAAACAAATACTAAAACAAGTGCAAAGTAATGAAACTAGAGAGATGCAAGCATAAACAAAGTAAACAAGACGGTGCTCGATCAAGCACTCGACCGAGCTCAGTAAGAGGGTAGTCGAGTGGCTTAAGACGAAGAACATCGACTATTAAACAACCCATAATGCAATGTAACAAGACATAAAGCAGATATGAGCAATAAAACAGACAATCAATATATAAAACAGGTCCTAGAGATGGGATTCATGGGCTGGTATCAAGCTATAACTACCTAGACTGATCAACAAAACTCAATCAATAAGAGATATCCCTAGACAATGATCTCCAATACTTACAAATCCATTCTCATGACAATAGTAATCAGGTTCAAACTAATAAAGTCATGCCACCTCTAGAAGAGAGAGCTAATAATTCTGGCCCTTGATGGTGAAAGTGATGAAGCCTAGTCCCTTCTCTTGGTCTACCTCATCAACAAAGATATGCATTTGGAGGGTGGCTAAGAACTCACAACTTTCTTCTCTATAACCTTCCATGTGCATGCTCATAAATTTGCTTAGGTTGCACTTCTCAAAGAGGAACTCCACATCTTCTGCTATGCAAAGCTTCTCCATGGTCTCCTTGTGTGGATATCTGGTTCCTTAGAACTTCACGGCCATGAAAGCTTCATAGATTTGGCTTGTAGTCAAATGCCTAGATTCTTCTTCTTCTTCACTATCACTCTCTTCTTGTTGTGGTTCCTCTGCTGGCCTCTTTCCTCTTGCTATATTGCACCTATGTTGAGCAAATTCGATCTCCAACTCTTCATCACTCTCAATTCTTTCCAAATCTTCCTCCATAGGCTGATTCTGCTTCTCCGGCTTCCTGCTCGACTTAGCACTCAAACCACCACTCCACCGTTTGCGTGGTCGAGTCGGTGATCGAGTGCTCTCTCCCACTTCTCTTCTTGAGACAACTAGAGCATTACGAATTTCGAGAAGTGTGCAGCAATGTTCTTGGCAGCAGCTTGGAGAATAGCAACAATTTGTGGTGTTTCACTCGAGTTGGAAGACATTTTAAAAGAAAAACTGAAAGGAATAGACTCAAAGCTTGATATTAATAGGTTAGTAACCAGAATATGGAGAAAACCAAGTTTTGAGCAAGATAATGAAAGTAAAGAGATATTTCTAGCAAGATATTGAAGGTTTATGCAAATGAGAGAGTGTGAGGAGCTTACAATCGAGTTCACCTCTATTTAAATAGGCCAAGGGGACAAGGAGACAAGGGTGGAGCGTGTTTGGCATTTCAATTAGAAATTGGAAACTTTGAATCAGTTTTGCATATGCTCGACCCTACCACTCGACCCCACCTGGTTGAGCACTTGACCGATTTTGAAATTCAAACTTCTTTTTCCCTCCAATCGATCGAGCAAGTGGCCATTGGAACCAAGTTGGCTTGGGCTTGAACAATGCTCGGCCGAGTGCCTCTTATAGACCTGGTCGAGTGGCATTGTAAATCCTTCTCCATGAGTCCAACTCCTCTTATTCCCACCTATTGTTCTATATAAGGCATGCCCAACACAATCATAAAAAAAAAGAGAAACCAAAACTACAAGGAAATTTAAACTTATATACAAAGATACCTTAGGGATTTCCTCCCTAGTGAGCTTGTTTATAGTCTATAAGTTTAACTTTTAGTGCCTTTTCACGCTTTGTTTGGAGACCAGAGAGGTGATGAGATCCCCCTGGTTCAACTTGATCACCATGAAGCTTGTTCTTGATCACTTTAGTCTTAGCACTTGAACTTTGTTTCTTCTTGAGCTTGTATCTTGGCCTTGCTTTCTTTAAAGACCTTTTGTTGAGTTGTACTTGAAGATCCTTCACTAGATCAGTCAACTCTTGCACTGAATCTTTAAGTTCTTGAATAGATCCTTCTTGAGCAGAATCTTTAGCCTTGGAGTCCTCTACATCTTTTAGAGCTTATAATCAGTTTTTTCCTCTATTATAAAGGGTTGACCTTCAATTGTAGGCTGATTGGCTGAGTTTTTGATATCAAACTTCATTTTCAACCCCTGGGCAATGTTGAGGCTGATCAAACCCTTCTTGACATCTATTACTGCTCCAGCAGTAGCTAAGAATGGCCTTCAAAGTATTATGGAATCCTCTAGCTCCTTATCCATCTCTATGATAACAATGTCTGTTGGAATCCTAGCTTTGCCTACCTTGACAGGAAATTCTTCAAGTTTGCCTATCACATCTTTACTTGATCCATCTGCTAAGCTTATGTAGAGGTTGCTGGGCTTGAATTCTTCATATCCAAGCTTCTCTGCTACTGAATAAGGCATCACACTTACAGAAGCTCCAAGATCACATAAACACTTGTTAAGGTGCATATAGCTGAGAGAACATGGCAGATTGAATGAACCAGGGTCTTCTAGCTTTGTTGGAATCATAGCTGTCCCAATCTCTTCTAGGTCCTTCTTGGCTTGATTCTGAGCTTTCTGCTTAGATATGTTTAGTAGCATGCCTTTGTAGAGAGGATATAGAGCAAACTGATCCAAAGAAGGGACCCCTCTCTTCTTCTTCCTCTTCAACAGGGACCTCATGTTGTATAGCCATCTATTCCTTCTTTTCAAGCCTTTCCTTGATTTTCCTCAGCATCTGTTCTTTGAATCGTCCTGGGAATGGCAGAAGTGGTTTATATGGTGGAGGAATGACTACTGTTAGCTCCTACATGTGTTACAATTTCATTGTAACAATAGAAATGAATCTATTAGCATTTAGCAATAGTAACCACATCCTAGACCCATTTAGAAGTTACTTAACTCATTATATGATCGAGGTTCTAATGTGCAGTGAGCAGTGGTTAAAGAGTGAAATTCAGTTGAATGAAAAAGGAGTGGTTACCACTCAGCAAATGCTTGCGAAAATTGAACTGCATGATAATCTTCAGAGAGATAAGTTCTATTCATTATATCCTCTTTTCAGTTGTGCATTTAAATATTACTTGTTAACTTTGTCTATAAAATTTTTTTTTTGTGGAGTTTGTGTCTCTATGCAAGTTATAAGATGAATTTAGAATTCTTTGATCTGATAGAAGTCTCTAAAAAAAGGTTTGAACAAGTCTCTTTGAAATTTGAATCTTGTTTTGTTAAACTTCTTTACAATTCCCTTTTAAATTCATTTGAATCAAGTCTATGCATTTTATTTCTTTTTGTTATCGTTATATACAAGTAATATTTGGAATAATCTAGAGATGAATGGTTGAAGTTTGAAGAGTGTCTTTGTGTATGGATGTTTAGAACTGTTTCTGGTTATGTTTTATTGTTTTCAAGTTTTCTTCAGTCTTTCTCTTTGGAACTGATTTTGGTTTGAATGAGTTGAACTTGTCATGTTTTATGGCTTGACTAAGTTGAAACATTTTGTTAGGTTGATGATATGATACATTAAATTTGATCAGTTGATGGAAGTTACTTCAGATAATTCGAATTTACAGTATAATTCAGATTTAAACAGGATTCAAAACCGAATATAGGTATGTTTCGTTTTAATTTCAAATTTTCAAAAGAACTTAAAAACCGATCCGGATCTGAAAGAATCCGATCCGATCAGGAAAAACAGTCGGATCCTAATCGGATACTATATATCCCAAACCGAATCATTCAAAATTCGAATAATCAGATCCAAAAATCTAAACGCCCAGGACTACTCACGGTGTCACGACTCATCTTCTCTCACTTTTGAGTCTTTCATACAGCAATCTAAAATTCCAGTTTCTCCACATTTCGTGTTGAATGCTAGAAAATTTCTCGAAATCTGATAACTCTCTAATTTACATGTTTTACACACCCTTTTTTCATCCATGTTTTGCATTATATATACCCTAACCTAGCATTTTTAGGTCCTTAACCTTAGGAATTTGCATTTAGACCGTTTAAGGTGCTGCATTGTTTCATTTGTGCATTTTGGATGAAAACAGGTGCTTTCGAGCCCAAAAAGAGGAAGAATGAGGTAAAACCCAAACATGTACCCGATGGAGTGATCGTGCGAGAAGAACAGTCCCAACCTTAACCCGACCAAAGAGGATCTGAGAGCAGGAAGAACAACCCGAAGACCTGCCCAAGCATCCACACCACTCGAACCTCGTGCAGAACCCCATGCAGACCTTCGGGCAGAGCTGAGAAGCTAGGTCAAAGGGGTTTCCATATATAAACCCCCTCCTTATTTTCTCGCCATCAAGCCGTAGACACTCACAAACCAGAGAGCGAGAGATTTTGAGAGAGAGAGAGAGAGAGCGACTTACACTTTTCAAGCTTTGTTAGGATTTTAATTTTACTTCTTTTACATACTTTTTCATTTGCGATTATGTATTTTCCATTACTTCAGTTTTACTTTTAATCCAATGCAATTCTTTTTCGTTTCTGTTTTCATATTGCTTGCCATGAGATTCGAGTAGTGAATTAAAGTTTCTAAGGATGGGATATGCGAGTATGTGTTCTTGATCGATAAGGATATCTAAGCTTAATTGTTTTTATGAAAATTCCTTTCTAGATTGCTATGCTTAATGTTATTTTCAGACCAAGAGGTTGAGATTAGATCTAGGGTGTTTTGCCATCGAGAGATGTTGTTGAAATGCTTGAACCAACCAATGCTAGAGATTTACTCACTTAGCCTAAGAGATTAGATGTGTAAGAAGTTTATTGACAATAATGAATCGGATTTTAATGTCTGCTTAGTCATGTTTCTCCAACGAGAATTGGGTAGGGGAGTGATTAAGGTTGATTGTTTCTATCACGAGAGTGTTTTTGCAAGGTTTAGAGATTTATTGTCTAGGGAATATTTTGTTTGAGACATGTGAGACATCCCAAACTGATCGGGAGCACTTATGAGTCGATTACCCCATCCTTAGGAGCTTTTGTACTTGATTGTTCAGCATTTTATCTATAACTCGACCCATTACCCAAACTGGTACTCGATCACCAGCCTCGTGTATACCCTCGAGATGTTCATCTTTGTGTTCTTGATTTCTTCTGTTATCTGATTACCACTTCGATCCGGTACCCGAATGCTTGCATCGTGTGCTTAGGTCGTGTGGTTTTTGTTTTATTTACTTTTTGTTTACTTTAGGCTGATAGTCGAAAGCCCATTCTATTGATTGGCTTGACTTGCACTGTTCTAATCATATTTTATCTGCTAACATCACAACCATTTGGATTGATAACCCTTTTTACTACAACTGCATAGGGAATTTATATCCTGGGTGAAAATCTTGTTATCAATGTGGCGTCATTGCCATTTGGTTGAATTTTGATTGTTACATTTAAGATTTCGGCACTTGCTAATCAAGTTCTTTTTTATCTCACAAGATTCAGCACTGACTTGTTTACTTTCGTGTTTCGTTGTTTTGCATTTCAGGAAAAACTCGAGGACCCACCTGACCCGTCACTCGATCACCTGGATCGGGTCAACCTTCGTGTACTCACTCGGTTAACTGATCCAAGGGTAGCTAACACTGGAGTCCTTTCATCGACGACATCGACAGACCAAGGTTACTCCGACAGCAACAATTACAACAACCGCAACCAACAACAATTGAGGAGGTCTTGAATAATCAGAATGGTCCACAAGCTCCTCAAGAGAGGACCAACAGAGGAGCAGGAGATACTCCATCTACTCATACTCAAAGACATGGCATTGTGCCACCTGCTTTTCAAAAAAATAATTTTGAGATCAAGAGTAGTCTCATCCAGATGATTCAGAGCAACAAGTTTCATGGTCTGCCGAAGGAGGACCCATTGGATCGTTTGGATGAGTTTGATAGGCTCTGTAGCCTCACAAAAATCAATGGAGTTAGTGAAGATGGATTCAAGCTCCGGCTTTTCCCATTTTCTTTGGGTGATAAAGCACACGTTTGGGAGAAATCACTTCCCAAGGAGTCTATCACCACGTGGGTAGCATGCAAAAAGGCGTTCCTTGCTAAATTCTTCTCCAACTCCAGAACTGCAAGGCTGCGGAATGACATCTCCAGCTTTGTTCAGAAAAGCAACGAGACGTTCGATGAAGCCTTGGAACGTTTCAAGGGATACACCAGCCGATGCGATCATACGATCATCTGGAGTATGACGATTCAAAGTATAAGTGAGACATGAAAGCCCTCAATGAAAAATTGGACAAACTCCTCAACCAGCAACAACATGTCCATTCAATCTCAGAGAAAGACCAATTTCAACAGCAAGATGGGGAGAATACTCAGCTAGAGGATGTGAACTACATCAACAATCAAGGGGGTTACAATAAAGGGTACAACAACTACAAACCAAACCTGAATCTCTCCTACCGTAACCCTAATGTTGCTAATCCTCAGGATCAAATCTACCCATCCACAATCCAAGGGAACAAGGAACAACCAAAGCCTTTTATCTGATACAATCAAGGCTATGCTCCTAAGCAGCAGTACTCCAACATTTACAACCAACCAATGGCACCACCTGGATTCCCACTACAGCAAGGATCACAGAACCAACCTCAGGAGGCTGACCTACGCGGCTTGATTCAGCAAATCATCTAAGGCCAAGCATCGACAGCGATGGACAACACAAAACGGTTTGCTGAAGTGAGCTCCAAAATCGACTCTGGGTTCAATGACCTCAATGCTAAGTACGACTCCCTAAATATTAAGTTAAGATACCTCGAGGGCCAACCCATCACACAAGTGCCTCAAAAGCATGGCCAGCTACAAGGTAAATCTGTTCAGAACGCAAAGGATTATGCTACTGCCCAGGCAATCTTTGTCGAAGATGTAGATGATTACCTCACTGAGGATAGTGCCGATCAAGATGGGGATGATATGAATCGCAGTGGGATCTATGAGCACCAATACTACTTATCTGAGTATCAACCTGATCCTGCACTCGATCAGACCGATCGAGTTGACGATCAAGCACCAGCTCGAGAATCACTAACCGATGCATCACTCGAGGGTGAACCCAATGCTTTACCCGATAATAGTGATCGGATGAGCCATTGGACAGACGTCCAGATGACATATCGATCTGAACTTCTTGCACTGGAGGAAGGGGAATTGGAGGAAAGATTCAGAGCAGCTCTTGACATCCAATGAGAGGCACTTGCTGAGCGTACGTATAATCGGAAACCCCCCCCCTCCTAAGTTTTTGCCACCACACGCTCTTAGAGAGGAAATCATCAAAGAGACGGCTCAGCGGGAGATAGAAGTAAAGGAAGTTGTTAAGGAAATTGGGAATGCAATCCTGAGGAGTGGAGTGTGTTTAGATCCTGAACTGAGGATCAATGAGAAACTAGAGGACCCCAGCTCCTTCACTCTGCCATGTTCAATAGGCCTTCGGATCTTCACCAATTTCCTGTGCGATTTGGGAGCTTCAGTTAGTATCATGCCACTTTCAGTTGCCAACAAGATGGGTTTAAGCAGTTTTAAACCAAGTAGCCTATACTTGGTCCTAGCTGATAGGACAATTAGGCATCCGCATGGTATACTGGAAAACCTGCCTCTCAGGATCGGAAGAGTGGAGATTCCCACCGATTTCATGGTCCTTGACATTGATAAAGAAACATAAGATCCACTAATCCTCGGAAGACCATTCTTGGCAACAGTATGTGCGGTGATAGATGTGAAAAAGGGACAGATCAGCATTGAGCATGGAGAGCACATCAAAATGAAATTTGACATCAAGAATGGAATAAAAAGGCCAACCATCGATGGTCAGATTTTCTCCATCCAGGCGATACCAAAGATAATCAAGCACTACCAAGAAGTTCACACTGCCTTTGCGGTAGAACCAGGGCAAGAACCGGAGAGTCTGTTGAATAAGTCTGCTACAATGGAGAGAACTCTAAAACCTCTCCCTCCCAAAAATGCTTGAGGAGCATGAAAAGTCAAACATAGCGACTTAAAACAAGCTCACTTGGGAGAAAGTCCTAAAGGTATCTCTTAATCTCTTCTTATTTAAGTTTAAGATACTTTTACTATCTTATTTTGTTTAATTTGGATTTTACAATAGTTTTATGTTTCTTTAAGTTTTCTAAATAAAAAATAAAATAAAAAATAAAAAAATAAAAAGAGAAAAAAGAGAAAATAGAAATTTTGGGAAACACGAGGCTGTACCCAAATATGTACCCGACGCGCCTGATCGTGTTCCTATCGGGTGGTGAGTGGAGTACGAATTCTCCAAAACCCTAACCCACTTTCGGTGAAACCCTAGCGGCTGCCTCTTCTATTTAAGGGGACCAAACCTCTTTTCCCCCAACATCACAAACCGATAAGTCCTCAAAACTCTTTAGCTTCCATCTTTCTATTTTTCTCTCAAAGTCGAGTACTCTAAGATATTCGGGAACTAACTCTATTGATCTCGAATTTAGCTTTTTCTTCTTCTCAAGGAATCACCTATTGTTTCGAAGATCATAACCTACAAGAAGAAGGGAACCACTTCCACCTCCGCTGCTGCCAGAACAGGAGAGGGAAGCGACCTTGCTCGTGATCCCGAGGGACGAGATGATGTTTTGCATACCCAACCGACAGGTGGACGTTTCCAATCCCCAACTCGATGCTCAACCTGGGCCAGATGATACGGGCCAAACTAGAAGCATACGAGGAAGAGACAGTTCACTTCCTTGCCACGCTACAGTTACACTACTTTGAAGACCACTCGAAGCTGCTACCCGATGGGGGGATCGGGTTCATCACCTTCTCAGTGCGCAACCCTGTTTTAAAACGCGACCGCCAAGCCCGCCGAGACGCCATTTAATCGCTCGGCGGAGCACCACCGCCAGGATTTTCCTACAATCGGTTATAAAATCAAAAAATTTGAAAAAAATCAATTTTTTTTGCTGAAAATAGGTTGATTGATGTTGGATCTAATATATGATCATCAAAACAGTTGAACTGGAGAAAAAATTGATGAAAAACAAGTTATTAAGTCACTGGCTGCCATAAACTAGGGTTGCAGGTTTACAAAAAAATCGTGGGAAGATGATAACAGGATTTTCACCCAGTGTATCAATTCCCTATGCAGTTGTAGTACAAAGGTTTATCAATTGATCAACAGGTCAATTAAAACCCAATGTGTACTCCACCACGATCTAGTGGTATCGTTGTAACACTTCAGGATCGAATCCACAGAGACCAAGCGATGCACTATGAAATTGTATAGATCAAATATAGCTAAGACAAAAGAGAAAGTTTGTGTAACAAGTAACTATCAAAATGGAAAGTAAATAAGTGTTTTAAATCAAAAGAGAAAACATTGGGTGAAGGGAATCATTAGGGACTATGATCACGAATTTAGATGATTAGATAGGGATGCATTAAACACAATTCTTGAACTCAAATCACAGTTGTAAAGCTAACCTACTTTCGCAGTGTTAACTATCTATGCAATGAATTCACTAAACCCTAAACCATCGTTTGGATCTAGCAAACCAAGCAAGCAACAACAAGTTCAGGTTTGATTAGTTCACAAGATGCCTTAACTTCAACTTTCGTTGGCTAAGGTCCACCTTTCTCACCTATGTTCTTTTCAAGCAACTCAACAACACTTTTGGTGCCCCGATAAATTAAACCTAAGATCTTAATCTAGGTGATCAATCTAGCTTAAGCATTAAGAACAACAATAGATGAAGAACAATAAGATCAATCCCTAATCTAACAAACCTAGCATCAATTAATCATAGAAACCCTAAACCCAATTGAGAAACTACTCAGACATAAAGAAGCAAAAACAGCAAATCAATAATGAAGAAAACATAATTGAATTGCAAAAGAATAGAAAATAGGGTTTAGAAATCTTCTCCAAAGTGTCAAGAAGGATTAGAGATCTTCTCCCTTCAGCTCTCAATACAAAATAGTCTCAGAAAATAATGCCTATGTCTCTGGAGACCGAGCCTCTAACTTAAATATCAAAATAAAACCCTAAAAGTCGGTTTAAAATGAAAAAGGAAAACTTGAGTCGGGTACGGGACTGGTCGATCCCGAATGCGGATCAGCCGATCCTGGATGCTTTTCTCTGTTTCCTCCATCTGCTTGCTAGTCCAATCAGTCTTCACCAAATTGGCTCCAGATGCATGTTTTCATCCCCAAAACACTCAATTTCCTTCCAAAGTAGCCTAGAACCTGTATAGACTCACAAAAGACTAAAAAGACTCTAAAAGCACACTTGGACTTAATAAAAGACTCAAAACAAATATAAAAACTATGGGTAAAATCCTATAAAATGCAGACACATCATCAATCCAAATGGTTGTTATGCTAGCAGATAAGATATTATCAGAACAATACAAGTGAAGCCAAGCAATAGTGGGGGTTTTCTAACAACTTAAAATAAGCAAAAGTAAATAAAAGAACAAGAACCACACGACCTAAGTACTCAATGCAAGCATTCGGGTACAGGATCGGGTGGGATGATCAAATCAAGACGACAAGGATGAACAAATCGAAGGTGTACACGAATCTGGTGATCGAGTACAAGTTTGGGTAAGGGGTCGATTTACAGATAAAAACTAAACAATCAAGATAAGAAAGCTCCTAAGGATGGGGTAATCGACTCATAAGTGCTCATGGTCAATTTGGAATGTCTTACATGCCTCAAGCAAATACTTCCTAGACAATGAATCTCCTAACCTTGCTAAAACACTCTCGTGATAGAAACAATCAACCTTAGTCACTCCCCTACCCAACTCTCGTTGGAGAAACATGACCAAGCAGGTATTAAAATCCGATTCATTATTGTTAATAAACTCCTTACACATCTAATCTCTTAGGCTAAGTGAGTAAATCTCTAGCATTGATTGATTCAAGCATTTCAACAACATCTCTCGATGGCAAAACACCCTAGATCTAATCTCAACCTCTCAGTCTGAAAATAACATTAAGAACACCATTCTAGAAAGGAATTTTTATAAAATAAACATTCAAGCTAAGACATCCTAACCGATCAAGAACACATATTTGTCTATCCCATCCTTAGAAACCTTGGTTTACTACTCAGATCTCATGGTAAAAAGCACAAAAACACAAATGAATAAAAATTGCATTGTATTGAAAATAAGATGAAAGTAATAGAGTACATAATCGAAACTGAAAAGAATAGCAAAAAGAAATACAATCGAATTTTAACAAATTAGAAAAAGTGTTTGAATCGATCTCTCTCTCTCTCAGAAGCTTTCGCTCTCGGTGTTTGACTGTCTGCGGCGTCCCCTCGAGAAGAAGAAAAGGGGGGTTTTATATATGGAAACCCATTTAACCTAGCTTCTCAGTTCTGCCCGAGGGTCTGCTCGAGGCGGTGCAAGAGGTTCAAGTCGGGTAGTTCCTTGGGTAGGGCTTACGGTTGTTCTTCCTGCTCTTAGATCCTCTTTGATCGGGTTGAGGTTCGGACTGTTCTTCTTGCACGATCGCTCCTTCGGGTACATACTCTGGTTTTACCTCATTCTTCCCCATTTTGCGCTCCAAAGCACCTATTTTCATCAGAAATGCACAAATGCGACAATTCAGCACCCTAAATTGCCTAAATGCAAATTCCTACGGTTAAGGACCTAAAAATGCTAAGGTTAGGGTATATAATGCAAAATATGGACAAAAAAGGGTGTCTAAAACATGTAAATTAGAGAGTTATCACACCCCCAAACTTATCTCTTGCTAGAGGGGACTAGCAAGTAGGAGGATGATGTTTGGAAATGGGGACTCATAACTTTTTAGTACTAAGCGAAGGATTCAAGCTATAGTCCTTAAAGATAGTTTAACGGTGCTAAGATCAATCAACATACTTACAAATATTTTTCAATGCTTATCACCATGCATCAATCTAGCTCATCCTCCAACTAACAGTAAAGACTTGCAATTACAAAGAACATCTTTTTAACATTCATTAAAGTGTTTGGCGAATTCTTGCAAATGGAAAGTGAATCAAGCTCAATCGATTTCAAAGGTAAGACTGTTTAGTAGGTAGGTTCCAAAAAATATCTTTAGGTGGCTTACTCTCAAAAGAAGGAATTCTAGACAGTTGTGAAAACTATCTAAGATTGAGAACAATTGAGGCATACAAAGCTTAACTCTTGATAATCTATCCTTTTCTCATTCACTTTCTTTTTATCCAACACCTTAGAATAAAACTGCATACAACCTTGATTTTAACTCCTTTTTTTTTTTTTTACAATCCCTAAAGTTTTAACTTAAAAATCTAGCTCTCTTTTAGAACTCTTTTTTTTTTCTTTCTTTGCTATACTCCTAAATTTTTTTTGTTCTCTTTTTTTTTTTTTTTTTTCTAGGAGACTATAGTAAGATTTTTTTTTTTTACTTAGAGACTTAGAGCTAATTAAACTGAACCTTAGGGACCCTCTTCTTTAGTTTCTCTTTTATTCCTCAACCCAACCCCAAATAAACATGCTAACCACCTATCTTTCAAAACCGATTCTATTAGCTAGTCTAAATGGTTCTAAACTTAGCTAAAACAAGAGCCAGTACTTTGTCGTTCTCAATACTCTCAAAGTTTCACAACCTATAGCACCATCAAAACATGAAAATGTCTCAATAAAAAATCATAACAAGGCTTGAAAGAAAGGGTTTGGGTTCAAGGGTAGGGAAAACAATTTCGGGTTAAGCGAAAAGATTGGCAAAAATGGAGTGCTAACCCGAGATTTAGAGTTACCATGAGCAAGCATTCAAGTTCCATAAGCAAGGTAATTTAAGTTCAGGTTAAGTCCAATAATATAGAGATGATACAATGTTCAAGCAAGTTTCACACAAGTGGAGGAAGCTTAAATTAAACCCGAATATCTAATACAGTAACCCAATGTTGCTAATCCTCACGATCAAATCTACCCATCCGAAGTCCAACGAAACCATGGCCCGCAAAAGCCTTTTGTCCAATACAATCAAGGCTATGCTCCTAAGCAGCAGTATCCCGGCAATTACCAACAACTAATTGTACCACCTGGATTTCCACCACAACAAGGATCACATAACCAATCTCAAGAGGCTGACCTACGCAGATTAATTCAGCAGATGATACAGTGTCAGGCATCGACAGCGATGGAAAATGCAAAACGATTCACGGAGATGAGCATTAAGATAGATTATGGGTACAATGACCTGAATGCTAAGTATGACTCTCTCAATAATAAGTTGAGATACCTAGAGGGCCAAAACATCGCACAACCGACTCCAAAACTAGGCCAGCTTCCATGTAAAGCTGTTCAGAACCCAAAGGACTATGCTACTGCCCAGGCAATCTTTCTTGAAGATGTTGATGATTACCTCACTAAAGACAGTGATGTTCAATATGGGGAGGATATGGATCACAGTGGGATGTATGAGCACTAATATTACTTATCCGAGTATGAACCCGATCCTTCACTCGAGGAGACCGATTGAGTTGGCGATCGAACACCGGCTCGGGCATCGTAAGCCGATGCACCACTCGAGGCTGAACTTGATGATGGTGATCGGACGATCCATCGGGTAGACGTTCATATGCCAGATCAGCCTCAACTTCCTACAGCTGAGGAAGGGGAATTAGAGGAAAGATTCAGAGCAGCTCTTGATATCCAATTAGAGGCGCTTGCAGAGCGTATGTCCAAATGAAAAGCCCCTCCTCCTAAGCTCTTGCCACCACACGCTCTTCGAGAGGAAATCGTCAAAGAGACAGCTCAGCTGGAGATGGAAGTAAAGGAAGCTGTTAAAGAAATTGGAAATGCGATCCTGAGGAGTGGAGTGTGTTTAGACCCTGAACTGAGGATCAATGAGAAACTGGAGGATCCCGACTCTTTCACTTTGTCATGTTCAACAGGCCTTCAGATCTTCACCAATTGTCTATGCGATTTGGGAGATTCGGTCAGTATCATGCCACTTTCAGTTGCCAACAAGATGGATTTCAGCAGTTTTAAACCAAGCAGCCTGTCTTTGGTCCTAGCTGATAGGATAATTAGGCATCTCATTGGTATCCTGGAAAACTTGCCTCTCAGGATCGGAAGAGTGGAGATTCCTACTGATTTCATGACCCTTGACATGGATAAGGAACCAGAAGATCCAATAATCCTAGGAAGACCATTCTTGGCAACAGTAGGTGCGGTGATAAATGTGAAAAAGGGACCGATCAGCAATAAGCATGGAGAGCACATCAAGATGAAATTTGACATCAAAAATGGAATAAAAAGGCCAACCATCGATGGCCAGGTCTTCTCCACACAAACAATGCCAATGACAATCAGACGTTGCCAAGAAGTTCATACTGCCTTTGCTATGGAACCAGGACAAGAACCGGAAAATACGTTGAATCAGTCTGCTACTGTGGAGAGGATTCCAAAACCCTCTCCCTCCCAAAAACAATGCTTGAATAGCATGAAAAGTCAAGCTTAGTGACTTAAAAAAAGCTCACTTGGAAGGAAGTCCCAAAGGTATCTTTTAATCTTTTTCATTTGATTTTATTTATTTTGTTTTGTTTAATTTGGATTTTACAATATTTTTCTGTTTCTATAAGTTTTTTAAAAAAATAATAATGAAAATAGAAATTTTTGGGGAACTCGAGGCTGTACCCGAGTACGTACCCGACGTGCCTGATCGTGTTCCCACTCGGGTGGCGAGTGGAGTCCAAATTCCATAAAACCCTAACCCACTCTCGGTGAACACCTGTGACAACACGTCCCGTTGACCCCACTAGCCCACTGCTAGCTTGTCCCCATAAGCCCGAAGCTGGCCCTGCAGGGCATCGATCCTAACCCCTCACCGTGGAATAGAACTATTCATCCAAATCCACAGTGATGGGTTAGGATCGATGCCCTGCAGGGCCAGCTTGGAGTCTGTTGGGACGGCTAGTGGTGGACTAGCAGGGTCCACAGACGGTCCGTTGGGGCAGCTAGTGGTGTGCTAGTGGAGTCCACGGGACGGGTTGTCACAACACCTAGTAGCCGATCCTCTCTATTTAAGGAGTCCTGAGCCTCTACTCCCCAACATCATAAATCCATAAGTTTCCTCTAAACCCTAAAAACTCTTTGTCTTCCAAACTTCTTCTTTCTCTCTAAATTTGAGTTTTTCAATATTGGTGGACTAACCCTATTGATCTCGATTTAGTATCTTTTTCTTCTTTTCAAGGACTCACCAATGGCTCAAAAGATCAAGACATACCAAAAGAAGGGAACCATGTCGACCTCCACCGCTGCCAGAACAGGATAAGACGGCATCAATGCTCGCAACTCCCGAGGTGGAGGAGACGTTTCACATTCCCAACCGCTGAGTGGACGTTTCCAATCCCCTACCCGATGCTCAACCCGATCCGTCACCCGAGGAGGTACTTGAGCAAATGATCGTGTAGACACCCGAGTTCGCTCACCAAGCCCAGTGGCGAGTGTTGTCCGCAGATTCCCACGACGTAGGGACCTGTCTAAGTCCAAGAGAACCGTCACTGATCCGATGGAAGTCGATTCAGATGCCGATGGAGGAGAACCGGAGGAGCACCAAACCTCCCACTTGAGAAGCAGAGCCGCGGTTGAGAGGGGGAAGAGACCAGCTTCCAAAAAGGCTGAGAAGGTAACCGTGAGAGCAGCGAAAGAAGAAGACCAAGACACCAATGGTGAGAGCCCTAACAATGACGAGGAGCAGAGAGAACGCACCCGGTTGGCGTCTAGGAGGCTGAAGCAAAGAGAAGTGGAGACTCCGGCCAAACTCTTCAAGGTCCTACGCAAGATGAGCTTTGTTGGAACCCGCTACCCCCACAGCGAGATGATGAAACAGTTGATATCACTAGAGATGTCGAGTTCCTCTTCGACATGTGCCACCTGGGCCAGATGATGCGAGCCAACCTAGAAGCATACAAGGAGGAGACGGTCCACTTCCTTGCCATGTTGCGGTTACACTATCACAAAGACCACCTGACCATGCTACTCGATGGGGGGATCGGGTTCATCACTTTCTCCGTGCAGAACAAGGAATACCAGCTCACTTTCAAGGAGATGGAGGAGTTGTATTGTTTCAAGGCTGGTCATGGAGAAAACATGGAGGTAAACAAGGAAGAGATGAAATTCCTATGGCTGACAATAGGGGATAAGCTTCCCTACAAATCCATAAGCTCCAAATCTGCCCAAATTAGAAGCCCTGTCTTGAGGTATTTTCACAAGTCCCTAACTTGCATTTTATTCGCTAGGAAGAAAAATGGAAATGTGAATGATCATGAGCTCCAGCCTATGTTAGACATAGCCTTGAGTGGAATCCTGGATAATGTTAGGGATGGTAGACCAGTAGTAGGGGATATTGCGGACACCAGCATGGTCTTTGTTTTGCTTGATCAGTTCTTGTATCTGAAAACCTGGGCCATGAAAGCCGAAAGGCGTGAAGGATCTAGCGAAATCTCCATAGGAGGTTTAGTCACGCCAATTTTGGTAGCTTGCGGCGTGAACATGAAGGGAGTGGTACATGAGCCGAGATGGCTAGATATTGACTACCTCACATTGGCGAGATTCTTGGATTATGAGAAGCCAAATGATAGGTTGCTCTTCAAGTTTGTTCATCCAGCAGTCAGAGCTACTCAAATGATTCTCTCCAACGTCGTGTTCACAAAAATTCGACTAGGGGCAAACATAGACTTCATGCCACCATTAGAGGAGCTGTACAATCCTGAGGGGGAATCCGAAGCTGAAGAGAGAGAGCCCACAGGGCAAGGACAGGGAGGTGATTCGGAGGATTATGATTTTGAGGAGTATGTTTACTCTCAAAAGCAACCAGTAGGGGTGAGAGAAGATCACAAGAGGATCGGGTGGTTGAAGAGGATGAACAAGTTCCTAGCAAGTAAAGTGAAAGATCTTACCGGCATAGTAAAGGTGATGGGAGGTCAGATTAGGGAGCTACAAGACAAGGCAAGATGTGCCTCAGCTCCCGCTTCAGCATACGGACCCACATGGATGGGGAGGAGTGGACCACTAGGAGGGATCCGAGGTTTGGCACCTACAGAGCCTCATAGGGCGTCATCATACGAGCCACAAGCAGAGGAGGGTGCAACTAGACCTGATAGATCACAGAGAAGCCACTCAGATGCCTATCCGACGCCTCACCCGATGGGGTACACGTTTTCATACCCGATGCCTCCATCAAGCACACATTCAGATGACCACTCGGGTCCTTTCCCTCAGACCTACCAAATTCCATATCCAATGCCTTACTCGATGCATCATGCGAGCAACTACACGGTGACCATTCCGGACCTTTCCCACCATACCCATCGTATTACCCAATGCCCTACCGGGTGAGCTACGCTATGTCTTACCCGATCAACCCCTCGGATGCTGGTCCGAGCATGTCGACCGTACACATAACCGAGCTTTCTGATGAGCAAATCTCGGCACCTGCTGAAGCCGGTGACGATCTTGGTTACACTTTGGCGAGCATGGAGGCTGCCATAACCTCCTTCTTCACCAACCCATGAGGTACTACTTTCATCCAAACCATTGTTTATACCATTGCATTGTGTTTTATTTTCTTTGTGTGATTCTCAGATTTTTTTTTCAGACTTTTATTTACACAAGGGACTATGTAATTTAAGTTTGGCGGAGACCTGCCCAAGCATCCACACCACTCGAACCTCGTGCAGAACCCCGTGCAGACCTTCGGGCAGAGCTGAGAAGCTAGGTCAAAGGGGTTTCCATATATAAACCCCCTCCTTATTTTCTCGCCATCAAGCCGTAGACACTCACAAACCAGAGAGCGAGAGATTTTGAGAGAGAGAGAGAGAGAGCGACTTACACTTTTCAAGCTTTGTTAAGATTTTAATTTTACTTCTTTTACATACTTTTTCATTTGCGATTATGTATTTTCCATTACTTCAGTTTTACATTTAATCCAATGCAATTCTTTTTCGTTTCTGTTTTCATATTGCTTGCCATGAGATTCGAGTAGTGAATTAAAGTTTCTAAGGATGGGATATGCGAGTATGTGTTCTTGATCGATAAGGATATCTAAGCTTAATTGTTTTTATGAAAATTCCTTTCTAGATTGCTATGCTTAATGCTATTTTCAGACCAAGAGGTTGAGATTAGATCTAGGGTGTTTTGCCATCGAGAGATGTTGTTGAAATGCTTGAACCAACCAATGCTAGAGATTTACTCACTTAGCCTAAGAGATTAGATGTGTAAGAAGTTTATTGACAATAATGAATCGGATTTTAATGTCTGCTTAGTCATGTTTCTCCAACGAGAATTGGGTAGGGGAGTGATTAAGGTTGATTGTTTCTATCACGAGAGTGTTTTTGCAAGGTTTAGAGATTTATTGTCTAGGGAATATTTTGCTTGAGACATGTGAGACATCCCAAACTGATCGGGAGCACTTATGAGTCGATTACCCCATCCTTAGGAGCTTTTGTACTTGATTGTTCAGCATTTTATCTATAACTCGACCCATTACCCAAACTGGTACTCGATCACCAGCCTCGTGTATACCCTCGAGATGTTCATCTTTGTGTTCTTGATTTCTTCTGTTATCTGATTACCCACTCGATCCGGTACCCGAATGCTTGCATCGTGTGCTTAGGTCGTGTGGTTTTTGTTTTATTTACTTTTTGTTTACTTTAGGCTGATAGTCGAAAGCCCATTCTATTGATTGGCTTGACTTGCACTGTTCTAATCATATTTTATCTGCTAACATCACAACCATTTGGATTGATAACCCTTTTTACTACAACTGCATAGGGAATTGATATCCTGGGTGAAAATCTTGTTATCAATGTGGCGTCATTGCCATTTGGTTGAATTTTGATTGTTACATTTAAGATTTCGGCACTTGCTAATCAAGTTCTGTTTTATCTCACAAGATTCAGCACTGACTTGTTTACTTTCGTGTTTCGTTGTTTTGCATTTCAGGAAAAACTCGAGGACCCACCTGACCCGTCACTCGATCACCTGGATCGGGTCAACCTTCGTGTACTCACTCGGTTAACTGATCCAAGGGTAGCTAACACTGGAGTCCTTTCATCGACGACATCGACAGACCAAGGTTACTCCGACAGCAACAATTACAACAACCGCAACCAACAACAATTGAGGAGGTCTTGAATAATCAGAATGGTCCACAAGCTCCTCAAGAGAGGACCAACATAGGAGCAGGAGATACTCCATCTACTCATACTCAAAGACATGGCATTGTGCCACCTGCTTTTCAAAAAAATAATTTTGAGATCAAGAGTAGTCTCATCCAGATGATTCAGAGCAACAAGTTTCATGGTCTGCCGAAGGAGGACCCATTGGATCGTTTGGATGAGTTTGATAGGCTCTGTAGCCTCACAAAAATCAATGGAGTTAGTGAAGATGGATTCAAGCTCCGGCTTTTCCCATTTTCTTTGGGTGATAAAGCACACGTTTGGGAGAAAACACTTCCCAAGGAGTCTATCACCACGTGGGTAGCATGCAAAAAGGCGTTCCTTGCTAAATTCTTCTCCAACTCCAGAACTGCAAGGCTGCGGAATGACATCTCCAGCTTTGTTCAGAAAAGCAACGAGACGTTCGATGAAGCCTTGGAACGTTTCAAGGGATACACCAGCCGATGCGATCATACGATCATCTGGAGTATGACGATTCAAAGTATAAGTGAGACATGAAAGCCCTCAATGAAAAATTGGACAAACTCCTCAACCAGCAACAACATGTCCATTCAATCTCAGAGAAAGACCAATTTCAACAGCAAGATGGGGAGAATACTCAGCTAGAGGATGTGAACTACATCAACAATCAAGGGGGTTACAATAAAGGGTACAACAACTACAAACCAAACCTGCATCTCTCCTACTGTAACCCTAATGTTGCTAATCCTCAGGATCAAATCTACCCATCCACAATCCAAGGGAACAAGGAACAACCAAAGCCTTTTATCTGATACAATCAAGGCTATGCTCCTAAGCAGCAGTACTCCAACATTTACAACCAACCAATGGCACCACCTGGATTCCCACTACAGCAAGGATCACAGAACCAACCTCAGGAGGCTGACCTACGCGGCTTGATTCAGCAAATCATCTAAGGCCAAGCATCGACAGCGATGGACAACACAAAACGGTTTGCTGAAGTGAGCTCCTAAATCGACTCTGGGTACAATGACCTCAATGCTCAGTACGACTCCCTAAATACTAAGTTAAGATACCTCGAGGGCCAACCCATCACACAAGTGCCTCAAAAGCATGGCCAGCTACAAGGTAAATCTGTTCAGAACGCAAAGGATTATGCTACTGCCCAGGCAATCTTTGTCGAAGATGTAGATGATTACCTCACTGAGGATAGTGCCGATCAAGATGGGGATGATATGAATAGCAGTGGGATCTATGAGCACCAATACTACTTATTTGAGTATCAACCTGATCCTGCACTCGATCAGACCGATCGAGTTGACGATCAAGCACCAGCTCGAGAATCACTAACCGATGCATCACTCAAGGGTGAACCCAATGCTTTACCCGATAATAGTGATCGGATGAGCCATTGGACAGACGTCCAGATGACAGATCGATCTGAACTTCTTGCAATGGAGGAAGGGGAATTGGAGGAAAGATTCAGAGCAGCTCTTGACATCCAATGAGAGGCACTTGCTGAGCGTACGTATAATCGGAAACCCCCCCCCTCCTAAGTTTTTGCCACCACACGCTCTTAGAGAGGAAATCATCAAAGAGACGGCTCAGCGGGAGATAGAAGTAAAGGAAGTTGTTAAGGAAATTGGGAATGCAATCCTGAGGAGTGGAGTGTGTTTAGATCCTGAACTGAGGATCAATGAGAAACTAGAGGACCCCAGCTCCTTCACTCTGCCATGTTCAATAGGCCTTCGGATCTTCACCAATTTCCTGTGCGATTTGGGAGCTTCAGTTAGTATCATGCCACTTTCAGTTGCCAACAAGATGGGTTTAAGCAGTTTTAAACCAAGTAGCCTATACTTGGTCCTAGCTGATAGGACAATTAGGCATCCGCAAGGTATACTGGAAAACCTGCCTCTCAGGATCGGAAGAGTGGAGATTCCCACCGATTTCATGGTCCTTGACATTGATAAAGAAACATAAGATCCACTAATCCTCGGAAGACCATTCTTGGCAACAGTATGTGCGGTGATAGATGTGAAAAAGGGACAGATCAGAATTGAGCATGGAGAGCACATCAAAATGAAATTTGACATCAAGAATGGAATAAAAAGGCCAACCATCGATGGTCAGGTTTTCTCCATCCAGGCGATACCAAAGATAATCAAGCACTACCAAGAAGTTCACACTGCCTTTGCGGTAGAACAAGGGCAAGAACCGGAGAGTCTGTTGAATAAGTCTGCTACAATGGAGAGAACTCTAAAACCTCTCCCTCCCAAAAATGCTTGAGGAGCATGAAAAGTCAAACATAGCGACTTAAAACAAGCTCACTTGGAAGAAAGTCCTAAAGGTATCTCTTAATCTCTTCTTATTTAAGTTTAAGATACTTTTACTATCTTATTTTATTTAATTTGGATTTTACAATAGTTTTATGTTTCTTTAAGTTTTCTAAATAAAAAATAAAATAAAAAATAAATAAATAAAAAGAGAAAAAAGAGAAAATAGAAATTTTGGGAAACACGAGGCTGTACCCAAATATGTACCTGACGCGCCTTATCGTGTTCCTATCGGGTGGTGAGTGGAGTACGAATTCTCCAAAACCCTAACCCACTTTCGTTGAAACCCTAGCGGCTGCCTCTTCTATTTAAGGGGACCAAACCTCTTTTCCCCCAACATCACAAACCGATAAGTCCTCAAAACTCTTTAGCTTCCATCTTTCTATTTTTCTCTCAAAGTCGAGTACTCTAAGATATTCGGGAACTAACTCTATTGATCTCGAATTTAGCTTTTTCTTCTTCTCAAGGAATCACCTATTGCTTCGAAGATCATAACCTACAAGAAAAAGGGAACCACTTCCACCTCCGCTGCTGCCAGAACAGGAGAGGGAAGCGACCTTGCTCGTGATCCCGAGGGACGAGATGATGTTTTGCATACCCAACCGACAGGTGGACGTTTCCAATCCCCAACTCGATGCTCAACCTGGGCCAGATGATACGGGCCAAACTAGAAGCATACGAGGAAGAGACAGTTCACTTCCTTGCCACGCTACAGTTACACTACTTTGAAGACCACTCGAAGCTGCTACCCGATGGGGGGATCGGGTTCATCACCTTCTCAGTGCGCAACCCTGTTTTAAAACGCGACCGCCGAGACGCCATTTAATCGCTCGGCGGAGCACCACCGCCAGGATTTTCCTACAATCGGTTATAAAATTAAAAAATTTGAAAAAAATCAATTTTTTTTGCTGAAAATAGGTTGGTAGATGTTGGATCTAATATTTGATCATCAAAAACGGTTGAACTGGAGAAAAAAATTGATGAAAAACAAGTTATTAAGTCACTGGCTGCCATAAACTAGGGTTGCAGGTTTACAAAAAAATCGTGGGAAGATGATAACAGGATTTTCACCCAGTGTATCAATTCCCTATGCAGTTGTAGTACAAAGGTTTATCAATTGATCAACAGGTCAATTAAAACCCAATGTGTACTCCACCACGATCTAGTGGTATCGTTGTAACACTTCAGGATCGAATCCACAGAGACAAAGCGATGCACTATGAAATTGTATAGATCAAATATAGCTAAGACAAAAGAGAAAGTTTGTGTAACAAGTAACTATCAAAATGGAAAGTAAATAAGTGTTTTAAATCAAAAGAGAAAACATTGGGTGAAGGGAATCATTAGGGACTATGATCACGAATTTAGATGATTAGATAGGGATGCATTAAACACAATTCTTGAACTCAAATCACAGTTGTAAAGCTAACCTACTTTCGCAGCGTTAACTATCTATGCAATGAATTCACTAAACCCTAAACCATCGTTTGGATCTAGCAAACCAAGCAAGCAACAACAAGTTCAGGTTTGATTAGTTCACAAGATGCCTTAACTTCAACTTTCGTTGGCTAAGGTCCACCTTTCTCACCTATGTTCTTTTCAAGCAACTCAACAACACTTTTGGTGCCCCGATAAATTAAACCTAAGATCTTAATCTAGGTGATCAATCTAGCTTAAGCATTAAGAACAACAATAGATGAAGAACAATAAGATCAATCCCTAATCTAACAAACCTAGCATCAATTAATCATAGAAACCCTAAACCCAATTGAGAAACTACTCAGACATAAAGAAGCAAAAACAGCAAATCAATAATGAAGAAAACATTATTGAATTGCAAAAGAATAGAAAATAGGGTTTAGAAATCTTCTCCAAAGTGTCAAGAAGGATTAGAGATCTTCTCCCTTCAGCTCTCAATACAAAATAGTCTCAGAAAATAATGCCTATGTCTCTAGAGACCGAGCCTCTAACTTAAATATCAAAATAAAACCCTAAAAGTCGGTTTAAAATGAAAAAGGAAAACTTGAGTCGGGTACGGGACTGGTCGATCCCGAATGCGGATCAGCCGATCATGGATGCTTTTCTCTGTTTCCTCCATCTGCTTGCTAGTCCAATCAGTCTTCACCAAATTGGCTCCAGATGCATGTTTTCATCCCCAAAACACTCAATTTCCTTCCAAAGTAGCCTAGAACCTGTATAGACTCACAAAAGACTAAAAAGACTCTAAAAGCACACTTGGACTTAATAAAAGACTCAAAACAAATATAAAAACTATGGGTAAAATCCTATAAAATGCAGACACATCATCAATCCAAATGGTTGTTATGCTAGCAGATAAGATATTATCAGAACAATACAAGTGAAGCCAAGCAATAGTGGGGGTTTTCTAACAACTTAAAATAAGCAAAAGTAAATAAAAGAACAAGAACCACACGACCTAAGTACTCAATGCAAGCATTCGGGTACAGGATCGGGTGGGCAGATAAAAACTAAACAATCAAGATAAGAAAGCTCCTAAGGATGGGGTAATCGACTCATAAGTGCTCATGGTCAATTTGGAATGTCTTACATGCCTCAAGCAAATACTTCCTAGACAATGAATCTCCTAACCTTGCTAAAACACTCTCGTGATAGAAACAATCAACCTTAGTCACTCCCCTATCCAACTCTCGTTGGAGAAACATGACCAAGCAGGTATTAAAATCCGATTCATTATTGTTAATAAACTCCTTACACATCTAATCTCTTAGGCTAAGTGAGTAAATCTCTAGCATTGATTGATTCAAGCATTTCAACAACATCTCTCGATGGCAAAACACCCTAGATCTAATCTCAACCTCTCAGTCTGAAAATAACATTAAGAACACCATTCTAGAAAGGAATTTTTATAAAATAAACATTCAAGCTAAGACATCCTAACCGATCAAGAACACATATTTGTCTATCCCATCCTTAGAAACCTTGGTTTACTACTCAGATCTCATGGTAAAAAGCACAAAAACACAAATGAATAAAAATTGCATTGTATTGAAAATAAGATAAAAGTAATAGAGTACATAATCGAAACTGAAAGAATAGCAAAAAGAAATACAATCAAATTTTAACAAATTAGAAAAAGTGTTTGAATCGATCTCTCTCTCTCTCAGAAGCTTTCGCTCTCGGTGTTTGACTGTCTGCGGCATCCCCTCGAGAAGAAGAAAAGGGGGGTTTTATATATGGAAACCCATTTAACCTAGCTTCTCAGTTCTGCCCGAGGGTCTGCTCGAGGCGGTGCAAGAGGTTCAAGTCGGGTAGTTCCTTGGGTAGGGCTTACGGTTGTTCTTCCTGCTCTTAGATCCTCTTTGATCGGGTTGAGGTTCGGACTGTTCTTCTTGCACGATCGCTCCTTCGGGTACATACTCTGGTTTTACCTCATTCTTCCCCATTTTGCGCTCCAAAGCACCTGTTTTCATCAGAAATGCACAAATGCGACAATTCAGCACCCTAAATTGCCTAAATGCAAATTCCTACGGTTAAGGACCTAAAAATGCTAAGGTTAGGGTATATAATGCAAAATATGGACAAAAAAGGGTGTCTAAAACATGTAAATTAGAGAGTTATCACACCCCCAAACTTATCTCTTGCTAGAGGGGACTAGCAAGTAGGAGGATGATGTTTGGAAATGGGGACTCATAACTTTTTAGTACTAAGCGAAGGATTCAAGCTATAGTCCTTAAAGATAGTTTAACGGTGCTAAGATCAATCAACATACTTACAAATATTTTTCAATGCTTATCACCATGCATCAATCTAGCTCATCCTCCAACTAACAGTAAAGACTTGCAATTACAAAGAACATCTTTTTAACATTCATTAAAGTGTTTGGCGAATTCTTGCAAATGGAAAGTGAATCAAGCTCAATCGATTTCAAAGGTAAGACTGTTTAGTAGGTAGGTTCCAAAAAATATCTTTAGGTGGCTTACTTTCAAAAGAAGGAATTCTAGACAGTTGTGAAAACTATCTAAGATTGAGAACAATTGAGGCATACAAAGCTTAACTCTTGATAATCTATCCTTTTCTCATTCACTTTCTTTTTATCCAACACCTTAGAATAAAACTGCATACAACCTTGATTTTAACTCCTTTTTTTTTTTTTTACAATCCCTAAAGTTTTAACTTAAAAATCTAGCTCTCTTTTAGAACTCTTTTTTTTTTTTTTCTTTGCTATACTCCTAAATTTTTTTTGTTCTCTTTTTTTTTTTTTTTTTTTTTTCTAGGAGACTATAGTAAGATTTTTTTTTTTTTACTTAGAGACTTAGAGCTAATTAAACTGAACCTTAGGGACCCTCTTCTTTAGTTTCTCTTTTATTCCTCAACCCAACCCCAAATAAACATGCTAACCACCTATCTTTCAAAACCGATTCTATTAGCTAGTCTAAATGGTTCTAAACTTAGCTAAAACAAGAGCCAGTACTTTGTCGTTCTCAATACTCTCAAAGTTTCACAACCTATAGCACCATCAAAACATGAAAATGTCTCAATAAAAAAATCATAACAAGGCTTGAAAGAAAGGGTTTGGGTTCAAGGGTAGGGGAAAACAATTTCGGGTTAAGCGAAAAGATTGGCAAAAATGGAGTGCTAACCCGAGATTTAGAGTTACCATGAGCAAGCATTCAAGTTCCATAAGCAAGGTAATTTAAGTTCAGGTTAAGTCCAATAATATAGAGATGATACAATGTTCAAGCAAGTTTCACACAAGTGGAGGAAGCTTAAATTAAACCCGAATATCTAATACAGTAACCCAATGTTGCTAATCCTCACGATCAAATCTACCCATCCGAAGTCCAACGAAACCATGGCCCGCAAAAGCCTTTTGTCCAATACAATCAAGGCTATGCTCCTAAGCAGCAGTATCCCGGCAATTACCAACAACTAATTGTACCACCTGGATTTCCACCACAACAAGGATCACATAACCAATCTCAAGAGGCTGACCTACGCAGATTAATTCAGCAGATGATACAGTGTCAGGCATCGACAGCGATGGAAAATGCAAAACGATTCACGGAGATGAGCATTAAGATAGATTATGGGTACAATGACCTGAATGCTAAGTATGACTCTCTCAATAATAAGTTGAGATACCTAGAGGGCCAAAACATCGCACAACCGACTCCAAAACTAGGCCAGCTTCCATGTAAAGCTGTTCAGAACCCAAAGGACTATGCTACTGCCCAGGCAATCTTTCTTGAAGATGTTGATGATTACCTCACTAAAGACAGTGATGTTCAATATGGGGAGGATATGGATCACAGTGGGATGTATGAGCACTAATATTACTTATCCGAGTATGAACCCGATCCTTCACTCGAGGAGACCGATTGAGTTGGCGATCGAACACCGGCTCGGGCATCGTAAGCCGATGCACCACTCGAGGCTGAACTTGATGATGGTGATCGGACGATCCATCGGGTAGACGTTCATATGCCAGATCAGCCTCAACTTCCTACAGCTGAGGAAGGGGAATTAGAGGAAAGATTCAGAGCAGCTCTTGATATCCAATTAGAGGCGCTTGCAGAGCGTATGTCCAAATGAAAAGCCCCTCCTCCTAAGCTCTTGCCACCACACGCTCTTCGAGAGGAAATCGTCAAAGAGACAGCTCAGCTGGAGATGGAAGTAAAGGAAGCTGTTAAAGAAATTGGAAATGCGATCCTGAGGAGTGGAGTGTGTTTAGACCCTGAACTGAGGATCAATGAGAAACTGGAGGATCCCGACTCTTTCACTTTGTCATGTTCAACAGGCCTTCAGATCTTCACCAATTGTCTATGCGATTTGGGAGATTCGGTCAGTATCATGCCACTTTCAGTTGCCAACAAGATGGATTTCAGCAGTTTTAAACCAAGCAGCCTGTCTTTGGTCCTAGCTGATAGGATAATTAGGCATCTCATTGGTATCCTGGAAAACTTGCCTCTCAGGATCGGAAGAGTGGAGATTCCTACTGATTTCATGACCCTTGACATGGATAAGGAACCAGAAGATCCAATAATCCTAGGAAGACCATTCTTGGCAACAGTAGGTGCGGTGATAAATGTGAAAAAGGGACAGATCAGCAATAAGCATGGAGAGCACATCAAGATGAAATTTGACATCAAAAATGGAATAAAAAGGCCAACCATCGATGGCCAGGTCTTCTCCACACAAACAATGCCAATGACAATCAGACGTTGCCAAGAAGTTCATACTGCCTTTGCTATGGAACCAGGACAAGAACCGGAAAATACGTTGAATCAGTCTGCTACTGTGGAGAGGATTCCAAAACCCTCTGTTGAATAGCATGAAAAGTCAAGCTTAGTGACTTAAAACAAGCTCACTTGGAAGGAAGTCCCAAAGGTATCTTTTAATCTTTTTCATTTGATTTTATTTATTTTGTTTTGTTTAATTTGGATTTTACAATATTTTTCTGTTTCTATAAGTTTTTTAAAAAAATAATAATGAAAATAGAAATTTTTGGGGAACACGAGGCTGTACCCGAGTACGTACCCGACGTGCCTGATCGTGTTCCCACTCGGGTGGCGAGTGGAGTCCAAATTCCATAAAACCCTAACCCACTCTCGGTGAACACCTGTGACAACACGTCCCGTTGACCCCACTAGCCCACTGCTAGCTTGCCCCCATAAGCCCGAAGCTGGCCCTGCAGGGCATCGATCCTAACCCCTCACCGTGGAATGGAACTATTCATCCAAATCCACAGTGATGGGTTAGGATCGATGCCCTGCAGGGCCAGCTTGGAGTCTGTTGGGACGGCTAGCGGTGGACTAGCAGGGTCCACAGACGGTCCGTTGGGGCAGCTAGTGGTGTGCTAGTGGGGTCCACGGGACGGGTTGTCACAACACCTAGTAGCCGATCCTCTCTATTTAAGGAGTCCTGAGCCTCTACTCCCCAACATCATAAATCCATAAGTTTCCTCTAAACCCTAAAAACTCTTTGTCTTCCAAACTTCTTCTTTCTCTCTAAATTTGAGTTTTTCAATATTGGTGGACTAACCCTATTGATCTCGGTTTAGTATCTTTTTCTTCTTTTCAAGGACTCACCAATGGCTCAAAAGATCAAGACATACCAAAAGAAGGGAACCATGTCGACCTCCACCGCTGCCAGAACAGGATAAGACGGCATCAATGCTCGCAACTCCCGAGGTGGAGGAGACGTTTCACATTCCCAACCGCTGAGTGGACGTTTCCAATCCCCTACCCGATGCTCAACCCGATCCGTCACCCGAGGAGGTACTTGAGCAAATGATCGTGTAGACACCCGAGTTCGCTCACCAAGCCCAGTGGCGAGTGTTGTCCGCAGATTCCCACGACGTAGGGACCTGTCTAAGTCGAAGAGAACCGTCACTGATCCGATGGAAGTCGATTCAGATGCCGATGGAGGAGAACCGGAGGAGAACCAAACCTCCCACTTGAGAAGCAGAGCCGCGGTTGAGAGGGGGAAGAGACCAGCTTCCAAAAAGGCTGAGAAGGTAACCGTGAGAGCAGCGAAAGAAGAAGACCAAGACACCAATGGTGAGAGCCCTAACAATGACGAGGAGCAGAGAGAACGCACCCGGTTGGCGTCTAGGAGGCTGAAGCAAAGAGAAGTGGAGACTCCGGCCAAACTCTTCAAGGTCCTACGCAAGATGAGCTTTGTTGGAACCCGCTACCCCCACAGCGAGATGATGAAACAGTTGGGGATCACTAGAGATGTCGAGTTCCTCTTCGACATGTGCCACCTGGGCCAGATGATGCGAGCCAACCTAGAAGCATACAAGGAGGAGACGGTCCACTACCTTGCCATGTTGCGGTTACACTATCACAAAGACCACCTGACCATGCTACTCGATGGGGGGATCGGGTTCATCACTTTCTCCGTGCAGAAAAAGGAATACCAGCTCACCTTCAAGGAGATGGAGGAGTTGTATGGTTTCAAGGCTGGTCATGGAGAAAACATGGAGGTAAACAAGGAAGAGATGAAATTCCTATGGCTGACAATAGGGGATAAGCTTCCCTACAAATCCATAAGCTCCAAATCTACCCAAATTAGAAGCCCTGTCTTGAGGTATTTTCACAAGTCCCTAACTTGCATTTTATTCGCTAGGAAGAAAAATGGAAATGTGAATGATCATGAGCTCCAGCCTATGTTAGACATAGCCTTGAGTGGAATCCTGGATAATGTTAGGGATGGTAGACCAGTAGTAGGGGATATTGCGGACACCAGCATGGTCTTTGTTTTGCTTGATCAGTTCTTGTATCTGAAAACCTGGGCCATGAAAGCCGAAAGGCGTGAAGGATCTAGCGAAATCTCCATAGGAGGTTTAGTCACGCCAATTTTGGTAGCTTGCGGCGTGAACATGAAGGGAGTGGTACATGAGCCGAGATGGCTAGATATTGACTACCTCACATTGGCGAGATTCTTGGATTATGAGAAGCCAAATGATAGGTTGCTCTTCAAGTTTGTTCATCCAGCAGTCAGAGCTACTCAAATGATTCTCTCCAACGTCGTGTTCACAAAAATTCGACTAGGGGCAAACATAGACTTCATGCCACCATTAGAGGAGCTGTACAACCCTGAGGGGGAATCCGAAGCTGAAGAGAGAGAGCCCACAGGGCAAGGACAGGGAGGTGATTCGGAGGATTATGATTTTGAGGAGTATGTTTACTCTCAAAAGCAACCAGTAGGGGTGAGAGAAGATCACAAGAGGATCGGGTGGTTGAAGAGGATGAACAAGTTCCTAGCAAGTAAAGTGAAAGATCTTACCGGCACAGTAAAGGTGATGGGAGGTCAGATTAGGGAGCTACAAGACAAGGCAAGATGTGCCTCAGCTCCCGCTTCAGCATACGGACCCACATGGATGGGGAGGAGTGGACCACTAGGAGGGATCCGAGGTTTGGCACCTACAGAGCCTCATAGGGCGTCATCATACGAGCCACAAGCAGAGGAGGGTGCAACTAGACCTGATAGATCACAGAGAAGCCACTCAGATGCCTATCCGACGCCTCACCCGATGGGGTACACGTTTTCATACCCGATGCCTCCATCAAGCACACATTCAGATGACCACTCGGGTCCTTTCCCTCAGACCTACCAAATTCCATATCCAATGCCTTACTCGATGCATCATGCGAGCAACTACACGGTGACCATTCCGGACCTTTCCCACCATACCCATCGTATTACCCAATGCCCTACCCGGTGAGCTACGCTATGCCTTACCCGATCAACCCCTCGGATGCTGGTCCGAGCATGTCGTCCGTACACATAACCGAGCTTTCTGATGAGCAAATCTCGGCACCTGCTGAAGCCGGTGACGATCTTGGTTACACTTTGGCGAGCATGGAGGCTGCCATAACCTCCTTCTTCACCAACCCATGAGGTACTACTTTCATCCAAACCATTGTTTATACCATTGCATTGTGTTTTATTTTCTTTGTGTGATTCTCAGATTTTTTTTTCAGACTTTTATTTACACAAGGGACTATGTAATTTAAGTTTGGCAGAGACCTGCCCAAGCATCCACACCACTCGAACCTCGTGCAGAACCCCGTCCAGACCTTCGGGCAGAGCTGAGAAGCTAGGTCAAAGGGGTTTCCATATATAAACCCCCTCCTTATTTTCTCGCCATCAAGCCGTAGACACTCACAAACTAGAGAGCGAGAGATTTTGAGAGAGAGAGAGAGAGAGCGACTTACACTTTTCAAGCTTTGTTAGGATTTTAATTTTACTTCTTTTACATACTTTTTCATTTGCGATTATGTATTTTCCATTACTTCAGTTTTACTTTTAATCCAATGCAATTCTTTTTCGTTTCTGTTTTCATATTGCTTGCCATGAGATTCGAGTAGTAAATTAAAGTTTCTAAGGATGGGATATGCGAGTATGTGTTCTTGATCGATAAGGATATCTAAGCTTAATTGTTTTTATGAAAATTCCTTTCTAGATTGCTATGCTTAATGCTATTTTCAGACCAAGAGGTTGAGATTAGATCTAGGGTGTTTTGCCATCGAGAGATGTTGTTGAAATGCTTGAACCAACCAATGCTAGAGATTTACTCACTTAGCCTAAGAGATTAGATGTGTAAGAAGTTTATTAACAATAATGAATCGGATTTTAATGTCTGCTTAGTCATGTTTCTCCAACGAGAATTGGGTAGGGGAGTGATTAAGGTTGATTGTTTCTATCACGAAAGTTTTTTTGCAAGGTTTAGAGATTTATTGTCTAGGGAATATTTTGCTTGAGACATGTGAGACATCCCAAACTGATCGGGAGCACTTATGAGTCGATTACCCCATCCTTAGGAGCTTTTGTACTTGATTGTTCAGCATTTTATCTATAACTCGACCCATTACCCAAACTGGTACTCGATCACCAGCCTCGTGTATACCCTCGAGATGTTCATCTTTGTGTTCTTGATTTCTTCTGTTATCTGATTACCCACTCGATCCGGTACCCGAATGCTTGCATCGTGTGCTTAGGTCGTGTGGTTTTTTTTATTTACTTTTTGTTTACTTTAGGCTGATAGTCGAAAGCCCATTCTATTGATTGGCTTGACTTGCACTGTTCTAATCATATTTTATCTGCTAACATCACAACCATTTGGATTGATAACCCTTTTACTACAACTGCATAGGGAATTGATATCCTGGGTGAAAATCTTGTTATCAATGTGGCGTCATTGCCATTTGGTTGAATTTTGATTGTTACATTTAAGATTTCGGCACTTGCTAATCAAGTTCTTTTTTATCTCACAAGATTCAGCACTGACTTGTTTACTTTCGTGTTTCGTTGTTTTGCATTTCAGGAAAAACTCGAGGACCCACCTGACCCGTCACTCGATCACCTGGATCGGGTCAACCTTCGTGTACTCACTCGGTTAACTGATCCAAGTGTAGCTAACACTGGAGTCCTTTCATCGACGACATCGACAGACCAAGGTTACTCCGACAGCAACAATTACAACAACCGCAACCAACAACAATTGAGGAGGTCTTGAATAATCAGAATGGTCCACAAGCTCCTCAAGAGAGGACCAACATAGGAGCAGGAGATACTCCATCTACTCATACTCAAAGACATGGCATTGTGCCACCTGCTTTTCAAAAAAATAATTTTGAGATCAAGAGTAGTCTCATCCAGATGATTCAGAGCAACAAGTTTCATGGTCTGCCGAAGGAGGACCCATTGGATCGTTTGGATGAGTTTGATAGGCTCTGTAGCCTCACAAAAATCAATGGAGTTAGTGAAGATGGATTCAAGCTCCGGCTTTTCCCATTTTCTTTGGGTGATAAAGCACACGTTTGGGAGAAATCACTTCCCAAGGAGTCTATCACCACGTGGGTAGCATGCAAAAGGCGTTCCTTGCTAAATTCTTCTCCAACTCCAGAACTGCAAGGCTGCGGAATGACATCTCCAGCTTTGTTCAGAAAAGCAACGAGACGTTCGATGAAGCCTTGGAACGTTTCAAGGGATACACCAGCCGATGCGATCATACGATCATCTGGAGTATGACGATTCAAAGTATAAGTGAGACATGAAAGCCCTCAATGAAAAATTGGACAAACTCCTCAACCAGCAACAACATGTCCATTCAATCTCAGAGAAAGACCAATTTCAACAGCAAGATGGGGAGAATACTCAGCTAGAGGATGTGAACTACATCAACAATCAAGGGGGTTACAATAAAGGGTACAACAACTACAAACCAAACCTGAATCTCTCCTACCGTAACCCTAATGTTGCTAATCCTCAGGATCAAATCTACCTATCCACAATCCAATGGAACAAGGAACAACCAAAGCCTTTTATCTGATACAATCAAGGCTATGCTCCTAAGCAGCAGTACTCCAACATTTACAACCAACCAATGGCACCACCTGGATTCCCACTACAGCAAGGATCACAGAACCAACCTCAGGAGGCTGACCTACGCGGCTTGATTCAGCAAATCATCTAAGGCCAAGCATCGACAGCGATGGACAACACAAAACGGTTTGCTGAAGTGAGCTCCTAAATCGACTCTGGGTACAATGACCTCAATGCTAAGTACGACTCCCTAAATACTAAGTTAAGATACCTCGAGGGCCAACCCATCACACAAGTGCCTCAAAAGCATGGCCAGCTACAAGGTAAATCTGTTCAGAACGCAAAGGATTATGCTACTGCCCAGGCAATCTTTGTCGAAGATGTAGATGATTACCTCACTGAGGATAGTGCCGATCAAGATGGGGATGATATGAATAGCAGTGGGATCTATGAGCACCAATACTACTTATCTGAGTATCAACCTGATCCTGCACTCGATCAGACCGATCGAGTTGACGATCAAGCACCAGCTCGAGAATCACTAACCGATGCATCACTCGAGGGTGAACCCAATGCTTTACCCGATAATAGTGATCGGATGAGCCATTGGACAGACGTCCAGATGACAGATCGATCTGAACTTCTTGCAATGGAGGAAGGGGAATTGGAAGAAAGATTCAGAGCAGCTCTTGACATCCAATGAGAGGCACTTGCTGAGCGTACGTATAATCGGAAACCCCCTCCTAAGTTTTTGCCACCACACGCTCTTAGAGAGGAAATCATCAAAGAGACGGCTCAGCGGGAGATAGAAGTAAAGGAAGTTGTTAAGGAAATTGGGAATGCAATCCTGAGGAGTGGAGTGTGTTTAGATCCTGAACTGAGGATCAATGAGAAACTAGAGGACCCCAGCTCCTTCACTCTGCCATGTTCAATAGGCCTTCGGATCTTCACCAATTTCCTGTGCGATTTGGGAGCTTCAGTTAGTATCATGCCACTTTCAGTTGCCAACAAGATGGGTTTAAGCAGTTTTAAACCAAGTAGCCTATACTTGGTCCTAGCTGATAGGACAATTAGGCATCCGCATGGTATACTGGAAAACCTGCCTCTCAGGATCGGAAGAGTGGAGATTCCCACCGATTTCATGTTCCTTGACATTGATAAAGAAACATAAGATCCACTAATCCTCGGAAGACCATTCTTGGCAACAGTATGTGCGGTGATAGATGTGAAAAAGGGACATATCAGCATTGAGCATGGAGAGCACATCAAAATGAAATTTGACATCAAGAATGGAATAAAAAGGCCAACCATCGATGGTCAGGTTTTCTCCATCCAGGCGATACCAAAGATAATCAAGCACTACCAAGAAGTTCACACTGCCTTTGCGGTAGAACCAGGGCAAGAACCGGAGAGTCTGTTGAATAAGTCTGCTACAATGGAGAGAACTCTAAAACCTCTCCCTCCCAAAAATGCTTGAGGAGCATGAAAAGTCAAACATAGCGACTTAAAACAAGCTCACTTGGAAGAAAGTCCTAAAGGTATCTCTTAATCTCTTCTTATTTAAGTTTAAGATACTTTTACTATCTTATTTTGTTTAATTTGGATTTTACAATAGTTTTATGTTTCTTTAAGTTTTCTAAATAAAAAATAAAATAAATAAATAAAAAGAAAAAAAAGAGAAAATAGAAATTTTGGGAAACACGAGGCTGTACCCAAATATGTACCCGACGCGCCTGATCGTGTTCCTATCGGGTGGTGAGTGGAGTACGAATTCTCCAAAACCTAACCCACTTTCGGTGAAACCCTAGCGGCTGCCTCTTCTATTTAAGGGGACCAAACCTCTTTTCCCCCAACATCACAAACCGATAAGTCCTCAAAACTCTTTAGCTTCCATCTTTCTATTTTTCTCTCAAAGTCGAGTACTCTAAGATATTCGGGAACTAACTCTATTGATCTCGAATTTAGCTTTTTCTTCTTCTCAAGGAATCACCTATTGCTTCGAAGATCATAACCTACAAGAAAAAGGGAACCACTTCCACCTCCGCTGCTGCCAGAACAGGAGAGGGAAGCGACCTTGCTCGTGATCCCGAGGGACGAGATGATGTTTCGCATACCCAACCGACAGGTGGACGTTTCCAATCCCCAACTCGATGCTCAACCTGGGCCAGATGAAACGGGCCAAACTAGAAGCATACGAGGAAGAGACAGTTCACTTCCTTGCCACGCTACAGTTACACTACTTTGAAGACCACTCGAAGCTGCTACCCGATGGGGGGATCGGGTTCATCACCTTCTCAGTGCGCAACCCTGTTTTAAAACGCGACCGCCGAGCCCGCCGAGACGCCATTTAATCGCTCGGCGGAGCACCACCGCCAGGATTTTCCTACAATCGGTTATAAAATTAAAAAATTTGAAAAAAATCAATTTTTTTTGCTGAAAATAGGTTGATAGATGTTGGATCTAATATTTGATCATCAAAAACGGTTGAACTGGAGAAAAAAATTGATGAAAAACAAGTTATTAAGTCACTGGCTGCCATAAACTAGGGTTGCAGGTTTACAAAAAAATCGTGGGAAGATGATAACAGGATTTTCACCCAGTGTATCAATTCCCTATGCAGTTGTAGTACAAAGGTTTATCAATTGATCAACAGGTCAATTAAAATCCAATGTGTACTCCACCACGATCTAGTGGTATCGTTGTAACACTTCAGGATCGAATCCACAGAGACCAAGCGATGCACTATGAAATTGTATAGATCAAATATAGCTAAGACAAAAGAGAAAGTTTGTGTAACAAGTAACTATCAAAATGGAAAGTAAATAAGTGTTTTAAATCAAAAGAGAAAACATTGGGTGAAGGGAATCATTAGGGACTATGATCACGAATTTAGATGATTAGATAGGGATGCATTAAACACAATTCTTGAACTCAAATCACAGTTGTAAAGCTAACCTACTTTCGCAGCGTTAACTATCTATGCAATGAATTCACTAAACCCTAAACCATCGTTTGGATCTAGCAAACCAAGCAAGCAACAACAAGTTCAGGTTTGATTAGTTCACAAGATGCCTTAACTTCAACTTTCGTTGGCTAAGGTCCACCTTTCTCACCTATGTTCTTTTCAAGCAACTCAACAACACTTTTGGTGCCCCGATAAATTAAACCTAAGATCTTAATCTAGGTGATCAATCTAGCTTAAGCATTAAGAACAACAATAGATGAAGAACAATAAGATCAATCCCTAATCTAACAAACCTAGCATCAATTAATCATAGAAACCCTAAACCCAATTGAGAAACTACTCAGACATAAAGAAGCAAAAACAGCAAATCAATAATGAAAAAAACATAATTGAATTGCAAAAGAATAGAAAATAGGGTTTAGAAATCTTCTCCAAAGTGTCAAGAAGGATTAGAGATCTTCTCCCTTCAGCTCTCAATACAAAATAGTCTCAGAAAATAATGCCTATGTCTCTGGAGACCGAGCCTCTAACTTAAATATCAAAATAAAACCCTAAAAGTCGGTTTAAAATGAAAAAGGAAAACTTGAGTCGGGTACGGGACTGGTCGATCCCGAATGCGGATCAGCCGATCCTGGATGCTTTTCTCTGTTTCCTCCATCTGCTTGCTAGTCCAATCAGTCTTCACCAAATTGGCTCCAGATGCATGTTTTCATCCCCAAAACACTCAATTTCCTTCCAAAGTAGCCTAGAACCTGTATAGACTCACAAAAGACTAAAAAGACTCTAAAAGCACACTTGGACTTAATAAAAGACTCAACACAAATATAAAAACTATGGGTAAAATCCTATAAAATGCAGACACATCATCAATCCAAATGGTTGTTATGCTAGCAGATAAGATATTATCAGAACAATACAAGTGAAGCCAAGCAATAGTGGGGGTTTTCTAACAACTTAAAATAAGCAAAAGTAAATAAAAGAACAAGAACCACACGACCTAAGTACTCAATGCAAGCATTCGGGTACAGGATCGGGTGGGATGATCGAATCAAGACGACAAGGATGAACAAATCTAAGGTGTACACGAATCTGGTGATCGAGTACAAGTTTGGGTAAGGGGTCGAGTTACAGATAAAAACTAAACAATCAAGATAAGAAAGCTCCTAAGGATGGGGTAATCGACTCATAAGTGCTCATGGTCAATTTGGAATGTCTTACATGCCTCAAGCAAATACTTCCTAGACAATGAATCTCCTAACCTTGCTAAAACACTCTCGTGATAGAAACAATCAACCTTAGTCACTCCCCTACCCAACTCTCGTTGGAGAAACATGACCAAGCAGGTATTAAAATCCGATTCATTATTGTTAATAAACTCCTTACACATCTAATCTCTTAGGCTAAGTGAGTAAATCTCTAGCATTGATTGATTCAAGCATTTCAACAACATCTCACGATGGCAAAACACCCTAGATCTAATCTCAACCTCTCAGTCTGAAAATAACATTAAGAACACCATTCTAGAAAGGAATTTTTTATAAAATAAACATTCAAGCTAAGACATCCTAACCGATCAAGAACACATATTTGTCTATCCCATCCTTAGAAACCTTGGTTTACTACTCAGATCTCATGGTAAAAAGCACAAAAACACAAATGAATAAAAATTGCATTGTATTGAAAATAAGATAAAAGTAATAGAGTACATAATCGAAACTGAAAAGAATAGCAAAAAGAAATACAATCGAATTTTAACAAATTATAAAAAGTGTTTGAATCGTCTCTTGAAGCTTTCGCTCTCGGTGTTTACTTCTAGAAAATTTATTTTCAGCTTCCAGTCTGCTCGAGGCGGTGCAAGAGGTTCAAGTCGGGTAGTTCCTTGGGTAGGGCTTACGGTTGTTCTTCCTGCTCTTAGATCCTCTTTGATCGGGTTGAGGTTCGGACTGTTCTTCTTGCACGATCGCTCCTTCGGGTACATACTCTGGTTTTACCTCATTCTTCCCCATTTTGCGCTCCAAAGCACCTGTTTTCATCAGAAATGCACAAATGCGACAATTCAGCACCCTAAATTGCCTAAATGCAAATTCCTACGGTTAAGGACCTAAAAATGCTAAGGTTAGGGTATATAATGCAAAATATGGACAAAAAAGGGTGTCTAAAACATGTAAATTAGAGAGTTATCACACCCCAAACTTATCTCTTGCTAGAGGGGACTAGCAAGTAGGAGGATGATGTTTGGAAATGGGGACTCATAACTTTTTAGTACTAAGCGAAGGATTCAAGCTATAGTCCTTAAAGATAGTTTAACGGTGCTAAGATCAATCAACATACTTACAAATATTTTTCAATGCTTATCACCATGCATCAATCTAGCTCATCCTCCAACTAACAGTAAAGACTTGCAATTACAAAGAACATCTTTTTAACATTCATTAAAGTGTTTGGCGAATTCTTGCAAATGGAAAGTGAATCAAGCTCAATCGATTTCAAAGGTAAGACTGTTTAGTAGGTAGGTTCCAAAAAATATCTTTAGGTGGCTTACTCTCAAAAGAAGGAATTCTAGACAGTTGTGAAAACTATCTAAGATTGAGAACAATTGAGGCATACAAAGCTTAACTCTTGATAATTTATCCTTTTCTCATTCACTTTCTTTTTATCCAACACCTTAGAATAAAACTGCATACAACCTTGATTTTAACTCCTTTTTTTTTTTACAATCCCTAAAGTTTTAACTTAAAAATCTAGCTCTCTTTTAGAACTCTTTTTTTTTTCTTTCTTTGCTATACTCCTAAATTTTTTGTTCTCTTTTTTTTTTTTTTTTCTAGGAGACTATAGTAAGATTTTTTTTTTTTACTTAGAGACTTAGAGCTAATTAAACTGAACCTTAGGGACCCTCTTCTTTAGTTTCTCTTTTATTCCTCAACCCAACCCCAAATAAACATGCTAACCACCTATCTTTCAAAACCGATTCTATTAGCTAGTCTAAATGGTTCTAAACTTAGCTAAAACAAGAGCCAGTACTTTGTCGTTCTCAATACTCTCAAAGTTTCACAACCTATAGCACCATCAAAACATGAAAATGTCTCACTAAAAAAATCATAACAAGGCTTGAAAGAAAGGGTTTGGGTTCAAGGGTAGGGGAAAACAATTTCGGGTTAAGCGAAAAGATTGGCAAAAATGGAGTGCTAACCCGAGATTTAGAGTTACCATGAGTAAGCATTCAAGTTCCATAAGCAAGGTAATTTAAGTTCAGGTTAAGTCCAATAATATAGAGATGATACAATGTTCAAGCAAGTTTCACACAAGTGGACGAAGCTTAAATTAAACCCGAATATCTAATACAGTAACCCAATGTTGCTAATCCTCACGATCAAATCTACCCATCCGAAGTCCAAGGAAACCATGGCCCGCAAAAGCCTTTTGTCCAATACAATCAAGGCTATGCTCCTAAGCAGCAGTATCCCGGCAATTACCAACAACTAATTGTACCACCTGGATTTCCACCACAACAAGGATCACATAACCAATCTCAAGAGGCTGACCTACGCAGATTAATTCAGCAGATGATACAGTGTCAGGCATCGACAGCGATGGAAAATGCAAAACGATTCACGGAGATGAGCATTAAGATAGATTATGGGTACAATGACCTGAATGCTAAGTATGACTCTCTCAATAATAAGTTGAGATACCTAGAGCGCCAAAACATCGCACAACCGACTCCAAAACTAGGCCAGCTTCCATGTAAAGCTGTTCAGAACCCAAAGGACTATGCTACTGCCCAGACAATCTTTCTTGAAGATGTTGATGATTACCTCACTAAACTCTCGTTGGAGAAACATGACCAAGCAGGCATTAAAATCCGATTCATTGTTGTCAATAAACTCCTTACACATCTAATCTCTTAGGCTAAGTGAGTAAATCTCTAGCATTGATTGATTCAAGCATTTCAACAACATCTCTCGATGGCAAAACACCCTAGATCTAATCTCAACCTCTCAGTCTGAAAATAGCATTAAGAACACCAATCTAGAAAGGAATTTTTATAAAATAAACATTCAAGCTAAGACATCTTAACCGATCAAGAACACATATTTGTCTATCCCATCCTTAGAAACCTTGGTTCACTACTCAGATCTCATGGTAAAAAGCATAAAAACATAAGTGAATGAAAATTGCAATGTATTGAAAATAAGATAAAAGTAATAGAGTACAGAATCAAAACTGAAATGAATAGCAAAAAGAAATAAAATCGAATCCTAACAAAGTAGAAAAAGTGTTTGAATCACTCTCTCTCTCTCTCTCTCTCTCTCTCTCTCTCTCTCTCTCTCTCTCTCTCTTCTCTCTCTCAGAAGCTCTCACTCTCTGTGTTTGAGTGTCTGCAGCGTCCCCTCGAGAAGAAGAAAAGGGGGGGGTTTATATATGGAAACTCCTTTAACCTAGCTGCTCAGTTCTGCCCGTGGGTGTGCTCGAGGTGGTGCACGAGGTTCAAGTCGGGTAGTTCCTCGGGTAGGGCTTCGGGTTGTTCTTCCTGCTCTTAGATCCTCTTTGATCGGATTGAGGTTCGGACTTTTCTTTTTGCACGATCGCTGCTTCGGGTACATGCTCGGGTTTTATCTTATTCTTCCCCATTTTGGGCTCCAAAGCACCTGTTTTCATACAATATGCACAAATGCGACAATGCAGCATCCTAAATGGCCTAAATGCAAATTTTTACGGCTAAGGACCTAAAAATGCTAAGGTTAGGGTATATATAGTGCAAAATATGGATAAGAAAAGGTGTCTAAAACATGTAAATTAGAGAGTTATCAGAAAAAGATGATAAGGAAATGACATTTTTGCCCTTTATTAATAAAATGTCGAAAAAGGAAAAAAATAGAGTCTGTAGGAGTCGAACCCGTGTAACACACCCTTACTAACAGGTTATAAACAACCTGTGTTGTGCCGAGTATTACTAATTCAATCGCAAAGGAAATATATAACCACTAAAATGTATAATGTTAATATTTATTATAAAAAATATTTAAATACCCTAAAACTAGTCCCCGATTAATCCCCGATTAATCCCCGTTTAATCCCCGTATAATCCCCGATTAATCAATTAATCGCTAGCCCCTCTTCCACCGTCCGACTAGCGCCTAGCGAGTTTTAAAACATGGGTGCGCAACAAGGAATTTTGGCTTGGGTGCGCAACAAGGAATTTTGGCTTACTTTTAAGGAGATCGAGGAGCTATATGGTTTCAAGGCTGGTCACCGGGAGGTTATGGAGGTAGACAAGCAAGAGATGAAATCCCTATGACTGACAATAGGAGTTAAGCTTCCTTACAAGTCCACAAGCTCCAAATCTGCTCAAATTAGGAGCCCTGTCCTAAGGTATTTTCACAAATCCTTAGCCTGCACTTTATTCGCTAGAAAGGAAACCGGGAATGTAAACGATCATGAGCGTTAGCTTCTAGACATAGCCTTGTGTGAAATCCTGGATAATGCTAGGGATTGTAAACAACTGGTGGGGGATGTAGCGAACACTAGAATGGTCTTCGTATTGCTCAACCAGTTCTTGTATTTGAAGGCATGGGCCATAAAACCGAGAGGGGAGAAGGATCTGGAGAAATCTCCATAGGAGGACTGGTTACGCCTATCTTAGTGGCTTGCGACGTACCTCTCAAGGGGGTTATACACGAACCGAGATGGTTGGACGTCGAGTACCTCACCTTGATGAGATTCCTGGATTACGAGAGGCCAAATGAGAGGTTGCTTTTCAGGTTCGTGCACCCCACGGTTGGAGCTGCTCAGATGATCTTGCCTAACGTGGCAACCACAAAAACTCGGCTAGACGCGAACATTGATTTCATACCTCCTTTAGAAGCGCTGTACAACCCTGAGGAAGGATCAGAAGCTGAAAAGAGTGAGCCAAGAAGGCAAGGGCAGGGAGATGACTCAGAAGACTATGATTTTGAGGAGTATGTTTGCTCCCAAAAGCAACCAGTAGGGTGAGAGAAGCACACAAGAGGATCGGGTGGTTGAAAAGGATGAACAAGTTCCTAGCAAGGAAAGTAAAAGATCTTACCGGAACAGTAAAGGTGATGGGAGGTCAGATCAGGGAGCTACAAAACAAGGCAAGCTGTGCCTCAGCTCCCACTCCTGCATACGCACCCACATGTATGGGGAGGAGCGGACCACTGAGGGATCCGGGGTTTAGCGCCTGCAGAACCTCATAGAGGATCGTCGTACGAGCCACAAGCAGAGGAGGATGGCACCAGACCTGATAGGTCACGGAGAAGCCACTCAGATGCCTATCCAACACCTCACCCAACGGGTTACACATTGCCCTATCCGATGCCTCCATAGAGCACCTATTCGGGTGACAACTCAGGTACCTTCCCTCAGCCTTACCAGATGTCATACACAATGCCTTACCCGATGCTTCCTACAAGCAGCTACATGGGTGACCATTCTGGGCCTTTTCCACCATACCCATCGTACTATCTGATGCCCTACCCGGTGAGCTACGCGATGCCTTACCCGATCAACCCCTCGAATGCTGGTCCGAGCAGGTCGTCTGTGCACATTACCGACCTTCCTGATGAGCAAACCCCGGCACCTGCTGAAGCCGGCGATGACCCTGGATACACTTTGGCGAGCATGGAGGCTGCCACAACCTCCTTCTTCACCAACCCATGATGTACCACCTTCATCCTCACCATTGTTTATACCATTGCATTGTGTTTTATTTTCTTTGTGTGATTCTCAGATTTCTTTTTCAGACTTTTATTTACACAAGGGACTGTGTAATTTAATTTTGGGGGAGAGTCAGAGAACATATTTAACATTGTGTTTTATTTTCTTATTTTCTTATTTCAAATTTTTGCATTCTAGTTTTATTCATTTGAGTCTGCATCTATTTGCATATATATAAATAAAAAACACAAAAATAAAATAATAAAAGAGTGTTCATGTAGTTGCATTTACATATTAGGATTAAGTCTAGACTGCTTCATATAGGATTGTTGCATATGCATTTTAGGGGACAATGATTAAAACCACCTTGTTTAAAGTCCAACCTTAGGATTGAAGTTATAGCCCTTAATCACAGTTCATTGTTGCTCGATCAATCTCTAGAAAAAAATGAAGAATCTTTGTTTAAAACCTTGTGTCTTTTGAAAGCTTCTTCCACTTGTGTGAAACTTGCTTGAACATTGTATCATCTCTATATTACTGGATTTAACCTGAACTTAAATTATCTTGCTTATGGAACTTGAATGCTTGCTCATGGTAATACTAAATCTCGGGTTAGCACTCCATTTTTCCCAATCTTTTCGCTTAACCCGTAATTGTTTTCCCCTACCCTTGAACGCAAACTTTTTCTTTCAAGCCTTGCTGTGATTTGTTGAGTGAGGCCTTTTCATGTTTTGATGGTGCTATAGGTTGTGAAACCTTGAGAGTATTAAGAAAGACAAAGAACTGGTTCTTGTTTTAGCTAAGTTTAGAACCATTTGGATTAGCTAATAGAATCGGTTTTGAAAGATAGGTGGTTAGCGTATTTATTTGTGTTGGCTTGAGGATCAAAAGAGAAATAAAAGAAGAGAGTCCCTAAGGTTCAGTTTAATTAACTCTAAGTCTCTAAGTAAAAAAAAGGGAGAGAAAAGTCTTGCTATAGTCTCCTAGAAATGAAAACATTAAAAAAAAAAAAAAGGAGTATAGCAAAGGAAAAAAAAATTGTAAAAGAGAGCTAGCTGTTCATAGTTAAAACCTTAGGGATTGTAAAAAAAAGGGAGTTAAAATCAAGGTTGTAGGCAGTTTTATTCTAGGGTGTTGGATAAAAAGAAAGTGAATGAGAAAAGGGTAGTTTTCACAACTGTCTAGCATTCCTTCTTTTGAGAGTAAGCCACCTAAAGATATTGTTTGGAACCTACCTACCAAAAAGTCTTACCCTTAAAACCAATTGAGCTTGATTCACTTTACATTTGCAAGAATTCGGCAAACACTTTAATGAATGTGAAAGAGATGTTCTTTGGAATCGCAAGTCTTTACTGTTAGTTGGAGGATGAACTAGATCGATGCATGGTGATAAGCATAGAAAAATATTTGCAAGTATGTTGATTGATCTTAGCACCGTTAAACTATCTTTAAGAACTATTGCTTAAATTTTTCCCTTGGTACTATGAGGGTATGAGTCCCCACTTTCAAATCTTATCCTCTTACTTCTTTATTAGAGGACTAGCAAAAGATAAGTTTGGGGGTGTTGATAACTCTCTAATTTACATTTTTTAGACACCCTTTTTCATCCATGTTTTGCATTATATATACCCTAACCTTAACAATTTTAGGTCCTTAACCTTAGGAATCTGCATTTAGGCCGTTTAGGGTGCTGCATTGTTGCATTTGTCTATTTTGGATGAAACAGGTGCTTTGGAGCCCAAAAAGAGGACGAATGAGGTAAAACCCGAACATGTACCCGATGGAGTGATTGTGCGAGAAGAACAGTCCCAACCTTAACCCGACCAAAGAGGATCTGAGAGCAGGAATAACATCCCGAAGACCTACCTGAGCATCCACACGACTCGAAACTCGTGCAGACCTTCGGGCAGAGCTGGGAAGCTAGGTCAAAGGGGTTTTCATATATAAACTCCCTCCTTATTTTCTCGCCAGCAAGCCGCAGACACTCACAAACCAGAGAGCGAGAGCTTCTGAGAGAGAGAGAGAGAGAGAGAGAGAGAGCAATTTAAACTTTTCAAGCTTTGTTAGGATTTTAATTTTACTTCTTTTAACTACTTTTTCATTTGTGATTCTGTATTTTTCATTACTTCAGTTTTCCTTTTAATCCAATGCAATTCTTATTCGTTTCTGTTTTCATATTGCTTGCCATGAGATTTGAGTAGTGACTGAAATTTTCTAAGGATGGGATAAGCAAGTATGTATTCTTGATCGATTAGGATATCTTAGCTTGATTGTTTTTATGAAAATTCATTTCTAGATTGGTATGCTCAATGCTATTTTCAGACCGAGAGGTTGAGATTAGAACTAGGGTGTTTTTCCATCGAGAGATGTTGTTGAAATGCTTGAACCAACCAATGCTAGAGATTTACTCACTTGGCCTAAGAGATTAGATGTGTAAGGAGTTTCTTGACAATAATGAATCAGATTTTAATGTCTGCTTAGTCATGTTTCTCCAACGAGAGTTGGGTAGGGGAGTGATTAAGATTGATTGTTTCTATCACGAGAGTGTTTTTTCAAGGTTTAGAGATTCATTGTCTAGGAAATATTTTGCTTGAGGCATGTGAGACATCCCCAATTGATCAGGAGCACTTATGATTCGATTACCCCATCCTTAGGAGCTTTTGTACTTGATTGTTCAGCCTTTTATCTATAACTCGACCCATTACCCGAACTGATACTCGATCACCAGCCTCTTGTATACCCTCGAGTTGTTCATCTTTGTGTTCTTGATTTCTTCTATTATCTGATTACCCACTTGATCCGGTACCCCGAATGCTTGCATCGTGTGCTTAGGTCATGTTGTTCTTGTTTTATTTACTTTTTGTTTAGTTTAGGTTGATAGTCGAAAACCCATTCTATTGCTTGGTTTGACTTGCACTATTCTGATCATATTTTATCTGCTAACATCACAACCATTTGGATTGATAACCCTTTGCACTACAACTGCATAGGGAATTGATACCCTGGGTGAAAATCCTGCTATCAAAATCTACGAAGGAAACAGTAAGTTCATATCATATTCACGAGGATCTGGTTCTATCTGCACTCGAATATTTTTTCTTCCTCGATAAATTTAGATGTCTATAATATGATGGATCCAATTAGGGTTTTTGTTTTTCTTGCAGATTGTGATTTATATCGAGTTTTGAATTGTTCAATTTTTGGGTATAGTGGATTGTTAGAATTTGATTAGAAGAATGGTTAATGGAAGGAAAGAAGCTAATAATAGAATATTGCAGCTTTTTGGCTGCTCCTCTGACTTTCTTCGTCGTCGTCGTTGTCTTTCGGTTGTTATCTAAGTGGCTTGACCAATTGAAGAAGGTAACAAAAGATTAAACCTTTTAGGCGTTTTCATTATCCACCCAAACAATCCAATTTAAGTTTTCATTCATTGGAAGGGAGCAGTAGGGATAGTTTTGGCTTGTTGTACACAATACATGGACTCAAATGGTACTCTTCAGTCCACTGATAACCAGAAGGTGAGGTTACTAAAAGAGTTTGAAATTACAATATCTTTGAATTAAAAGATGAAGTAATTTTGCTTGCTATCGTTGGAATCGACAACAAGCAGTTAAGAGTATGTGATGTAACATAAATCTTAATAATGATGATCATGACGATGATGCATTTTTAAACTTTCTCTTCTTTTGAACTGAATGTGAGTACATAGATGACTGAAGATTGGTGAGTACATTGATGAGTGTGTGTGTGTCATTGAGTGTGTGTCAAGTTTAGTTAAGTTTAGATACAAGTAGATACAAGTTTTCAAATTTTCAAAGTTTCAGATACTAAAGGTTCTACCATTGGACCATCTCTAAATTTTTTTTTTTTTTTTCAAGTATCTAAACTTTTAGTTTTGTATTTTTCAATTAAAAAATGATTTAGAACCCAATTTGAACTCCAACCATTGGAGATGCTCTACAAAAAGGTATTGAGATAAATGAGTTTAAAATATAACGTTTTATTATTTCCAAAAAAATATATTTATTAATTGGTCCCATCGACTAATAGAGATATATAAAATATGTAATGTTTTTAATTAGGCGAATCAGATGTTCAAAGAACAAAATAACATGATACTAAAGAAAATAGCATTAATACTTAAGTATACTCTCAAGTAAATTTGTATAACAACCTTGTTTGATAGATAGTAATTATTAGAACGAAATAGAAAAATCACGTGGATATATAAAATATAGTCACAAACCCAAACTGAATATTGGCTAAAATGAATGATCACCACCAAATTATTGGAAATTACAAAAACAATAGTTGTAAACAAGTTTTAGCATATTAGAACCATCAACCATGTAATCATTTGGCCTTGACAGCTTAATATATAGAAGCTACAGTAGCAGCGATAGTCAACAGCAAGAGCAATCCGCGGTAGCCGTCCCAGCCCACAAGTCGCTGTAGTAAACTTTCTTGAGAATGGTGCAAGAATTATTTCTACAAGAGTTGGAGTGAATGTTGAATTCTTTAGTTGTGCCGTGATATGGTGTCTATTTGTGTCAGCACGCCTTGACTTAACTTGTTTATCATTTCCACCACCAAGCTCAGCCGCCCAATATCATTAGATATAGCTTCTTTGTTTAAGCAATACATGTTTATTAATAGTCATCAAATATATGTATTATATACACAAGAAATAGTGTATTATGATGTTTGTATATGATGCAGTGAGTATCTCAACATCTTTAGTGGTGGTAACAAGATAATTTATGAGATCTATGTACTCAGAAGTAAAAAACAGCTAATGAGTATTCACGCTTCACTTTGTTGAATTTCACTCCAGAGCGGGATAGTCTATCCGCGTTATACATATCTTTTGTTGGCTTTTTTGATCTCCTTGAATTGGTTCCAAGAGAATTTTCATAAACATGCCGGTACATGTCTGTAAGATGTTTGAACTTGTAATTGCTGCAAGTCATATCAACCACAAGGGGAAACAATTTCAGGATTAGTTCCTCTAGCGTGGGCGTGGGAGACGATCCAACCAAAATTTTTCTGCATTCGAACAACTTCTCCAAAATGACATAGGGGAGTTGATTCTCGAGCAAGATGAGATCTACCATTGCCATTGTTGTGAAATAAGGTTTGTCCACAGTCAGGTCATGATGTCTTGTACTAGTTTGAGAATCCACAGACGTGGTTGGTTGGCTATCTCCTTTCCTTTTTCCAATGTTTGAGAATGAGCTCCAAGATGAAAACTGGAGAATGATTAGCTCTTCAACATCAGCATATGATATCCATTTTTTTGATACAACGTAGCTTGCGGGAATATCATGTAGGGAGTCTTTAACGCCCCCAAACCATCCTATGATTGGATAAGCCAATAGACAGCCATAGGACGCTACTATGGAAACTGCGCCTAGGTGGTCTAATCGAGGGATAGAAGCAGTCGCTTCCCAACCAGTCTTAATTAGCACAATTTCACCGCTCCGAGACAGCTTAGGCTTTGCAACCCTTACTGCCTGGAACGTTGTGTTGGCCCGGACAAAGCTAATACCATTCGAAACCACACAAATTTAATGAAAACAACTTCCATACTTTATTTCTTTCACAAAACAAGTCTCCAAAACATACATAACGTTTTTGGTACCAAGCCCTAGAACCAAAACATGATAACTTATTTTACATAAACATCTTACAAAAGCAATACAACAATACACCGGCTGGCCTAAAGTCATTTGCTCCCTCTAAGGCTTTCCCAACTAAGGTTACCTGCAAAACAAATTATGGAGTCATGAGCTCTAGTCACTCAGTGAGTTCGGGAACCTAACAAGAAACCAAAAACCCCCAAAACCGAACCCCAACAAGCAACACACAACATGTAAGCAACACAAACAACACAAGTATATTGTCACCAAGTATAAGCAAGCGGAAGCAAATGACTCTTCTTGACAATTCTAGGGCCCTTCACTCCATCACTTCTCCCCACACCCATGAACACTTATACTCGCAGCCACAAAGGCACACGAGCATAAACCATCACATGCGAGACGCTCTCAACAGGTGGAACCATAGGCTGAATCTTGTCACTCCGACTCTTTGTAATCCACTCAGATTACGGCCTTGGGGAAGTCTTCACCTACACACAAAACCTCAACATACAAACAAACAACAACATGCAAGGCACACAAGCAACATGCAAACAATAATAACATGCAATGCACACAGACAATCATGTGAACAACCATAAGCAACATGCAACTTAAGTAACTAGAGCGAAATCTAGAGACTAAGCGCTAACACAAAAGCACATAAACATTCAAACAAGCAATAATCACAAGCAACACAATCAACATGCAAGACAAGCAATGAAACGAGACTTTACTACCTAGAGCTGAATCTAGATTGATAAGAAACGAATCTACACAATAAACCAACAATAATGCCTAGATTTAACAAGAAAATCCTAAGCAATTTTTAACAAAAACCGAATTCTATCATGAACCATATCACATGATTAGAGACTCACCTGTACTTGGTCGGAAAGATAAACAAATCAACTCAGACTTCTAGCGCTAATTGGCGGAAGTTCGACATGAACAGATCCTACGGCTAGTACGCTGGCTGATACTACGGCTAGCGCTAATCTAATGCGGCCAACAACTCGCGGGACAGAACACTCTACTTGGAATCTCTCTCTTGCTCTCTTTCTCTCTCTTTTTTACTAAGGATGGAGAAAACTAACAAAATCGCACTAAGGTTCAGTATTTATAGGCGAGAGTGTGTTCTTTGGTCGGAGAAAAGTGGCTGGACACTTGGTGGACGAATTGCATGGGGAAAACAAGTGGCGGATGGAATCTTTTATGTTCACACTTGTCATCTTATTTTTATTTAGTTCACACTTGTCTTGGATATTTGTCATCTTGGTTCCTTGTGCATGCATGTGTTTTTATTGGGCTAGAAAGGGGATGAATCTCCTTCTTCACGCGCCATTTCTCGGGCAGCAAAAATTATGGGTCAAGCGTCTGATCGAAGTCAACGGTATGATGAGTGGTCAATGATTGGTTCATCGGGCGGTCAATGGTACAACCCACGTTAGCCTCTCGGTACCAGCGCTGGCTGGCACGTTGGACGTTCAGTACCAGCTTTAGCCTCTTGGTACCACAAGCGTTAGCTGGCATGTTAGACGGACGGTACCAACGTTAGGCTCTTGACCTTCGATGTTGTTTTATTTTTATTTTTCTCACTTCTGTCTTGACAGTTCTTCTTTATTTGGCATCTTTTGTCTTCTCAACTCTTTTTGTTCAATGAATTTTTATATGGGATTTTTACCCTTAGTACGGGTCACTACATAGTCTTTTATAATTCTTTTGAGGTAATATGTGATGTACTTCTTCTTTTATGATACCTAAAAATCAATCTACATTTTAATCACATATGCAGACATCTAGTAACCCTTTTTTTGCGATCTCCATCATCACTCAGATACTCTTAAGTATGAGGATGTTCCCCAACACGAAGATGCGCTTCTGAAGGCTGTTGCGAACAACCTGTATCTGTTGCAATTGATACTAACAACTTACAATTCATACACTATACTGGGGTAAAAGAATAAATTCTTTAAAATTAATTTTTATTAGTTTTTATACACTATACTCACCAGTAAGATCACAAAAAAAATGATTGTGAGTTACATTTAGAATATTTTGTTGCATACACGGACTAACTAATACACGTCCACGTCCCACTTCTAATCCCCTTTTTAATAAAAGGAAAGTACACAACATAGTTTTTGTAGATTTTATATTTTTAATAAATGGTTACAAATGGTTACAAATAGGTTATAGATTAATCAATATATTAATATTAATTGGTTACACATAAATATTAGGGATATTCCAAATTGATAATTGATATATTAATGGTAACAAATAAAATCATGGATATTCCAAACTGTATTTTTGGAAGATTTTAGTCCTATATAACATTGTTTCCAAATATCTTTATACACAATATTACAAATTTATTTTCCCCAGATTTTATCGATAGACCATAATGTTAACCAAAGATAGATTACAAAATTGATAGATTGATTGGTTACAAGTTAAATAATGGGTTACAAGATAAATTACGAAACAACATTTAAACATTGTTATAGCACGGATACTTATCTAGAATCATTAACAATATAAAACTTACAAAATATGCGTTTTTTTTTCAAGTCTTCATATTTAGCATATGATTTTATTGCATAATGTTTTATCAAAAAAAAACTTTTAAAAACAACCACATAAATTATATTTTATATAAAATTACAATATAAATAAAATAAAATTCAACCCGTACTCTAGCACGGATCTTAATCTATTACGAAGTATAAAGACAAACTAACAGAATGTTTTACCATTTCAAACTCGGCTTCGCTTAACAATATTTGCTGGTGGACAATTAAAATATAATGCTAGTTTTATCAAAACAAAATTTATTTATTCTGTCAATTAAACATTACATATTATTTGTCGCTAATCATAATATAAGTAGTATTAATTAAAACCGCTCGGGTTTTTCAATGAATTCCAAGACCATTCGATATTGGTATCCTCCACTCCAATCAATTAACGATGTATTGGTGAAGGCTGAGGAGGACTTGGAAAATTATGTAACGGATTAGGACCTGTTGGGATCTGTCTCTCGACTCCAATCAAATGACGATGTATTGGTGAAGGTTGAGGAGGACTTGGAAAATTATGTAATGGATTAGGACCTGTTGGGATCTGTCTCTCGACTCCAATCAAATGACGATGTATTGGTGAAGGTTGAGGAGGACTTGGTAAATTATGTAATGGATTAGGACCTGTTGGGATCTGTCTCTCGACTCCAATCAAATGACGATGTATTGGTGAAGGTTGAGGAGGACTTGGTAAATTATGTAATGGATTAGGACCTGTTGGGATCTGTCTCTCGACTCCAATCAAATGACGATGTATTGGTGAAGGTTGAGGAGGACTTTGAAGATTATGTAAAGGAACATGACCTATTGGGATCTCTCTCTTGACTCCAATCAAAGATAGATCTTTACGAATAGCAGCCACTGACAACGTCATTAGGAACAAGATTAGCGTTATGACTAATATAAAACCACCTTTCAACAGTTGCATTTTTTCTCTTTTTTTTTCTTTATGGAGTTTGTTTGAGTTGGTTACGTACTTTTTTAGTTCCTCCTCCTTCCCTTTTATTGGGGATTTTTAGTGCTAACTAAAGTTAGGGAATTAATAGTAAACTAGATCCGGACCCGTACGTGCGGGATTGTTTGCAAAAACTAAATTTTCTTTTATAGTATTTTTTTCAGTAATAAAATTATTATTGCTTTAGACCAAAGTTGTTTATCTTTTAAAGAAAAGAACTGTAATTCTTAATAAATATTCGTTTGAGTTGTTTATCTTATATATAGTTTGTTCGTTTGAGGAAAATCATAAATTTCTCTATCATCTATATTATTTAGATAGTCGACTTTATAGAGCATAGGATTATGGAAAAAGACTAAAATACATATAATGGATTAATTACATTACGATTCCTATAATTTATATCTATTGTATTTATTAACTCCAACATAAAAAGATCTGGTTAGCAATAATATGTTGGGCTCGAGTAAGCCCAAAACAATATCTCTCGGTTAAAATTAAAATACTTCTTGGTTTTCTCTTCCACTTTGGTTTTTACAAAAAAAAAAAAAAAAAAAAAAAAAAAAAAATTCATATCGAGATCTCCGTTTCTGATAGTGTCGGTATTCAATTTTCAAAAAAAGATTCTATCTGAAATTAGTTGAGAGAAATCGTGAAAATTGAGAGCGAGAAGAAATCGCCGGTGATTAAGGGAATCGGAGCAAGGGCTAGTAATGTAATCAGCTCCGTTGGAATCATCATGGCTAATAAACAGCTCATGTCCTCCTCTGGTTTCAGATTTGGCTTTGGTATGTCTCTCTCGCTCTCTGGACTCTGATCTACCTCTCCCATCTTAGCTTCATACTTCACGAATATGATTGTTTTATAAATTCTACAGGTACAACTATTACGTGAATCCACTTTGCCTTCACCGCACTTGTTGGTCTCAAACGCTACAGGACTATCAGCTTTTAAGCATGTTCTTATTTGGGAGCTTCTCTGGTTCTCGATTGTTGCGACTTTTGGCGACTTTTTTTAACTGAAACATCAAGCGACATGGAAGTTCATCAATAGTTTGCCGAATCCAGTGAGATCAACACTATGTGTGTTAGTATTGTGCAAGGTAAGAATTTCAGTTTCTTAATTTGTATTTAAGCTGGGTTATAAATAATTTCCACATTACCTTGTGTCCCGTAGCTCCACCTCCAATCTCTTAGAAACCTTCCCATTGGTATCACTTGTTTTCATCACACCAATGTTCACGATTTGGCCAACCACATCTATATGAGTTAAATAATGAAAATTATATAGTTTTATGTATTGAGATAATTATAGTATAGATTTACAAATTTATTGGGTTAACATACCGATTAAGATGTTTTCATTGAGACCATCTTCAGCAGTTATGCTCTCAAAGCTCTGCAGGTCCAAATACCAATCAGACAGCGAAGGAGATCGACTTACTATTGTGGTGTTAGTCAAGGACATCTTGAAAGCATGGTTTGTAGCCCTATACTTTCCCATAGACTTAGTCAGCTCAAAATTCTCCAGAAACCTCCACTCTCTAGCAACTATCATTATGTGGAACTTGTTAATATGATTCTTTTTCACAACAGCATGAATTAGAGTTCCCTATAGTCAGCAAATAATAAATTATTAGTCACGTAATCATATATATGGGTTTAACAAATATAAGTAGTTAGAGTATATAAATATAATCTCACCCCAACATCTGCTAAGACCATTTCTAAGGTTTCCCCAGTATAAATTGTATACTGTCTCCACGAATGAACGATCCGTACTTGGATCTTCCAACTCGTGATTCCATTATTTGCAGCTATTTTCTTGTATTATACGATATGAAGTGATATTGTTCTAAGATTTCTTGTATTCGGATCACGAATTATATATAGCTGTACGGTAAACAATTAATTTGCCATTCTTTGTTTGGAATCATTATGGTAAGTAGGAGTTATGTGGTGTAATATTTTATTCTTTGTTTTGGAAATATTACACTCGTGACTAATGCTAATTTGTTCTAATTTCCTATTTAGAAATGCATAAATTTGTGTGATTGGGACATAAAGATAGTTTCCCATTTTCAACATTAGTGATTTCCTTGGTTATGGCAATCTTTGATTTTACATAATTAGTAAAGGCTTAATTTGCATGCGTATTAGTAAAAGCTTAATTTACGTGACAATGAAGACATAAATATATATTTGTTTTCCTTTATTATTGGTACTCGTTTTTTTATGGTATGCAATATCTTAGTAATTATAGTAGTAGTTGATATTTCTTATATTAAGTCTTTTATTAAGTCTTTATTACATTTGGGCCACTCGTGGTACCATATCTATACTATTAGTAATTATAGTAGTGCCGAGACTTTGAAGAGTGAAAAAGACTTTGTTTGTTTATATCTATACTATTACTACTATTAATCTGACTCCGGATAAACTATACATGATCCGAATTAATTACACCCGGGTCAGAGAAGGATCCGCGATTTTTACATTCCATATTTACTTCAATGTCCTTCTTATGTTATATGCTTTTTAATTTATTCAGGGTCATTTTATGTCATATATTCTAATGTCTCATTTTTGCCTTGAAAAAGTGCTTCCCTTTTAATAGTATAGATAATCTAGAGATAGGAAGAATTGAGCTAATGAAATGTAAATATTTAGAGATATCAATGATTATAAAATGAATATCTCTAGATAACAATAATTTCGAGATATTAATTATAAAATGAATTTGAAGATATATTAATTAATGGAAAATTCTTGGGTTCACCCCTAGGGGTGAACCTCTCTTATTCACCTCCTCTTATTAAGTAAACAAATTCTGTAGAATGTATATCAATCAATTTGTTTGACAAAAAAAAAGTGTATCAATCAATTTTAAAATTATTAATTTTAATACTATATTATAGTTTTTAATTATAACATCTAAATCTTAACCATTTTTTTATAAACTCAAACCAACGTATAATTTTGTTTAATTTTGTAATTTAAACTCTAAGCACTCTTTTATAAATCCAAACATAAATATAAACCCTATACCCTAACCACTCTTTTATAAACACAATTCGATACATAGTTTTGTTTAATTGTAAAATCTAAACCCTAAATCTTAACCACTCTTTTATAAATCCAAACCGACATATAATTTTATTTAATTGTAAAATTTAAACCCTAAACACTAACCATTTTTTTATAAACCCAACCGACATAAAATTTTGTTCAATTGTAAAATCTAAACTCTAACCACTCTTTTGTAAATCCAAACTGATATATAATTTCATTAATTATAAATTTTAAACCCTAACTATTCTTTTATAAACCCAAACCGATATATAATTTTTTAAATTATAAAATTTAAACCCTAGTCTTCATTTATAAACCCAAACCGACATAATTTAAATTTTTGATTGGTTGATTAAGAAGGGATGAATAAGAGGTGTTCACCCCTAGGGATGAACCCAAGAATTTTCCTTAATTATAAGTCGTATATTGTATGTACTTCACACGTTCATTAAAGAACAAAAATTGTTTTAATAATAAGAAAGTAGAATTAACACTACTTTTCCTAAGTTTTTATTTATTTGTATTTCTTTTAAAAATATATTTTGGAACTTCAGTTTTGATTACTATTTTTCATTTTGACTTCTTTAGAAGATTTTTCCTTCTAAGTTGGGACATTTGTTTGGTTTCTTTTCAAAACAAAAACTTGATTGAAGAAAATTTTATAGTAATATATTAGGTAACAACCCGCATTATGTGCAAAATAAATCAGTAAAAAATTATTTTGAGTCAAATTATAATTATAGAACCAATATCTATTTCTGTCAAACATATATAATATGTAATTAAAGTAAACTTTTATTCAAATTTTCAATTATACGTTTCATCCATAAAATCTTTAAACGTGAAAAACATGGTAGAGAAAATATTGATAAAATGTTACTATTTATGGCAATATATCTTTTATATGGTTTAAATATATAGGGATTGATTCTCCAACTTTTGTGGTTTGACTAATTGCCCATTTGGTTCAGTAAGAGAGTATGCTCTCTCTCATATTTATCCATGTTTAGCATCAGCATACCAAAATGTTATTCAGTCACATTTAAGATAGTATGCTATCTTTCCTAAGGTTTTGCAACCAACGTTTTAAAATAAACGTCAAAACCTGAGGCAAGGATTAATTAAACGTTAATCTTTGTGTTCCAGGTTCAAATCCTTCTTGGGACGTCGAGAGAGGCATTCGTCAGATTGAAATGGACTAGAGACTGGGTTTAGATACTCAAGGAGATTATAGGCCAAAACATTTGGAGTTCCCACGAGGCCACGATGTAAATAAACATTATGTTGTCCCATAATACGTCAGTTACTAAACCGACACAATATTCCTAATCCATTTTCGAGAACGAAGTTTTATATATTTACTTCACGTTAATAAAAGAACACAAGTACAATAAAATAATTAGAAAATTCCACGAGCATTTGCTATTAACAGATTAATTTTCTAATCAACGTGTAGATACAGGTCCGATCCGAAATATTTTGCTACCTAAAGCAAATTAAAATTTTGAAGTCCATTTAGAAGCATAAATTTTTAAAAAATCACAAAAATTAGATATTTGAGGAATTGAACCGTGCACAAAGTTTCAAAAGTTAACGACCACTAAAATGTTTATATATTCTTGATGTCTAAAGCATTGGCTTAGCTTTAACCCCAGCCCCGGAAATAGGCACATTCATTTCCAAACTTTGTGTTGACTACGTAAATTGAATGTTGAAGAAGTCTAACGTCAAATAAATAAAAATGTAAGTCACCTCGAATTTTAAAAAATTCATAGTTTTTACGAACTTGAGAAATTAATTTGCAAATTTGAAAATTGAGGAATAATTTTATAAAACTGTAAAATATAAGAAATTTAATAATCATTTGATATTTTTAGGAATGAAGAAAAATTGTTGGAGTTGTATCATATTCGTGCAGAATTTAGCACCAACAATATACCCACCTAAACCAAAGGTAAACCGATCAATTCTAAAAGTCCACTAAACCGGGGGATATTTCTTTTAGGCTGGCTAATCAGACCTGTAAGCGGAAACCCACCAAAGTTAGCCGACCGACCTCCGAGACCGCCTCCGAGTCCGACTTGATTATTAAAAGGGAAATTTACCTTATATTCAATCCGAAATTTAAGGGAAATAAGCTTATCTTGTTAAGGCACTCATAAATAGAGGGGTACCTTTTTCCTTGTAATTCATCTAGCAATTAATACAAAAAACCCTAGTTCTACATTGTTCTCGAGAGAAAACCTAATTTTTTCTCCGAGAGTTTTCAATTGTTCCAGCTTTTGATCCAGTTTTTTTAGAGAGATCTTTAAGTGAATTTGTTTTTTACTTCGAACAAATTCATTGTGTGAATCCTAGATTCAACATATCCTTTCCCTGCAACAAGAAAGAAGAAAGCTTTATGAGAAGAAGAAAATGAACTAAAGAGAAGAAGAAATGACGAAGAAAAGTTGTCATTTGTCAATTGTCGTAAAGGAGTCAAAGGCAAAAAGGGAAGCAAAATCAACCAAAGAACATGTTGGACTTTGTGGTTTTGCTATATGGGCCAGCAGATTTGTTAAGGCCCAAGTGAAGAGGTGTTTGTGTTATAATTCACCTAAGTTAAGTTATGTGTTGTTTAATGAAATAAGTCAATAACCTAAACTAGTTAAGCCCAAATTAGAGTCTAAATAAGTTATTAGAAGTGTAAGAGATCGACTACTCAAGCTTTTACTAAATTTAGACTACAATCTAGTAATGATTATGTCTAGGAAGAGTGGTTAATCTTCTAGAGTCTCAAAGTGTGTGTAAGTGTATGTAGTAAGTACAAAAAAACTGCTACATAGAATGTAGACAATAATGTGTTCTCTATTTTCTCTTTCTAAACGTTTCTGTCTTTGTTTTGTAAAAACAAGAAACAAAACAAAGAATAAGACAAGAGAGATAGAGGGAGCTAGTAAAGTTCTCTTTGTGTTTCTGTTAAAACAGAGTTACAAGAGAGAATGAGGAGCTGACATTAAACCGTATGAAGGTGTCAGATATGCGACAAAAATTAACAGAGGTCTAACATTTTCTATTTATAATGTAATGTACTAAGTATCCATTCCGTTCAATGATGTTCATCAAGAATTCTTGTTAAGGCAGTTCATACCATCCATACATAGTGTTTTGATTTTTAAGATTTCAACTCTTCCATGTTTCAGTAGCAGCATATTGTTTCATGGATCTAAGTGGAAGAAACAAGTGTTGAATTTGCGACGAACGATTTGCTACAGAATGGTGTTTATCTCATTTTTCACTGTACACCGTTTGCGAAGAAACTTGTTAGAAAAAAATTCCATTGCATATATTCTTGTAATGATTTGAGACTTCCACATATTTCTAAATAGACTACATACACTATACACCATACACGTTATAATTTATAAACGCTTATAAGCTCATCGTAATTTTCCTAATAAATTGTTGACTTTTATGTTTCATTGGTAACTGATGAGTGACTATTTTACTAGTACTAACAAATTAGGAATGATTGTCCAGAATTTTCGCTAAATTAGCGACAACATGGTTTCATCACAAAGATAACAAAATTTACGAGTCGTCACTGTGATTTGGCTATATGATTGCTATATTATCAACTAGACGAGGACCCGCCCGATGTGCGGGTTTAAAGTTTTATAAATTAAATTAAATTTCACCAAAATATATTAAAATTTGTTATACGTTTTTTCTAAAATTTTTTTTGTTATAAACTTATAATACACTGATTTATATCCATTTACAAATCTTTTATGTATTTTACCATTAAAAGTATATCTTTTTACACCTAAATATACTCTATGTTACAAATATATTCTTTATCACCACCTAGAAAATGTCTATATGAACACATTAAGCCAACTATTTTACTTTTACTTCTGCATAGTTTTTTAAATTACTAAAACTAATGGCTCAAAAAACATTTTGAATAAAAAATATATTATATAATATACTAATCAATGACGTATCATCACAATAATGTATGACCACCATGGAGAAAACCTCAGCTCCGCCCTCATCCCTGGTGAGAACCTTGCATCCAACCTCCTCCACCATGGAGAGAACCTTGGCTCCGCCTTCCTCCATTGGGGAGATAACCTTGCGTCCAACCTCCTCCACCTTCCTCCCTTGCGGAGATGACCTTGTGTCCAAACTTCTCCACCATAGAGAGAACCTTGGCTCTGCCCTCATTCTCTTTGAAGAGAACATGTTCACATCTTTTAGCTATCTTAAAATGGCTTGCTCCGAGTCTCCGACAACCAATGAAAGTAAAAACCTTTTTCTAACGTCACAAAATCTTTTGATAATAACTAATGTTAAATTTCTCAATGTATTCGTGGAAGTGTCTTTGACACACCATGATGTAGTCTCTGTCTCTGTAATGTCTCACTTGCCACCTTGCTTAGTGAGCCCATGTCTATTTTTAGTCTATGGGCCCACCTTCCTAAGTGGGTCCTACATCTATTTTTTATAAATTTGTTATACGTTTTTTATAAATTTTTTTTTTGTTATAATACACTGATTTATATCCATTTACAAATCTTTTATGTATTTTACCATTAAAAGTATATCTTTTTACACCTAAATATACTCTATGTTACAAATATATTCTTTATCACCACCTAGAAAAATGTCTATATGAACACATTAAGCCAACTATTTTACTTTTACTTCTGCATAGTTTTTTAAATTACTAAAACTAATGGCTCAAAAAACATTTTGAATAAAAAATATATTACATAATATACTAATCAATGATGTATCATCACAATAATGTATGACCACCATGGAGAAAACCTCAGCTCCGCCCTTATCCCTGGTGAGAACCTTGCATCCAACCTCCTCCATCATGGAGAGAACCTTGGCTCCGCCTTCCTCCAATTGGGAGATAACCTTGCGTCCAACCTCCTCCACCTTCCTCTCTTGCGGAGATGACCTTGTGTCCAAACTTCTCCACCATAGAGAGAACCTTGGCTCTGCCCTCATTCTCTTTGAAGAGAACATGTTCACATCTTTTTGCTATCTCAAAATGGCTTGCTCCGAGTCTCCGACAACAAATGAAAGTAAAAACTTTTTTCTAACGTCACAAAATCTTTTGATAATAACTAATGTTAAATTTCTCAATGTATTTGTGGAAGTGTCTTTGACACACCATGATGTAGTCTTTGTCTCTGTAATGTCTCACTTGCCACCTTGCTTAGTGATCCCATGTCTTTTTTTAGTCTATGGGCCCACCTTCCTAAGTGGGTCCTACATCTATTCCCGGCATGTGGACCCACCCATATTCGATGGCCGGTTTGTTACGTTTGGGAGGCTTTAAAAACTTGTTTACCGACCGCACAAATCAACAAATGATCTTTTCTTGTATTTTTTCTTCACTCGCACAGTTCCGACAATCACTTACAGGAAGGTCACCCATAATGAAGTTCTCTGAGGACCCTTGACCGAAAAATAAATGCATTTTGGTGACATATGTGGTCAAATCAATTCTTTTAAACATTTCTGCAAACCAGGATGTCACAGTCTTTGAGCTCCCATGGATCTATCAACAACGATTAATGTTTTTCCAATCTATCTATTTATGTTTGTTGTAAGCTTGTGTTTGATTAGCCTATTTTATTCATCCATTAAGTTGATGAGCTTCTACTCGTTATCTCCCTTGGGATTGAATGAATAATAGTAACAATTATGTTTGCAAAAAAAGGAAGGGTTTGTGACTACCAATCAGGGTTGAGAAATTAGAAAATTTTTTTTGACATAATTAAAGAAACAATAGAAAATTATAACCACGCTAATATATGAATCCCAAATAATTCAAAGATAAAAATGTAAATTAAATAAAACAATCTAAAAATACTACAATAAATTGTAAAATACACTATTAGGAAAAGAAGACACATATATTAATCTTTTTTTTCGGTCAACATATTAATCTTACATATTCCCAACTGAAAAAAGAGAAAATAGGAGAAAATTTTGGTTTAAGAAAATAAAAACAATTTACCTTCCTTTTAAAGAAAATTTCTCAATTAAACAAAGTTGAAAACAGTGTTTTTGAATAAATTATTTAAATATATATATGTTTATATAGATGTTAGTAATTACAAAATTTAGAATTAATAATTAATTGTATATTTTCCTTAATCCATCTTTTTATTTTATTTTGTAGAATTAGAAACTTAAAAATATTATATATATATATATATATATAAATGAAATATATATATATATATAATCTCCTTATAATTAATTTTAAAAAAACTTTTTATTTTTTATAAATTCTGTAGTTTTTGATAATTATCTTTTTCATTATTAATATTTTTTAAAATATAATATTTTATTTTTGTTATAATCAAATTCTTCCTATTAAATATTAATTTTTACACATGTCAAAATCTGTGATTGATAACTTGACACATGTCAAAATCTTATTAATGGCTAACTTTCAAAACTTAACTTTATATAATAAGATAGAAGTAGTTGGGCTTTGATTGCATACAATAATTTTATATAAATTTACCCAACAAGTAACAAATTTTTGTTTTCAAATAATGCAAAGTCTTGCACTTATCTGACAAAGGTTGAATTCATTTAGTATTTTTGACAGGTCTCGCTCACTACCAATGTTCATCATCATTTCCTAATTTATGACAAACACAATTCTTATCCAACATAAAAAAACAAAATAGGCATTGCTCTCTTAAAAATAATGAGATTTCTATAGTTAGAACTTAGAAATTAGAACTTAGAACTTAGAACCTAGAAATAATATAGTTTTTCTTTTCTTGTAGATCTTTGCAGAGAAGCCATGTGCATGGGGAATCAGCTTCACCTGGTTTTTTCCTATACATATATAAAAAGTTTTTGCACCCATAGAAAGTCACAATAATACAATACTTGTAAATATAAAAGGATAAAGGACTTTTGAATTATCATGATTCATGAGACAGCAACGAAAGATACATGTAGCATTTTGCTAAAAACAGACACAACAATTTTATATAAAAAAATTTGCATCACATATATTCATATTATATTGTATATAATAATAGTTTCATTTTTTTTGTTTGTATATCTTTGTTGCCTCTCGTTAGTCGAGGCTTCTTTATGAATTTTTGTTTTAACACCTTGTATGCTTTTTATAATATCTTTTGGCTACGTATTGTAATATTTTTTATGCTTTTTGTGTTATCTACGAATCATTTGCCAATCTTTTTCACAACTTTTGCACTCTTATGCCATTTGACAGCCTAGAACCCTCGATGTGTGATCTCTAAATTTTTGGTGAACTACCCGAATATAGAATTTTTAAAATATATAAATTTCACCTTTCCTCCTAGAATAATTGTTATGTTATCCTTTGAAGAATTAATGTGTACCTCACTTAAGTATTTGGAAACAAACTGTTCAGACTCTGTAATTCGTACAACGATTATACTTCTTTGGGTAAATGACTTCTTGATTAAAGTCCAACTTGAGGCTTGAAAGTTACTACTCCCAGGTTCACTTAGGTTATATACTACTCCCTCTGTATCAAAATAGTTAATGTTTTAGTATTTTCACCAGGAATAAGAAAACAATTAATGGTGAATTGGTGTTAACTCATCATAATAAATGATGTACTCCTCGTTTGTATTGTTAAAGGTGAATTGTTATTTAGCTTTGACCTGATCATTTTGCATTTATACATTTAATAGATTATGTATTGTAAAAGCAAAATCATTAAATAGTTATTTGAGTTTCAAAATAAAATTGTATTAAATACTCTCAGAAAATCATCCTTTCTGATACAAAATAAAATCCTAAAACATCAACTATTTTGATACAGAGGGAGTATAAAATAACAAGAATAATACTACTAAACAACCATGGTTTTTTCTTTTTTGGTGACAAATCTGTGAATTAAATTTTTGCTAATACAGTGATTTATTTTTGTGCATAAAATTGTATAAATTTCGAATCTGAAATATTTAAAATGAGAGAATATGTATTATAGTATGGATTATGCGTTTTTTTTTGTTTAAAATATGTCCTTAAATATGCTACTTATTTTTCTTATTTGATTCGATATACATATTATTTTTAAAAAAAGTACGCTCGTTAAATATGCTACTTATTTTTCTTAATTTTTGATAACTAAAATATGCTATTTATTTACGAAAATGCTCCACCAAATCGTTTCCACAAATGATATATTTCATCCTACATAAATGCTAGTACTTATTTATATAGCAAACTCACTCTTACAAGTTACAACAACAACTTCTTTTAAAACCACATACATATTTGACCAATATGTAAACAAAAAAAAAAAAAAAAAAAAGCGAAATTGGGATATTTATTGCTTTTTTAGTTCACCATTTCGTTTGTGTGAAGCATTTGACAAAACACCCAACCCACACTAAAGTAGTCAATATATATATTTTTCGAATAAACGTTATCTTCATCATCCTATGATTAGTTTAATAAATTCAAAAACTCCTAAATAAAAGTAAGAAAAACAAAAAAAATTGATGTATCTAATCTGTTACCAAACTGTCATTGGCTTAGTGGGGCAGACATCCCATGTGCAGCCTCCTTGGCTTCTGCTTCATAGTTTTTTCAATCTTTCTTCTTCTTCCTTCCTTCTCTCTCAATGGCCCATCTTCCCATTTCCACTTCCATCAACTTCTAACCCTAAAGCTTCAACCTTTATCTCTCTCTGTTTCTTCTTCTTCCTCCTCTGTTTTCTTCAAGCTATGAAGAAAAGACGAACCTTTCTTCTCTTCTCGGTTTCATTTCTCCTTCTTCTTCTTCTTCTTCTCAATTCATCCAAAGCTGACTCCGATGGAGACATCTCAGCGATGCTTTCACTCAAGAAGAGCTTAAACCCACCTGTTTCTCTCGGTTGGTCTGACCCTGACCCGTGTAAATGGACTCACATCGTTTGTACAGGTACAAAACGTGTGACCCGGATCCAAATCGGGCATTCGGGTCTTCAAGGTACACTCTCTCCTGATCTACGTAACTTATCTGAGCTCGAAAGGCTTGAGCTTCAATGGAACAACATCTCTGGCTCTGTTCCTTCTTTAAGTGGTTTAGCTTCGTTACAAGTCTTGATGCTTAGTAACAACAACTTCGAATCAATCCCTAGTGATGTCTTTCAAGGTTTAACTTCGTTACAGTCTGTAGAGATCGATAACAATCCTTTCAAGTCTTGGGAGATTCCTGAGAGTTTGAGAAACGCTTCTGCTCTTCAGAATTTTTCGGCGAACTCGGCTAATGTCTCCGGTAAATTACCCGGTTTTCTCGGACCGGATGAGTTTCCCGGTTTGTCTATTTTGCATTTGGCTTTCAATAACTTGGAAGGTGAGTTGCCTTTGAGTTTAGCTGGCTCGCAGGTTCAGTCTTTGTGGCTTAATGGTCAGAAACTAACCGGTTCAGTTGATGTTCTTCAGAACATGACTGGTTTGAAAGAGGTTTGGCTTCATTCCAACGCGTTCTCGGGTCCTTTACCGGACTTTTCGGGTCTTAGAGAGCTTGAGAGCTTGAGTTTGAGGGATAACTCGTTCACTGGTCCAGTTCCTGAGTCTTTGTTACGTCTTGAGTCACTTAAAGTTGTGAACTTGACTAATAATCATTTTCAAGGACCAGTTCCTGAGTTTAAGAGCTCTGTTTCGGTTGATTTGGATAAAGAGTCCAATAGCTTTTGCTTGTCTAGTGCTGGTTTGTGTGATCCTAGAGTGAAGTCTTTGCTTTTGATAGCTAGTTCTTTCCATTATCCGCTGAGGCTTGCTGAGAGTTGGAAAGGAAATGATCCTTGCATCAACTGGATTGGGATTGCTTGTAGCAATGGGAACATCACTGTTATCAATCTTGAGAAAATGGGTCTAACCGGGACGATTTCTCCAGAGTTTGGAGCCATTAAATCGCTTCAAAGGATCGTTCTTGGAATCAATAACCTTACGGGTACGATTCCTCAAGAGCTTACAACGTTACCTAACCTCAAAACACTCGATGTCTCTACTAACCAGCTTTTTGGGAAGGTTCCTGGTTTCAGAAGCAATGTGGTTGTGAATACTAATGGTAATCCTGACATTGGAAAGGCAAAAAGCTCTTTGCCGTCTCCTAGTTCTTCTTCGCCTTCAGGTGGTTCTGGTTCAGGAATTGATGGTGATAAGGACAGGAGAGAAATGAAGTCTTCGACTTTAATAGGAATCATTGTTGGTTCAGTTCTTGGAGGTCTGTTATCGATCTTCTTGATCGGTTTATTAGTTTTCTGCTGGTACAAGAAGAGGCAAAAGCGTAACACAAGAGGTGAGAGCTCAAATGCAGTAGTGGTGCATCCGCGACATTCAGGTTCTGACAATGAGAGTGTGAAAATCACAGTTGCGGGTTCAAGTGTAAGCGTTGGAGGCATAAGTGATACCTACACGCTTCCTGGTACGAGTGAGGCAGGAGATAATATCCAAATGGTGGAAGCTGGAAACATGCTGATCTCAATACAAGTGCTTCGTTCTGTGACTAACAACTTCAGTGAAGATAACATTCTTGGATCAGGAGGTTTTGGTGTTGTGTATAAAGGCGAATTGCATGATGGAACAAAGATAGCAGTTAAGAGAATGGAGAATGGAGTGATTGCTGGTAAAGGTTTTGCAGAATTCAAATCAGAGATTGCGGTTTTAACAAAGGTGAGGCATCGTCATTTGGTTACGCTTCTCGGTTATTGTTTGGATGGGAATGAGAAGCTTCTTGTGTATGAGTATATGCCGCAAGGGACATTGAGTAGGCATTTGTTTGAGTGGTCAGAGGAAGGGCTTAATCCTCTGTTGTGGAAACAGAGATTGACTTTAGCCTTGGATGTTGCAAGAGGTGTGGAGTATCTACATGGATTAGCTCATCAAAGCTTCATTCACAGGGATCTTAAGCCTTCAAACATTCTTCTAGGCGATGATATGAGGGCGAAGGTTGCAGACTTTGGACTCGTTCGTCTCGCCCCTGAAGGGAAAGGATCGATTGAAACCAGAATTGCTGGAACATTTGGTTACTTGGCACCCGAATATGCAGGTTAGTCAAACTTAGTTAATAAGCCTGTTCATTTTGAGTAAAGATTGTTTCTTGATGATGATTGTGATCTTGTTTGTTGCAGTAACGGGACGTGTGACCACGAAGGTAGATGTGTACAGCTTCGGGGTAATTCTAATGGAACTCATAACAGGTAGAAAGTCTCTAGATGAATCCCAACCAGAAGAGAGCATTCACTTGGTGTCCTGGTTCAAACGGATGTACATCAACAAAGAATCATCATTCAAGAAAGCGATCGACCCAACAATAGACCTTGACGAAGAAACCCTAGCCAGCGTTCACACTGTTGCTGAACTAGCAGGCCATTGCTGCGCCCGTGAGCCTTACCAGAGACCAGACATGGGACACGCAGTCAACATTCTGTCTTCACTAGTCGAGCTATGGAAACCCTCAGATCAGAATCCAGAAGACATATACGGTATCGATCTCGACATGTCTTTGCCTCAGGCACTTAAGAAATGGCAAGCTTATGAAGGAAGAAGCGATCTTGAATCTTCGACTTCATCGCTTTTACCTAGCTTGGACAACACGCAGATGAGTATTCCCACTAGACCTTACGGATTCGCAGAGTCGTTCACTTCAGTAGATGGACGATGAATGATGAATGATGAATGAGAGATTTCCTTAAACCCACGATTTGTTTTTTCTTTTCTCTTGTATATTTGTGTTTCCTCCTCTCACAATTCTTTCATGTTTCTTGTTATGCAAGTAACATTTAGGGCTTAATTTGAGTTTCTTAATATTATTTGTTGTTGGTGTTATTGTTTTCTTGATTTAGAGAAGGTGACGTGTGTACTTTTAAAGTCTTAATTATTAAGTTTGAGGAAAATGGTAATGACAGTGAGGTAGAGAGGTTGGCATTGGATCCATCTTCACATGGCTGTCTCTTTTGTTTGGATCTTCATTTTTTTAGTATCTCTATAAATTGACGTCTACTTGATCTCAACCAAAATGTTTTTGGTGAATTTAGTTTTTTTTTCATACACTTAAATTTCAGTAAATAATATATTTCAACAGCTTAAATTAGTATATGTTGACACAAGTTCATAAACCAAAAAAGTGTTGATCAACACTTTTTTCATACACTTAGTATATATTTCAACAGTTTATATTATTTGGTATACTATTACAAAGTTCATAAACCAAAAATCCGAAGAACCGAAAAAATCGAACCGCAATCTTGATCAACAATCTACATATATGAATTTGTGGTTGATCAAGATTGCGGTTCGGTTTTTTTCGTTCTTCGGATTTTTGGTTTATGAACTTTGTAATAGTATACCAAATAATATAACCAAATTTTAACTAACTAAATATGTCTACATTTTATAAATAAATTTGGGTTTCAGATTCTATCAAATATTCAAATATTCAAACATTCAAACGTATCATCTGGTTTCAAGATGAAATATAATATGGTTGAAAAATGAGAAAAAGACAAAAATGTGTTTGGTTAAATAAAAATCAGTAAGACAAAGGTTTGGTAAACAGTTCAACCACATCGAACAAATAAACAAAGTTTTGGTCAGGACTACAATAATTGTAATCATATTTTAAGGATTACATTTTTGTTTGGTTAGCAATTACTGATTATAGAACAACAGAGCTGGGGATCTAACATAATCATGTATATATCGTTACTCTTATCATCAAATAAAGGTTGTACATAATTACAATTCAATACAGCACATAGAACAGAGAGATAGTGATATTTTTTCCCCACGTTTGTACTTTTGTGTCTCATAAGCAAAAGAGAAACACATAACATAGATTTTTTCTATATACAATTAAATTTAGATTTTGAGCAAACTTATATATTAAGCTCTGAAAATTGGAAAAGACCGAGATTTTTATTTCTTTCCTTTTTCATATAACGCGTTTAGTACTATGGCCCAAAAGAGAAAGAAAAAGATAATAAAAAGATGGATATTATGTTCACACTTTACAGTACTACTAAACAGAACATTTAGAAGTGTTAATCACAAGTACTGTATGTTACAAGAAAGTACAATTCTTTTAACTAAACAAACAAACATTTATGTTCACTTTGCAATTAAATTTTAATTTTTTAATAAACATAAAATAAATCTTAGGAGCAAATAGTTTTTCAGGTACATGCAGTAATTAATCTTGAAAAACTAAATTTTCCAACATTAGAATACGAATATATGATTGAATTAGATGATTTTAAAACTTAGACATCCGATTACAGATTGATTTCTACTACTTTTTCCACCATAGATTTTTTTTTTTTTTTGTAAATTTTGTTTGCGAACACTTGTTCTTTTTTCAACTGTTATTTTTTTTCTTTCTCTTTTTTCGAACTGTTGACCATTCACTTCGTAGTGGGTGATTTTTAGTTACGTGAATCTTGCAAATAGCCTCAATTATGGGTTAAGATTAGACCACAAGACAAGAGACTCCAAAAGAGAAGACTCGAGAACGTAAAGAATTGAAAACACTAAAAGACTACAAAATTGAAGCCCAACTCACTAGCAATTAAGCCCACTCCTCACAAAGTCACAGTCAAAACGTGATCTCTCACTAATATTGTCGAGGGCGTGAAGAAGAACAATGAAATGAACATAGCTACATCTCAAATCCTTTTGAATAACAAATATGGCTATCTAGCCTTCTGCTGAAGGACAACAAGCTCTTGTTTAGGAGACATCATAGAACGTTGAAAAACAAATAATATGAAACTCTCTTGAACCTTATTTTTACTTGTTTTTTTTTCTGAAAGCATGAATCAATATTGTGTCACACTCCAACATTTCCTTGCAAGTCAAACGCTCATCGGTTATTTCAATAAGCAGAGAAAAACCCTTCTAAAACAATTTCCATATGAAATATAGAAACTCTCTCATTGACTAATTTCCTTAGAAATTAAAAAGATAGACATTCAAATCCTTAAATTGAGTTTACACAACCATAAATGTAAGAAATTTCAAATATAAAAGTAGTAAAGGACTCAATTTATGATTTGAACAAACAATTAAAGATCCCTTAACAAAAAAAAAATAATATTTAGTATCAATAAAACAAAGACTTAAAAAAGAATTGTCTTTATTTCGTATCTAATAACAAAGTTTGACGAGGAACTTATTTTTGCTCCAAACCCAAGTTATCCATCAGGTAAAAGAATCTCTTTTTTTCCTAACTAAAACTGTAAAATATTTCATTAAAAATAAAAATTTTAGGTTGATAATCGAAAGATTTTGGTATTATGTCGTCTCGTAAGAAAATTTCATATCGCTAGCCAGTAGCCACCATGCACAATCAAAATGAAACTATTTAATTACACACTGATGTAAAACTGTTAAATATGAAACATTTTGGCTGTTTGGGTTATATGGTTTGGTTGAGATGATTTTGGTCGTTGTGGTCGAACACATAGTTAGCTGGAAAGTACAAGATCGGGTTTATGAGTTGGAGATAGGTGTTGCCGTGTTCCTTACTATCATTATATTTCTCTTTTAAAAAAAGAGGATTATATGTAGTGGGAAGGATATGGACAGACTGATATAATCTCAAGCTATAGAGAGAATAATCAAAAACAGGTAAGAACGTAAACGTAATGAACAAATGCGCATGGTAGTATTTTCATGCACCGACTCTTGACCACTGACTTGGTCAATCTCTAGAACTAGCCGATTTCACATTATTTCTTCATTTTTAAAATATTATAAGACTTGAGGACAGAAACTATTCTATTCTAATTCATCCAAAAAGAAATACTCTATTATACAGATTCTCGCAAATCACATCTCTATAAAAAAGCCAAATATGTTACTCTCAAATAGGCTTTGGACATATGAATAATATGTTCGAGCTCGGATATTATCCGACTGGTTTGGATAAACAGATTTAAGAAAATAGAATCTATTGAATAATTTTAAATTTTTAGTTCAGGTTGAGATTCTCAACTTGTGAAAAATATATATTCAACTTACAAAATCGAATTTAACTTGCAAAAAAAATTCTATGTATATATCAAACTTATTGGTAAAAATCTGCAAATGTTTCTTAATATATTATTTAAATTAGAATTTTGAAATTTTGAAAATTGTCACTAAAAATTATACCATGTGTTAAGTTAGATTTTGTAGGATTAATTTGCATTTTTATAAATTAAAGATAAATTAGAAAACTATATTCGAAAGTTTTTATTTGTTTTTAAGCAAATTTAGTGTCAAAAATACTTTAGTTTTATGAATTTAGTGTCAAAGAACGCAGTTAACGCCTGAGGAGGTTATATCTCAGGCTGCTACTGATCAGATGTCTTGGGAGGATGTCCGGATTCAAGTAGGGGCCTAATAATACATATGTCCCTGATGCTGAGATTCCCTCGGCTTCTTCGAGTCAGGATCTTTATTGTCAAATTGATGGATCATCCTGGAAAGGGTCCGAACCCAGTTCAGGTTTGGGGTGGTGGTGTGATAATAGGCATGGCAAGACCTTGTTATTGGGTGCTCGTTGTCTGCGGCGAAGTCCTTCCCCGCTTCATGCAAAGTGTGAGGCTCTGCTTTGGGCCATAGAGTGTCTCCTTGCAAACGGAGTGGCTTGTCAGCACTTTGCAACGGACTGTGCAGAATTAGTAGCAATGATACAAGCTCCTGAAGATTGGTCTGCCTTTTCAAATTTTTTAGACGATTTCCACGTTTTGAGGACGGCCTTCCCACTATTTTCTTTGTCGAAGATTTCTCGCTCCTCAAATCTGAAGGCGGATTGTCTTGCACGGTTGTCTAGCTCTCTTATTTTAGCATCTTATTTTGTAAACACTTTCTCACCGGTTTGGGCTACCAACCGTGGAGTTCTTTCTTAATTAATGTTTGACTGAAAAAATAAAAAAAAATAAAAACCCAACCCAAGAATATTTTTAAGCAATTTTTTTCTTCATATTTCCTACATTAGTTGTCGCTTGTCATGTCATTCATTTTTTTCAAACATTCAACGGTCAATTTTTCCGATTCTTTAACAGCTAGCGAATAATATGACATAAACCATCTCCATTATTCAAATTTCGTTTTTCCCGTGATGTTTTTTTTTTTTTTCATTTACCTAAAACTTAACTTTGACCCAACTCGCGTTCCAGAAGCGTATGATAGTGACTGATTTAAATATATAATAACATTTATTATCCCTAAGTTTATATGCATTCATACACACGTACATATATAAATGTCTATCTCTCAACTTGTTTATTCGTTACCAAAGAGAATAGTCAAAGAATGGGACTTTCATTGAGAGTGAGACGTCGTGGAGGCCACAAGAAGGTGATCATTCCGGTGACTAGTTGCTCTGAGGAAGATGAAGTAACGATTCCGTCGCAGTTTCTATGTCCGATTTCTTACGAGCTAATGAAAGATCCGGTGATTATCGCTTCAGGGATAACTTACGACCGCGAAAACATCGAGAAGTGGTTCGAGTCCGGGTACCAAACTTGTCCCGTTACTAACACGGTTTTGTCAAGTTTGGAGCAGATTCCGAATCATACTATTCGGAGGATGATTCAAGGTTGGTGCGGGTCGTCACTAGGCGGCGGGATTGAGCGGATCCCGACGCCACGTGTACCCGTGACAAGTCATCAAGTCTCCGAGATTTGTGGGAAGTTACTCGCTGCGACGCGGCGTGGAGACCACCTTGTGTGCAGCGAGATGGTTGGGAAGTTGAAAAGATTGGGAAAAGAGAGCGAGAGGAACCGTAAATGCGTTAAGGAACACGGCGCCGGGTTAGTTCTTTGCGTTTGTTTCGACGCGTTTTCGGGAAATGCAAACGCTACACTATTGTTGGAGGAGACTGTGTCTGTGCTGGCGTGGATGCTTCCCATTGGTTCAGAAGGTCAATTCAAACTCACCTCTACGTCGTCGTTTACGAGGTTGGTGGAGCTTTTGAGAAATGGCGATCAAAACGCCGCGTTTTTGGTAAAGGAGCTTCTTGAGCTTAACGTAGCTCACGTTCACGCGTTAACAAAGATCAATGGCGTCGAAGAAGCGTTCTTGAACTCAATTAATCGCGATACTATATGCGTTAACTCGTTAGTTTCTATCCACCACATGATCTTGGCAAATCAAGAAACCGTTTCAAGATTTCTTGCACTGGATCTTGTTAATATAACGGTGGAGATGCTAGTTGATTCAGAAAACAGCGTTTGCGAAAAAGCGTTAATGGTTTTAAACGCGATATGTGAAACTAACGAAGGAAGAGAGAAAGTGAGAAGAAACGAGCTGGTGATACCGGTTTTGGTTAAGAAGATTTTGAAGATCACTGAGAAGAAGAGTTTGGTTTCTGTGATGTGGAAGATTTGTAAAAGTGGAGATGGGTCTGAGGTTGAACAAGCATTGAGATTAGGTGCGTTTAAGAAGCTTGTTGTGATGCTACAAGTTGGATGTGGTGAAGGAACGAAGGAGAAGGTGACTGAGCTGTTGAAGATGATGAATAAAGTTATGAAGATGAATGGTTTCGTTGATCGTTCTGATTCTTCTTCAATTGAGTTTAAACATGTTAAGAAACCATTTTGATACAGTAATAATACATTTGTATATAGAGAGGAAACCCAATTTTTGTTTTCTGTAACTTTTATTTCCTCTGTTTTTTACACCCTCTCTTTGTAGCAGAGTCTTTAACCAACTTGTAAACCACAAAGCCAAAACCTCATTTTTTTTTTCCAATAGCCAAAACCTCATTTACAATCAAACAACACACACAAGATTGTCAAAAAAAAAAAAAAAAAAAATCAAACAACACAAGTGTCATGTACAATTTTGTTTCTCATTTACCAAAAAAATTGAGTAATCTACAAAGTTTAGTCCAAAAATGGCTTTACAGGAGATAGTTTTCTTCAGGGAAAATCATACCAAGACAACTTTGATCCCCATAGAAATCATCTGCAGATTCAATCAGGAACATATTCTCTGAACTCGGAAACTCATATTTGGGCTGCAACACTTTCCTCTGTTGCTCTGCAAACTCTTCACAGCAGTTCGAACACACAAAGAGTGGAGGCAAAGTATCTGAATCATCAATCCCACAGCATCTTGTATGTTGCCATACCTCACAAACATCACAAGATATCATCCTCTCACCATCATCATCTCTAGCCCTGCAAATACATCTCACCATCCATGTATCACATCCACCTTGACACTTGAGTTTCGATTCCAAATCAATCCCATAACCCCTCACTGTTAAAGCAGAACAAGACTCGGTCAAACTCATGTCTTCTGTAACTTCTTCAATCTCACTCACCACAAAGTTTGCTAAGATGCAGTAAGTATCTCTGAAAGTGTCTTCAATGGCTCGCTTTAGATCGAAGACTGTAGCTCGTAATGGAACTGTGACCAATTCACCTGGAGGTAGATCTGTGATCTGTTCTGATCTCAAACCAATCAAACTTGGATTGATACGGCAAACAAATTGTAAGACCGTTTCACTGTTGTCCCTTATAGGCCACTCCTTCACGAAGTGCTTGCTGTCTAGGATTGCTTGAGTTGCAGATCTCACTAGCTCAGATTCTGGATAGTTCAACAACACATTTGTGTATAGTAACAACAGATCTCCATAAACATCAGCTCCAGGTTTTAATGGAGTATAAATCCTCAAAGGAGTAATCTCCTCTAGCAGAACAGCTTCTTCTTTCTTCGGTTCTATGACGTTCATCGCATCATCAAGCTCCTGTATTGTATAGTGCAGAATACGTGTAATGGGATCAACATAACGCCGAACCAAAACATTCCCAACGACCACATTGTGCATCGACTTCAGCACATAATCCAGCAGACCGGTGTCTCCAATATGCAATCTAGCTGAATCCCTAACATCTTGCCGAGTCATACCGTTTGGCTTCATTGCTTTCATCTCTTTCAGTGACTCTACTATCACTTCAGCTGCAAATATTAGTCTCCTCACAGGCCATCTACTACCCAAATTTGCAGCAACAGTGCTATAACTCCTATATTTCGGAGACTTGTCGTTATCTGCAATATCACTTTTCTTCAAAAGCAACCTACTTGATCTTTTCGGATGAGGAGAATCTGTCAGGAGAGGAGGAGTCGCAGGAAGAAGCTTTTGGGGAGAAGCATGAGACTTGATGATGAGCATAAACCGCAAAAGATCTCTGAACGTCCTCAAATTCCCTTCACTCATCTCTCTGTAATACCGAATAACCTGCTTGATCTCTTTAGATTGTTGATACTCACCAAAATGAAACTCAATCTGATTAAGATCAAGTGAACTAAGAAGCTCTATCGCTTTCTCGTAATCATTCTTTGTCACACCATAACTTCCACGAGAGAATTTGTATCCCCATCTTCCAAACCAGGAGTGGCCATAAGCAACACCATACAACAACCTCAGTTCCATAGATCTCTTCTTGGAAAAATCTTCAACTGTTATCATCCTGCAACAAGAACACATTCTATCAATTTCCAAATCATAAAAATGCAAAATCCAACAAAACGCAAAAGGATACTAGTGTTATATATCCATTACCGTGCTCCAAGGATATTACAAATCCTGTCCCAAAGATCAACAATCTCTCTTCCGCACAAGTATTTAGAATCCCCCTCCATACCATTGATGCATATCAAATGACCAAAGCCATTACTATGAATCAATCCATGTAAAATATGACTTTGTAGATCAAAAGCATCATCTTCTAAAGGCATATTCCACTCAGAATCAATTGGTATTATAAAGTGATACTTCCTCTTTGACACAAAATGATTGCTCCACCCTGAAACAAAACACAAAATCAAAGTCAGAAACATCCACAACATCTTAAATCAAAGTCAAACAGAATCTCATTAAGCAAAGTCAGAATCATAGTCAAAGTCAGAAACGTCTTCTCTCTAGTCCGATCATTAGTCCTCACCAGTTATTCCACTTATCTCAAACCAAACAGAATCTCATTCAACAACATCTTAAAGATACATACTAATATTTAACAACATCATAAAGCTACTAATCTGAAAAGAATACTGAGAATCTCGAGTTAGCATCATCTTCAAGTACTTACTTACCTAAAACTCAATACTCAGAATCACGATTCAGATACATCTTAAGACACACTAATTTGATACCAATACTCACAATCTACAAAATTAGCAATAACAGCTTAAGACTAAGATATACACTAATCTGATACCAATACTCACAATCTAAATTTAGCAATAACATCTTAAGATACACACTAATCTGATACCAATAATCACAATCTCATATTACCATTTAGCAATAACACACACTCATATGAAACTGATACTCAGATTTACAATTTAGAAACATCTTACGATCCATACTCATCAAAACCCATAACTCAAAAGTTTCAATTAAACAACATCTTAAGATACATACATAATCTAAAACCAATATACAGAACAACACCTTAAGATACACATAATCATCTAAACCATTACTCAAAAATCTCAATCCAACAACAAATCGTAAACACCTAACAGAAACAAATCCATATACAAAAACCCAATATACATAATCTCATTAAACACCAAATTGATCTAACCAAATCGATCAAACCCAAACATCTTAAGATCCATACTCATCAAAACCCATTACTCAAAGGTATCATCTTAAGATACATACTCATACTCATCATAACCCACTACTCAAAAGTCCTTGTTCAACAACATCTAAAGATTCATACTCATCAAAACCCATTACTCAAATGTCTCAATTCAACAGAACAACACCTTAAGATACACAGAACCATCTAAACCCAATACTCAAATATCTCAATCCCACAACAAATCATAAACCCTAACCGAAACAAATCCATATACAAAACCCAATTCACAAAATCTCATAAAACACCAAATTGATTTAAAGAAATCGAATCAACCCAAAACAAAATCAATCAATCCAAACCTGTGCAACGACATTGATCGCAGTAAGGCTCCGACGAGCGAGCCACATCCTCCTCAACAGTGTAAAATGGAACCACCGAGTTCGTCGTCTCATGGCTAAGTAGCGTACACCAAACAGGCATACCAAGAACGCTATACTCCTCAACCTCGGCGCAATCCCGTAAAAAAACCCTAATCTGATCGCGAAAAGGTTCGCTCCGGTGAATCGGAACCCCATCTTCGCCGAATCGTTGCGAGCTATAAACTTTGGGCTTCCTCTTTCTCTTACGGCACGTTTCTATGATTGGCACTGGCATCGTTCGATTTTGATTCTGTAATTTTTAGGGTTTTTTTGGGATTTTAGGATTCGATCGATGGAGACGAAGGAAGGAAGAAGATGAGCTCTCTGTTAGGAGTTTACCCGCTCAAATTGAAACAAAGCGTGATCTGAGTGGTTGTTTTAGAAATACCCTTGAGGATGATTGTTATTTACGTAATAGCCATTAAGATCTGACGGTTTTGAATTAAGGTTGAGGATTTGGTTGATCTTAGCCGTTCATCTCTGTAACTGCAAGTGTTTCTTAGTCAAACCGCTCACTCTGTTAAGTCAACAGCTCACTTGGAAACCAGAAAATAAACACATTAATAATTTTTTAATAAAATTTAAAAGTTTTTATTTTCAAGAATATTGTTTAATATAAAGTAAAAATATTTCCAAAGTATTTATCTTCTATTTTTATTTTCACTAAAAAATTCTGATTTAAAAATAAATAATTAAATAAATTACCACAAAAAAGTAAGAACACTTTTTAAATATTTAAACACTTCATTTTTTATATACAAAAGTTATTTTCCAAAATATTATCTTATATAAAATACACATATCTCCAAAATACTATTTGTTTTTATTAAAACTTGTGTCTAGCTAGTAAAACTAGTTGAGAGTCTTTCATTTAACTATCTGTTTAAAAATGTTTATTTGTAAAATGTATGTATGAAATGTACTAGTATAATCAGTATCAATTTGCCCCAAAAAATAAAAAGTTTACTGGTATATTTCGTATAGTGTAATAAATCTATTTAGGTATATAAATTACATAGACCACTGTAATCACCAAACTCATGTGTGATGGACATGTACTAAGAATATAATTAACTACCTATTTGCGAAAGTGGTATTAGAATTTTTTTTATTCTTTTTTTTAAGGATTAATTGAAGTAAAGGGTGCAATGAATAATTTTTTCTAAATGATTTATGATCCTTATTTTAGAAAATTAATATAAATTTCCTAAAATTAAAAAAACATATTTAACAGAGAAAATGGTAATTTCATCTTTATAGAAATAATAATTGAATTATTTCATATATATATACTAAGATCGGACCCGCGCTACAGCGCGGCGGAGGAATATTTACAGATATATATATATATATGATTTTTAATGAAATGAAATATGTTACATTTTTATAACTATATTACAGTCAATTATAGTGAATCATATCTTTGTTAATGAGTTTTGATAAAATAATATATAAAAAGGTGAATATAATAAATGGTGATATAATGAGTTTTGATATAATAAAAATAAATAAAATTAAATATTAAATTATTTATTTAACCATATAATATGTTTTGGTATTTTAGAAATTTTAAAATTTCAAATTTAAAAGTCATTTTAAATGTGGCATGAAATAATTCAATATGATGTGGGATATATATATAGTTGAAAGATTACAATCTTCACAACTATTTTAAAAAATATCAATATTGCTTTTCAAGATAACAGTAGACGCTCTAATCTGTTCATTTCAATCTTTTTTATCCTCATTTGTTTCATACCTTGAAGTCTCGTATTCTTCTCACCTGTGATTATCTAATCACTCATATTAAAGAGATTTTTTTTTGAAATGAAAATTTGTATGAAAATAAAGTTTTAGAGTATGAAAAATGTAATAAAAAAATATGTTTATACGGTTTTTATAATAATGCTGTCAACGTTTTTATATACTCCAACAACAAAAACCTCATAATAAAAACTCAAAGAAAAATAAAATAAGAAAGAGTGTTACAATAATTATCTTGACGAAGTTAACTTTTTTCTGTGAAAAATATGTGTCTCGTGATTAGTTAGAAACTTAGATAAAATAATAAATTCCACACAGAATCTCGATCTGATTTTACATAATAAAAAAAATAAAAGTTAAATGATTCCACACAGAATCTCGATCTGATTTTACATTATAAAAAAAATTAAAGTAAAATGGTTGATGTCTACATAAATCAAACAATGTCTAAATATAATTAAAGCAAAATATACTTACAGCTCAATATCATGCAACTTAGCAACCAAGTCCAGCAGTTGTACGTAATGAATTGATTCTATGTAGTGAATTTCACCTGGAAAAAGAAAACATCAAAACGTATGTAAAATTTCTAGAAGTAATCATATAACAACTAATTATCATAAAGCAAAATATAAAGAATCATTTTTTTTTTAAAATAACTAATGAGAAGTCACATGATTCATATATTTATAGGGAGAGATGGAGTTAATGAGAAAAAAATAGGCTGACCTAGTTTAAATTTTCAAAACAAATTCAATATCTTAATTAATTCATATTTTGGAATTTAATTCAATTTTGTAGTTTAGATCTTTTTAAAAAATCTCGAAAATTAGATAATATGTTAATTGTGAAATTAAGAAAATCATTGATATACGGTAGTCCTATATATTAGGAAATTTATATATATGACCACTGAAAATTAGGATTTGCAAATATTTAGATAATTATTATTTAAATTAGTTAAAAAAAAATTTCATATCTATTATTTTATATTGGTTGAAATGGATCGTTTGCAAAAACGGGCTGGTGGGTGGCCTGCTAGGCTGCTATCTCGAGGGGGGAAAGAGGTGATGATCAAATCGGTGGCAACCGCTGTTCCTACTTTTGTTATGTCTTGTTTTCGACTTCCGAAAACAGTTACTCGGAAACTTACTAGTGCGATTTCAAACTTCTGGTGGAGCTCTTCAGGGGAAACACGAGGTTTACATTGGATCGCTTGGGATAGGCTGTGTGTTGATAAGATGGAGGGAGGGTTGGGTTTTCGGTGTCTGGATGATTTCAATACCGCATTGCTGGCAAAACAACTTTGGCGGTTGATTTCTGTTCCAGACTCTTTATTTGCAAAGGTCTTCAAAGGACGATATTATAGGCATTCCGATCCATTGGATCCAATTAAATCTTATTCCCCATCCTATGGCTGGCGGAGTATGATTTCTGCTCGCTCTCTGGTGAACAAAGGACTCATTAAACGGGTAGGATCTGGGGACTCCATTTTAGTATGGTCTGATCCCTGGATTCCTGCTCAATCCCCGAGACCAGCATTGCGTTCAGGATCGCCAGTCGATCCAACGCTTAGAGTTGAAACTTTCATTGACAGGAGCTCGCACTCCTGGAATTTGGCTTTGCTTTCGGCTTATTTTAAGTCGGAGGATGTTGCCCTTATTTCTGCTTTACCCCTTGGCAATCTGACCACACCGGATAGTTTTGGTTGGAACTTGACAAAAACCGGTGTATATACCGTTAAATCTGGATATCAAGCCTTGCGGAAAAAACCGGCAAATGACTCCTATGTCTTGGGTCCCAATATTATTCCTTTACAGGCATTTGTCTGGCAGATTCGGTGTCCACCAAAACTTAAACATTTTTTGTGGCAAGCAATTACGGGTTGCATGGCGACAACAGCTAATCTGCGGCGACGCGGACTGAGTTGTGATTTGGAATGTGCGATTTGTGGAGGGGCGGAGGAGACAGTCAATCATGCCCTTTTCTTATGCCCTCCGGCTAGACAGGTTTGGGGATTATCCCAATTCCCAACATCTTCGGGTGTTTTTCCTTCTGATTCGATTTTTGCTAATATGGATTCCCTATTTTGGTGATTTAAGGATATTCTTTCGGTGGAGGTATTTCCGTGGATTCTATGGTATATATGGAAGGCCAGAAATGATAAATTATTTAGCAATTTGGACTCAAATCCGCTAGCGATTTTACGGATAGCGGAAGAGGAAGCAAAGCTTTGGTCTTTAGCCCAAGAGGAACCTTTCGGATCCTTACCTCAGGGTGTGCCTCGACCTTCCTCTATGTCTACGGTTCATACTAGAGATGCAATTATCGAATATGGCACTAGCTACCGATGTTTTGTGGATGGATCCTGGAAGGCGACTGACCAGTTTACAGGTAGAGGATGGCAATGCATTTCTCCCGAGGGAGAATCTCCCACTATGGGTGCATCTAATTCTCGCCGTAGCTTGTCACCCCTCCATGCAGAAGTGGAAGCCCTCATATGGGCAATGCGATGTATGATTGGTGCGGATAATGAGAAAGTTGTTTTTCTCACAGATTGTTCTGATTTGGTGAAGATGGTGTCTTCGCCTTCCGAGTGGCCTGCTTTCAAGACATATCTGGAAGCTATTGAAGACGACAAGAATGAATTCTTATCTTTCTCTGTAGTTCAGATTCCCAGATCACAGAATGGTAGTGCGGACAAACTGGCGCGTCGTGCTAGAGTGGAGTCGCATCCAATTAACTTTGTGAACAATTTTCCTGCTAATTGGCTTGTTTGAGCCAATCTTGTATTCTGCTGGAAAAAAAAAAAAAAAAAAAAACAAGATCTAAAGCTAATATGCTACTATAACTATTTTTCAAATTCAAATATGGACGTCTGTTATGGAAATCTATTTAAATGCTAAAGACTCAATTTGGTATGTTTTTTTTTGTGTGGATCAATTTAGCCATTTAGGTGGATTTTTTCCAAGGAATTATGGAAATATCTTATATCTAACTAATATTTTTTTTAAAAGGAATCTCGAAGATATTTTTTAATTACCTTGCTAGTTTAAATAAGTTTACATATTATGATTTTTTTTGCTTATATCTATAGTAATCCGAATTTATTACTATAGTTTAGTTAAGGAAATACGTGAATATCCAACCAATAATTTTTTAAAAAAATAGTTCCAAAGTTATTTATTGCTACTTTGCTAAATTAAATAAGTTTACATATATAAATTTTAATATTTTTTTGCTTCCATCTATAGTAATTGTAATTTATTAGGTTCAATTAGGATATAAATTTATTAGATTTACGATTTCGAAATCAATTATAGATTGATATCTTTGTAATTAAATGATATTTCTACAATAACTGGTAATTGTGCCGAAATTAAAGCCCTTGACAACCGTTTATGTAAAACTAATTAGATGTCATTAATAATAAATTAATTCTAAATCGACTTTTAAAACATGTAAGTGGTTATATCCAAACCCGTTTTCTTGCCCGATTAGTAAGTATCCGTTTCTTTAATTTCAGGTTATTTTCACTTAATTGACCCGATCCATTGTCCATTTTGTACTTCTCTTTTACTTATATAGGAATATATATATATATATATATCCAATTTGCTAATTAAGCATATAAAATTATATCAACAAAAACCATCAATCTACACATATTAATATAATTCTAATTCATTAACTCTAATAATTATGTCCCACTACTTATAATGAGAAATCAAATTTTTTGTCCAACGTAAATGGTGAAATGGTTTTATAAGAAAAAAAAAAAATCTAAATAGATTTTAAAATAATTTCTAAAAGTCTCTAATGTCAAATTATTTTTTTGAATTTTACACGTAGAAAAATACTGAACAAGGCATTTGATTCTTTGAGATCAACTCTCTTTTTCCAATCAATAAAGAAGTCCGTGAGAACTTTTTGTTGTTCGTGGACATTGAGTCACTCTTTCCATTAAGATTAGATAAATACACCACTACCTCTCTTTACTTTTACTTTTCTTCATCCTCTCTTACAATCTTTATCGATCAATACATATGGATCATCCAAAGGCTTCAGATCAAGTTACATCCAATTGGTCAAAAATTCCTCTTCTTGGTTGCATCATGGACACTCTCGTTCATCTTTTTACGATCTTTCCTGACGAACAAGGCAAAGAGGTCGTCGACACCGCGGTAGCAGAAAATCGTGCAGCTCAAAAACACTTTAGGCAACTCAACTGTGTTAAACTCAATTAGCTTTGATGATAAGTCTTTCTTAATATCTTTGGTTTTCTTGTCTTGCGTTATATCTAAAAAGCACCAGTTTATAAATACAATCTCTAGATCGATCTATTATATATAAGATTAGTTGCGGAAGACAAGAATTCTATATGATATATGCTCTTGCATCAATGAATAGTATTTTGGATTCATATTATAAGCGAATTTTTCTCCTTGAAGCAAAGAAGAAGAGTATGCCTTCATTTATTATAAAATCCGACCCCTAGTATTGAAGTCTCCTTAATCTTAATTGGACAACAAACTTATTTTATTTTCGTTTATCTTCTTTTTTTTTTTTTTTCCCAATATGCAGTTGCATTCAAGTATGTTATACCAATTTTTATAAATATATAGATTTGATTAAAAATATGTGTTTTCATGTTTGAGGCTTTCAAATTATCTAAAAATATTGTTTTTGAATCTTTGTATAGCTGATAGACAAAGATATTGTTTCAATCTTGTACATAATACCAGAAAGCCATGGTAATAGAAGTTTTTAGTTTTGGTCTATAATAACTTGAGATAGATACTAGAGCAGGTTAATTTAGTCACATTCATGTCGTCAAAATAACAATACCAGAATTTATCAAATTACCGAAAACGTATTTTATGGTTAAAATTTTAAAATTTCTGTACTTAGCCACATATGGTCAGGAAATTACTTTTTGACTAAGAGCTCATGAGTCATGACTAGCATTAGATCAGTGATTGTATTTGCTACATCGACACATGGTGTCATAAAAGACTGTGGTTAATCTGTTAATCTTTAACCTGGGTCCGACATGGTTGTCTTGGGTAGGCTGGAGAAGCGATCGATTTGGCTCGGTTTAATCTCGAATTTTGGAAAATCAATTTGTTCGGTTAATTGAACCAAATTAAAATTTTGGTCACTTTGGTTTGGAAGCCACAAATTTGGTTTGGTTTTAAGTGGGGAAATTATTACCAAAATTATACCGAAATTTAACAATTTGATCAGCTAAATGAACCTAACAAGCAACAATCGAGAGAATTTAATGGAACAAGTGCAAGAGATTCGCCGGTTAAAGAAGGACAACGCAAGATACCAAAAATTGTTGAGCATTTAGAACAGTTGGATACGATAAATCAAGACCCGATAGTTGATGTTTGAAACAACGACCATACATGAAATTGTAGAAAACAATCCAACAAACATAGTTGGCCTTGACAAAACCAATTGAATTGAAGGCCAAGCCCAGCAAAACTCAAAGAGTTAAAGTCAGCACAAAAAGACAAATAGTAAAAGTAACGTTAGGGCATAAATAACTCTCCTCGTTTTAAAGAGAGCAAATCGTCAAAATGAAGATTTGAAGGTTGTTTGCTCCAACAATCAATCCTCAAAAAATATTTAAAAATTAATTAATTTGCAATATAGTCTTTAATATTTACAAAATTCACTAATAATGATAAAAACTCATAAATAAATATATAACATACATTTTATTTATTATACAATTCAAAATATTATTATTTATTATACAATACACAATATTACATAATAAAGGTTACATGATAATATAAATTAAATATATAATAATAAAACACACATAAACATAAATTTTACAAAGTTACATATGAAATAGCAAATTAATCAAGTATTATTTCCGTAATGCTCCCATATGTGATCAATCAAAGCATTCCGAAGTGATAAATGAGCCTCTTTATTTTTTATTTGCATATTACGAGCTAAAAATTGTTGAAATCGGGTATTTTCATTTACCGCCATTTCAACCGTTACTTCTGGTGCTGATCTTTCATCTCTAATCGGTGCGCTGATATCACGTTCATCTTCAGTTATCATGTTATGCATTATAATGCACATTGTCATTATATCATGCAAGTCTTCTTTCTTCCAGTAACGTGATCCTACTATGATGGCAAACTTAGATTGTAGAACTCCAAAGGCACGTTGAAACAACCCTTCCCGTTTTTTTTTTTTTTTTAATACCTAAATTTACTAGTGGTCCCATACCCACTAACATCCTAACAACAATCAATAACCGCGGAAAACCAAATAAAACCAATTTCATTAAACCAAAGAATTCCAACAACAATAAACCAATAACCAATACATAAATCAAATAAAGAATAAACCAACATCTAACATCCTACAATGTTCCATTGACTTAATCTAGCAACCTAACATCAGCTAGACCACAATCAATCAAGCCTCTAGAACATCCTCCTCCTCATCGCCTTTGATCCCACGATCACACTTTTCCTTTACCTGCACACCACAAACAACAATTGAGATGCGTAAGTATTATCATAAATACTTAGTGAGGCCATCCTCCCATCTACTGGGTTATACACACAAGCAGATGAGACCTCCCAAGTCATCAAACAACAAGAACACAATCAAAACATCAAACCAGGAAAACATAAGACACGGCAAGAAACAGTGTCGACCGATGCTAGAAATGGGTGCCGATCGATGCTACTCCAGAAGGTGCCGATCGATGCTCCTCAAAAGTGGTATCGATCGATACCACATTGCAGACGACCTGCGCGAATCTCAGCGACGAACTCCGAATCAAACAACACAAATCCGACTCCAAACACGTCTAACCATCTCGGAAATCACTAGAAATCACAAATACAATGTACCCAAGCAAGCAAACACCACATACAACAAGGAATCACACAAAAACAAAGGAGATCTCATGCTTAGATCAACCATGGTCAAGCACTCACCTTAATTGCGAAGAAAAAGGTTGAAAAAACGGTAGAGCAACTCCTTGGAAGCTTCTCCTTCATTCCCAGCAACAGAATCCTCAAGAAAAGCCAGCAATCTCACCAAATCTCTCTTAGGAACTCAAGAACCCTCTTTCCTCTCTTTTCTCTCAAAAACGGCGACCAACACTGAAACACGACCTTGAGTCGTTTCCCCCTTTACACACGAATTAGGGATTTCCCTGAACCAAACCGAACCAATTCGGCAATTAAATCAAACCGGTCGAACCCAGAAATTAGTGGTATCGATCGATGCCACAAGGTGTCGATCGATACTCCTTCCAAAACACAAAATCTGGTTCGCGGATGTTACAATTCTCCCACCAATATGGATTCGTCCCCGAATCCCGCAATACCGTCCATCTGCCAAGGACCCCGTGCCACCGTCAACACGGCCCGCACGTCCCAGACCGGACTAAACACCATCAGTCAAGGTTCCCGTGCCACTGTCGCAACAGCCCGCACACCTCCGTGACCCTCGAGGTCTCCCTCTAGCCAATATACTCGCATCATAACACTATTTGCTCACAACTCAGTGCTTCCCCGTCCGTGGTCGCAACCAACGAATCATGCCGGCTCGCTATCAGGCCAACCGCCTTAAGCTACGGCATCCGGAAGTCACTCACACCCACTCCCGCTCGGGTCGCAACCCTCGAGACATACGGCTCACCGAGCCTCGACTCACAGCTACGGTATCAGGAGCCTCACATATCCCGCTCTCGGGTCGTCACCCTCAGCGCGCTCGGATCGTCATCCGAAGCAACATACCACTCCCACTCTCTGGCCACAAAGTCCATCGAGCTATCGGTATCACGTGAGTTGGGCCCACACGGCCTAGAGCAAAACAAATACTGATGCCAACGAGTATCTCCGGCTAGATCTACCTCAACATTTCCACAAAACTTTCCTTTCTAGAAAACTTTCTAATTCTGGAAACTTTCCTTTGTGGAAACTTTCTATTTATGGAAACTTCAAAAATAGAAACCGAGCTATTTCTCTTTCCCATGACAATCGCAGTCAAACAAAAGAAAAATACTCATCTTATTAATCTCAAAATGTCATAATCGTTACAACTCAACGAAAATACATCGGAAAACAAAAATACAACAACTGAGTCATCAACCCGCATCCCGAGCACCACCTCATCTTGATACTTAGTCGCACAACCAACCACCCTAGCGACCAAATATCAGAGAGATGGGCTGGAATACTCCGTACCCGCTCCAGCCACGGACTACAACTCGGACCCGGCTAGACAAGCTCAAGCGGTCTGCTTCTCAAACCACTTCTTAAACCTTGCCTTCATCCTCGCCTCGGGCTCCCAAGTCTGCTCCTCTACTCCGTCACAGTCCACAGGACTCTCATCAAAGGAATCTTCTTCTTCCGAAGTTCTTGACTCTCCTCTCAAGCACCCTCAATGGTCTCGCCTCCAAAGTCATGTTAGGCTGAAGATCCTCAGGAATCTTAGCCAACAACTGATCACCCTCGTGAAGACACTTCCTCAGCATCGACACATGAAATACCTTGTGGAACGCACGCATAACCTCAGGCAACTCCAGCCTATATGCCACTGGTCCCATCCGCTCAACCACTCTGAACGGACCCATGTACCTCGGACTCAACTTAGTCTCGACAATGACCTGTTCGGACCCCGCAACATGGCCATCTTGGTACACTCTATCACCAACCTGAAACTCAAGATCCTTTCTCCTCCTATCAGCATAACTCTTCTGCCGATCCTGAGCTTCCTTCATGTTCAGCCTCAAAACCCGGATCTTCTCCGAGGTCTCCTGAACAAAATCTGCACCAAATATGCTCCTCTCCCCACCTGAGTCCAACACAACGGTGTACGACACGGCCTCCCATACAAAGCCTCATAAGGAGCCATCCCAATACTAGCCTGGTAGCTGTTGTTATAAGCAAACTCCACCAAACTCGGATGATCTGCCCAATGACCACCCCAATCCAGCACACACATCCTCAACAAATCCTCCAAAATCTGGATCGTCCTCGACTGACCGTCCGTCTGAGGATGATAGGCTGTACTCATATGCACCTTCGTGCCCATCTCTGCCTGAAACGCCTCAGAACACCGAAGTGAACTTGGAATCTCTATCAGACACAATACTAGCAGGCACACCATGCATCTGACTATCTCCCCGACATACTTCTTGGCCAAAACCGCTGCTCCATCCGTTTTCTTGATGGCCAGAAAATGTGCGACTTAGTCAAACGGTCCACAATGACCCAAATAGCATCAAACGTCCTCGACACAGGCAAACCTACCACGAAGTCCATCGTGATCAAATCCCACTTCCACTCGGGAATAGCAAACTCTACAATAAACCACCAGGAACCTGATGCTCTGCCTTCACCAACTGACAAGTATCACACTTAGCTACCCAGTCGGCCACGTCTTTCTTCATCCCGACCAGTGATAATACCGCTTAAGGTCACGGTACATCTTGGTCGCCTGGATGAATAGAGAACTTGCTCGAATGAGCCTCTCTCAGTATCTCCCGCCTCAAATCCTCACCCTTGGGCACACAAATCCGACCATGCACAAGGATAGTACCATTAGCGAAACCGATACTCTGCACCCGCAGCCTTAGAGGCATTCATCAGCCCCTCATCGCTCCCCGAGCTAACCTCACTCTGCTCAACAAATCCGCTCTATCAGCTGCCTCCAAACCCAAAGGTTCCTGTGAGACAGCACACAAACTCAATGCACTAATCTCACCTACCAATGCCTCCATATCCTGCTCCTGAGCCGAAGCCACCTCTTCCGACTCAAGGCATCTGCAACCAAATTAGCTTTACCAGGATGGTAAGCTATATCCAGATCATAATCTGCTACTAACTCCATCCAACGCCTCGCCTCAAATTCAGCTCAGGCTGAGTAAAAATGTACTTCAGACTCTTGTGATCTGTAAACACCTGCACCTTCCCACCATACGAGATAGGATCTCCAAATCTTAAGAGCAAAGATCACTGCTGCCATCTCCAAATCATGAGTAGGATAATTAGCTTCATGCTTCCGCAACTGCCGCGAAGCATAAGCTATAACCTTCCCTGCTGCATAAGTACACAACCCAACCCCACTCTGAAGCATCTGTATACACAACATAAGGCTCGTCCTGCTCAGGCAGTTAACACCGGCGTGGTAGTCAACATCTGCTTGAGACTTGCAAAGCTTGCCTCACACTCTGGTGACCACACAAATGGGACATCCTTCCTGTAAGCTTAGTCATCGGCTGTGCCATACTCGCAAAACCCCGAACAAACCTCCTGTAGTAACCTGCTAACCCCAGGAAACTCCGAATCTCAGTGGCACTCTGCGGCCTTGGCCACTCACGATGGACTGAATCTTCTCTGGATCCACTGAAACTCCCTCTGCAAACAATATGACCCAAGAACCCCATCTCACGCTGCCGAAACTGCACTTGCTCAGCTTAGCAAACAACTTCTGCTCCCAGCTTCTCAACACTGCTCTCAAGTGTACTGCATGCTCCTCGGGACTCTTAGAATATACCAGGATGTCGTCGATGAAAATGATGACTGACACGTCCGGCTCCTGGAACACGCTGTTCATCAATCTCATAACGCAGCTGGCGCGTTTGTCAACAACGGCATCACCACAAACTCGTAGTGTCCATACCTCGTCTGAAGGCTGTCTTCTCACATCTGCCTCATGAATAGAATCTGATGATATCCTCGCAAATCGATCTTGGAGAACCAAGTAGCACCCCTCAACTGATCCAACAACTCATCAATCCTCGGGAGAGGGTACTTGTTCTTCACAGTAACTCGGTTCAAACCCCGATAGTCAATACACAACCGAAAACTCCCATCCTTCTTCTTAACAAACAACACCGGAGCTCCCCACGGTGAACAACTAGGACGGATAAAACCCTTGCCCAACAAATCCTCCTGCTTCTTCAGCTCGCCATCTCTGCTGGAGCCATCCTGTAAGGAGCCTTGGATAACGGCATCGTCCGGTTCCAGCTCAATAGTAAAAGGATCCGACCGAGATGGTGGTAATCCCTGCAATGGCTGGAACACATCCTCAAAGTCCTCCACAACTGGAATACCGCTAACCGTAGACTTCCCTCGACTGCATAGATATAGTAACCAGATAAGCCTCACGGCCCTTCTCGATCATCTTCCCAGCCTGAACGGCTGAGATCACGAGGCTCCGAAGTCGGTCTAATACCTGAAAAACCAACTTCCTCCTGGACGCTCAAACTCCACTCTACCCCGATAGCAGTCCAAATGCACCCTATACCGATGCAACCAATCCATACCAAGAATGACATCATATAACTCACTGGACTGATAAGCAAATCCGCTGGCCATGACTCCCCGATCTGAATATCAACTCCTCCAGCTCGTCCAATAACCCTCGGAACTTGCCTCCCGCAACTCGACAACTCCCGAACGCTCTCCAGGATCCCCTCTCGATCCCCGCACTCTCGGCACACTCCGGAGTAATGAAGCTATGAAAAGCTCCAGAATCAAACATAACATGGGACTTAAACCCGCCCACCAACAAGGTCCCTACACAAACCCTATGTGTTGAGAACCTAACACTTGACCACACGCAAACAAAAAAATAATTTGAACTATTGAATTGACCAAGTTCGAATCTCGGAAGTTATACGTCGCTCCTGCACTAGTGCCACCGGCCTCCTGAGTCGAATACACCTGAGACGACGGCTCGATCCAACCCACCGGCTGCACACCGTGCTGCACAACCTGCTGCGTCCCGGCTGAGCTCCCGCCTGCAACACTGCTACTGCCCTCTGCTGCAACTGGGACAACGAGGCTTGATATGCCCCGTCTCTCTGCAGTAGTAACACACTCGAGTATCTGCCCGCGGCTCTGTCACCGCCCGCTGCTCTGTCACTACCTGCTGCTCACCCCTCTGAGGACAGCTAGTCACCTTGTGGTCTCTGCTACCACACCCAAAGCATCTCGCACCCCCATGCCTCGACCTCTGCATGACATCAAACTTCCGCCGCCCTTGCGCAGGCTTGCGCCCTTGCTAGGAACAGAAGACGGCTGAGACTGCTGTGGCTGCACTGAAGGACTGACCACAACCACCGTGACCTCAAATCATCCTCTATCCCAGCTGCAACCTCAACCAACTCTGCTCTCGTAGCATAGCTCCTCACTCTGCACCGAGTCCTCAAATCATCCCGTAGAGCCAGCAAAAACCTCCGCACCTGAGCCGCCTCGGCTCCCATGCCCTGCCTGCATACCCCACAAGCCGACTGAACTCTGCATCCAGCTCCCGCACTGTACGGTCTCCTGAGTCAACCCCAAGAACCGTGCCTCCATGTGATCAAGAGCCTCCCGAGGAAAATACTTGGAGTTAAACTCACTCACAAAATCTCCCCAAGACATACCCTGCTGCACCCTCCGTGCTGTCACCGACCTCCACCACACACGTGCATCTCTGACAAGTAAAACACTGCCAGATCCACTCTGTACCGGTCGGGACACCTAAGCGAAAGGAAAATATCCTCCATCCGCTCTCTCCATTCATCCGCTACACTCGGATCGGTACTCCCTGAGAAATACCCTGCTCCCACATGCCGCAGCTGCTCCATCATCCGCACATACTGTGCATCCACTACCTCGGTCCCCGGCTGCACACCTGCCTGCAAACCCGCTGCAGGCTGCACCACTGGAACCTGTCCACCACCCACTGGCGGCACCACCGGATCCTGCCCACCAACCACCGGCGGCACTACTGGATCCTGCCCACCAACCACTGGCGGCACCACTGGACCCTGCCCACCAACCACTGGCGGCACAGCTGCTGGAAGTCGCTGCAAAGCCTGAGCCACCTGAGCTAGCAAGTCAATCAAGACATCCTCCCTGCCCGGAGCACCTCCTGCTGCAACCCCCACACCCGGGGCTACACCGTGACCAACACCGTCACCCAAACCAGCCTGGTCTCCAGACACTATAGGATCAGCCTGTGACTCCGCTACCTCCTCGCTGGCCATGCTCTGGGTCACACTCTCACTGGCCACAGGAACCTGACCTCGTCCCGACCACGACCACGACCACGTCCACGACCCCGACCACGACCACGACCACGCCCACGACCAGCAACCTCACCTCTAACCATCTGTATCAACCAAGAAGAAGGCTAAGCAAACAATAATCCTATTACACCAAATCACAACTTACCGTGGAATCACAAACAGGCTCGAAGAGGATGTTCTAGGACTTCATGCCACACACAATTGCCATTCACACAATCAATTATAGCATGTAATCCTAAACATCAACAGCAAAAGCACAATGAACCCTAGACCTAGAACCGTAAGGGCTCTGATACCAAAATGAAACAACCCTTCCCGTTTTTTTTTTTTTTTATACCTAAATTTACTAGTGGTCCCATACCCACTAACATCCTAACAACAATCAATAACCGCGGAAAACCAAATAAAACCAATTTCATTAAACCAAAGAATTCCAACAACAATAAACCAATAACCAATACATAAATCAAATAAAGAATAAACCAACATCTAACATCCTACAATGTTCCATTGACTTAATCTAGCAACCTAACATCAGCTAGACCACAATCAATCAAGCCTCTAGAACATCCTCCTCCTCATCGCCTTTGATCCCACGATCACACTTTTCCTTTACCTGCACACCACAAACAACAATTGAGATGCGTAAGTATTATCATAAATACTTAGTGAGGCCATCCTCCCATCTACTGGGTTATACACACAAGCAGATGAGACCTCCCAAGTCATCAAACAACAAGAACACAATCAAAACATCAAACCAGGAAAACATAAGACACGGCAAGAAACAGTGTCGACCGATGCTAGAAATGGGTGCCGATCGATGCTACTCCAGAAGGTGCCGATCGATGCTCCTCAAAAGTGGTATCGATCGATACCACAATTGCAGACTCGACCTGCGCGAATCTCAGCGACGAACTCCGAATCCAAACAACGCAAATCCGACTCCAAACACGTCTAACCATCTCGGAAATCACTAGAAATCACAAATACAATGTACCCAAGCAAGCAAACACCACATACAACAAGGAATCACACAAAAACAAAGGAGATCTCATGCTTAGATCAACCATGGTCAAGCACTCACCTTAATTGCAGAAGAAAAAGGTTGAAAAAAACGGTAGAGCAACTCCTTAGGAAGCTTCTCCTTCGTTCCCAGCAACAGAATCCTCAAGAAAAGCCAGCAATCTCACCAAATCTCTCTTAGGAACTCAAGAACCCTCTTTCCTCTCTTTTTCTCTCAAAAACGGCGACCAACACTGAAAACACGACCTTGAGTCGTTTCCCCCTTTTTACACACGAATTAGGGATTTCCCTGAACCAAACCGAACCAATTCGGCAATTAAATCAAACCGGTCGAACCCAGAAATTAGTGGTATCGATCGATGCCACAAGGGTGTCGATCGATACTCCTTCCAAAAACACAAAATCTGGTTCGCGGATGTTACACACGTTCAATATCTTTTCGACATATTCTTGTCTTGCTGTAAATAACTTTTTCTTTGGACCTTGGGGATCTCTTATTGTTTGAACAATAGTTGACCATTTTGGAGAAATTTCACAAGATCCAATAGTTAGCAATAACCAAGCTTTGCGAAAATTATGGGAAAGGATAGAGAAAAGTTACAATGAAAAAAAAAATAGAGAGTTGGGAGATTAGAAGCATTAGATCTCTACAAGGTAGGATGGGTATTATTCTCTACGCTATTAGAAATTTGAAGAGTTGTGTGCACCAAGTAGAGAATATGCATCTAAGTGGAGCGTCCGAACAAGACATAGTAAGTATACTAAACAAATGTATCTATGGTTTTTAAATAATATTCATCAAATGTTTATTATTCTATATATGATAATTTTATCTACGAATTATATGCAGATGGACAAAGCAAAACACTTATTGATACAAGATCCAAAACTTAAAAAAGGTTTTAAATTTGATCATGTGTGGGCCTTGATGAAGGATATTCCAAAGTTTACCGACAATGTCCATATCAGTATTCCAGAAACTCCTACTGCCGGAAGCGATACGGTCGGATCTCCGTCATCACAGACACCTGGATTGTCTTTATTTTCAATCAACTTAAGCAGTGAAGATGGTGGATCAAATTCATCACAACGTCCTATTGGATCGAAGAAAGCAAAACTGATGAGAAAAATGGCTGAAGATAATAATTCATCCGCTAACTCAATAGTTTCATCAAATGAAAAAATTCTTACTTTCTTAAAAGACAATGCAACAACTAGGAGTAAAAATTATGAGTTGCAGCAATTACGTCTCCAAAATCAAGCTAAAAACTAGCTCTTAAAGAACGAGAACAGGATGATAGGATATTACTAACAAATTTAGACTCTCTTCATGACATTACACGTGAGTTTATGCAATCTGAGAAAGCAAAAATCATACAAAAAAGAACTAAAGAGCAGTAACAACAACCTTCATTTGCTCAAAATATTTATGGACAATATTTTTGTGATTTGGGAGGTTCAGGATCCGATTTACCTAATTACTAGTATTTTGGTACAACTTGTAATATATGTAATATATGTGTGTTTAAGTAATTTATGTGTACTTTGCTTTAATTTGTGTTAAGTTTGTTTAATGTATTTTTATTTTGTGAGAACCTTGTTTAATGTATCTTTTTTTGTAACTTTGTTTTTCATATTATATTTTATTTTGTAAACTTTTTTTTTTTAATACTACAAATTATTTTTTTGTTTATTAAATTTATTTTAGTGTGCTTAAGTTTTCTTAATTAAATTTTATACAATTATTTATGAAAGACATGAATATAGGGACTAAAATGAAAATAAAAAGTAGTTTTGAGGTTCTGAATAGTGAAACCTCAAATTTGAGGTTTCACTATTCAAAACCTCAAAATTTGAAGATTTGAAGACTTGTTGGATTGTCAAAAACCTCAAAATTTGAGGTTTTAAGGGCTTGTTGGAGATGCCCTTAGTACGGAGAAGATGACGACGCTCCTCCCATATGAGAACAAATTCAAGGTCCTGCAATCTCTATCTGATGAGTCACCAAACACAGCTGTAGGATAAAATAGTTCTAAGTATTCTAGATTGTTCTGCGTTTGTATATAAAAGAGCATTGTAAATCCCTAGAGTTAATTAAGCAATATACAAGTCTTTTTTCAAACCCTCTCTTGTCTTCTTTAACTTTTCATGGTATGAGAGCCACTGTAAACCCTAACAGGTGAAACAATGGCCACTACTTATCTTTTCCCGGATAACGTTCACGTTTCAAGCTCAGTCACGTTCAAACTCAACAACAACAATTACCTGTTGTGGAAGATGCAGTTTGAGTCCCTGATCTCCAGTCAGAAGCTAATTGGGTTCATCAATGGAGTCGTAGCTGTTCCAGCCCAAACACGTCTCGCCGCCAACGGTGAAGTCAACACCGAAGTTCCAAACCCTCAATATGAGTCTTGGTTCTGTACCGACCAACTCGTCCTATCTTGGTTGTTCGGTACCTTGTCTGAAGAAGTCTTTGGTCATGTTCATAGCCTCATGACTTCTCGTCAGATCTGGATCTCCCTTGCTGAAAACTTCAACAAGAGTAGTGTTGCCAGAGAGTTCTCCCTCCGTCGCAGTCTTCAACTTCTCTCCAAGAAATATAAATCACTTTCTGTCTACTATCGAGAGTTTAAGGCCATATGTGATTCCCTTAGCTCCATTGGCAAACCAGTTGATGAGTCCATGAAAATATTATGGTTTCTCAATGGTCTGGGCAGAGAGTATGATCCTATCACCACTGTCATATAAAGTTCTTTAAACAAGCTTCCAGTGCCTACGTTCAATGATGTTATCTCTGAAGTTCAAGGATTTGACAGTAAGCTGCAATCCTATGATGATAACACCTTCGTTACACCGCATCTCGCCTTCAACACTCAGAAAACCAACCCCTGTGATCCTCAGTACAACCCAATTCAGAGGGGTCGTGGTCATCAAAACAGAGGCAGAGGTGGGTACAACACAAGGGGTCATGGATTCTCTCATCATCAGACATCCACTCCGTCTTAGGAACAACGACCAGTCTACCAAATATGTGGACGCATTGGACACACCGTTGTTAAATGCTACAACAGGTTTGACAACAATTATCAAGGTGAGGTCCCACAAGCCTTTGCCTCTATGCATATCACTGATGACACATGAAAGGAATGGCATCCAGACTCAACTGCAACAGCTCATGTCACTTCCTCTACAAATGCACTTCAATCTGCTACAGTCTACAGTTCAGGTTGGCGATGGGACATATCTACCGATCACTCATACAAGATCCACCACGATTTCCTCAGTGAAAGGTAACATTCCCTTAAATGATGTTCTTGTTTGTCCAGAAAAAAGAAATCTCTTATGTGGGTCTCCAAGATGTGTGATGATTATCTCTGTGGAGTTTTCTTTCACTCTAACAAAGTCTGTGTTATCGATCTCAACACTCAGAAAGTGGTGTCCACAGGTCATCGCAGTAAAGGTCTATATGTGTTGGAGAATCAAGGTCTTGTAGTGTTTTACTCTAATTGTCAATGTGCAACAAGTGAAGATGTTTGGCACCATTGACTTGGACACTCAAACACCAAGATTCTCCAGCAACTTCAATCCAGCAAGGAGATTCAAGTCAATAAGAGCAGAGATTCCACCACTTGTGAGCCTTGCCATATGGGGAAGAGTACTAGATTAAGTTTTTTTGCTTCTGATTCCAAAGTTTACATCCCCTAGATTGTATTCACTGTGATCTGTGGGGACCATCTCCAGTTGTATCAACCAAATATTTAAATACTACGTAGTTTTCATTGATAAGTTCTCAAGATTCTCTTGGTTCTATCCTCTACGAGCAAAGTCCGATTTCTTTACAGTCTTTACTGCTTTCCAAAAACTGGTAGAGAATCAGCTTAATACAAAAATAAAGGAGTTTCCTAATGATGGAGGAGGAGAGTTTACGGGTAATAAGCTCAAAACATGTTTCAGTGCACAAGGAATACATCATTGGATCTCTTGTCATTACACTCCTCAACAAAATGGTATTGAAGAGAGGAAGCACAGACATCTAGTTGAACTTTGCCTCTCCATGATGTTTCACAGCCACACACCACAAAAGTTTTGGGTTAAGGCATTCTTCACAGCAAATTCTATCATTAATCTCCTACAGTCGACAGCTTTAAACAATGTCAGTCATCTGGAAACTCTACAACACCAGAAACCGGATTACTCATGTCTGCGTCCTATTGCTGAAAACAAATTTGATCCTCGCCCTAGTAATGATTGCAGAGCGTGGTACGATTTGATTTGAAGTTGGCAACACTATAGGCCGGTTTGATTTGATAAACCAACCACAAGATTTGAAACAAACCGGTTGATCAGAAATTGATAGTGTCGACCGACACCCTCCTTGGTCACACCGGTGCAACCGTCATTTATATAATTATATTAAAATAACCTTAAATTTGCAACTGTTATTATAAGAAATATTAAGTGTTTAATTATATATAATTAAAATTAGTATTAATAAAAAGAATAGTAAATTAAATTCTAAGAAATATATGTTATTTAATTTTAGAAATTAATATAAAAGCAAATTATTAATTTCTTTGTGATAGTAGCTGCCTATTACATGTTTTTTAATCATAGAAAAACACTAATATAACTATATATAAGAAAATTATGAAATCTTTTATCAATGGAAGCAATATAAGACAAATGAAGTAAACAGTTGCATCACTTTTAAAAGCTAAGGCTTTGTTTTTAAATAGCATCAGTCATTATTTGTTTAAATTTTATCATTTTCTTAATGATGTTAATTCAATTCGTATATGTGTATCACTATTGTAAAATTATGCTAAAGGATTTTTTTTGCAACACAAATAAATAATGACATTGATTATTACTACTGATGTTAAATTATAATTTGTGTATCGATAATTATAATAAGTAATTCATATTTTTATCATTCAAACTTTTGTGTCAAATTAGTTTATGCAATTGATTCATGATCTTTTGAAAATATCACCAACATTAATTAGGTATAGAGTTGTTCATTTACCTTATTTATGATTTTTTTGAACAATTTTGGAACATAACTTATCCTTACATATAAAATAAAACGATTAAGTTGAATTTACCATCAAGCAAGCTTATAAATGATAGAACCATGAAGAATTTACCTTTAAACATCATCTAAGAACCATTATATTAGTATCATTCAAACTTTTGAGTCAGAATAATTTATTTAATTGATCTTTGTTGTAGTGAAATATTCCTTTTACCATCAGTACTTTTAATTGGATATAGAGTTATTCATTTACTTGATTGAAGATTTTTATTAGCAATTTTAGAACAAAAATTACCCTTACATATATAACAAAATGATTACTTTAATTTTGTCATAGATGAACGAATGATGAAGAATTTACCCTTAAAAATTATTTAAGAATCATCCTTATAATAAAATCATCTTGACTTACTTACGATGACAAAACTTGTTAAAATATTATTATAAGTACAAAACAAAAAAGTTATAGATTTCACAAACCAAAGATATAACAAAGGAATCCATCAGTACATACAAATGTTGAATATTTTGCGTATACTTGTAATGTGATTCCTCATACATATGGGATGTTAGTTTGTAGCTCATTTGTGGGAAAACGAGCTATTTCCCCAAGAACTATCATATCTCGCTGGATAGAGCCCGAAATTCTCGACAGCCTTCTCAAGTTGAACCAAGTCAAGGTTCACTAACTCAAGAATGATCAAGTAGCTACTTCTAACTAGAGTGCTAATTTTGTGGTTGCCTATAATGTATTTTTCGACCACATAAACTCTTGTTTTCCCCTAGGTCGCTTAGTTTGTTTTGTCTTAAATGGTGAAATTTGTGGTTGCCTATAATGTATTTTCGACCACATCAACTCTTGCCTTTCTTATCTCTTTTGTATGATCTATTTTAACGTTTATGACATTGAATTTAATCTCTTTGCTCCCTATATCTTTTGTATTTTGTATGAATGAATAGCTTCATGTTTGACACAAATGGAGCTTCATGTTTACCACAAAAGGTTTGAAATACAAATTGTCTTTACACAAAAGGTTACAACCATGAGCATACACCATCTTCAACCAACTACTTTGCTTAGTCCAATCATCACCATACAAGCTAACAATATAACACTCATCATCTTCTTATTCCATGATTTGGCTTCACCTAAACCATCTTCAACCTTCTCCAAGACCTCCTTCTCCATCTTCTCAAACTCCAACCTCTCAGTCCTAAGCTCTTTCAGCTGTTGCTCAAGTCCAGCATTCCTCGAGATCAATGCATCTACCTCTTTCAGCAAAGCTTCATCGACCCACTTGAACGTGTGTTCATCGTTCCGAAGCTACCAATTTCCCAATAATTAGAACCAACCAAAATCATGAAACAAGAGGATAAAAGCATAACTTTTACCTTATTTGTTGCAGCAAAACTACAACGGTAGTATCTCCGGTAGGGATTCGGATCAGATTTTGAGATCAATGCCACAACAGCTTCCCCGCACCAACATCTCTTTGGCACACCGAACACTCTTCCTCTCGCATGAGAACTGGATGATCTGGTCGACTTTGTTGATAAATTGCTCATTCGAAGCTCGATTCGGTAATGGGAACCCAGAAAAGAAGACATAAGAAGAACATTGCCAAGTCGATTGTAGGGTTCGTGATATTTGAAAATTGGGAATTTGTGAGTAAGGAATCGGGTCGTAACTGGGTAGGGATCGGGTCATAATTGGTTTAGTTTCGGGTTTATATCGTTTGGTCTGCGGTTCACCGGATAAACCGACGCAATTCAGGTTCGGGGTGATATAGTTGTAAAACTTTTGATTTGGGAGAAAATAGGGGTTGGTCATAGTGGACATGGCTATATAGATCGTGTCCAAAGTTCGGGCTCCATCCAACAAGATATGATAGTTTTTGGGGAGAAATAGCTCGTTTTCCCGCTCATTAGTGTTAAACTTATCAAATAGTTATTTCACTCTTTTTTTTTTAACAAACATGAAATAGTTATTTCACATGTTTACAATATATTAACTGATTACAGTCTTTAAGATATTTTAGTTTTTAAGAGTATGTCTAACTAAAACCTAAGTGTCACAGCTACATTCTGCCAAACATGATGAAATGTAGACAGGTAATTAATTAAAAAAAATTCAAAAAGATCCAAGAGTGTTAACCCTCATATCTAAAAAGATTAAACTTGAATTCAACAACCATACAAACATCATTTTTAAATACAATAATAGTCTTTTCTTCTACTTAAAAGAGTTTGAACATACTTTGCAGATACTCTACTACACATAAATATAAAAAGCTTGTAGAAGATAAAAACACATTTAATTGATCGTTACAATAGGTGCAATCATGACTCACTTCAGTCTCGGCCATATGGAGGTCACAACAGATGAAATTTATTACAACAGAGACACAGTCACCAATAGATAGATATTCTACGTATAATAAAAGACTAACAATCTATATAATATATGGTCTAATATGACTAAGATGATATATCATATATCTAAAACATGTTGGGATGAAACGATTCATTTTTAGTATAAAAAGTTCATGTAATTATTATTGACAGTTCATGACTCACATATAAACATATATAAAACCAAAAGAACAAGGTATATCCAAATTCATTCCTTAAGGCCTTAGAGACTAAAAAAACACATAAACAAGTTGAAAGATGAAAACACATGAAGAAAAAGATAATGAAATACATCAGTAGAACTACCCAATTTAGATTTTTTTCGACATCAAATGTATATTTTTAGATATATCTGAAAAATCCTAAAAACTTTGTCCATACGTCGATTTATGTATATATATTCTTAGTGGCTCTCAAAAATCTCAAAAATTAGTGGTTCGATTTTGTTTAGTAATTCTCTAAACCCAATATTAATCAAACACCTCATTCAGTCACATTTCACAATATCAAGTGAGGGTCGGGGGTGAAAATGGAGTGAGCAACTAATGATTCCAAGAAAAAATGGTGAAAACTTGAAAAAAACAAGAAGTTAAACTACCAAGTTCTTTTGACATCACATAGATCGACATACCGTATTGTATTGTTGAGAAGTCTATACAATAATGGTAAAATATAGTTTTATGCATCAGGTATTTTTAATAACAATCTCAAGAAATATTTTTTTTACAATTACGTCTTTTCAGTTTTCATCATAATGGTTTTTTGAAAAATATTTAATCTAGTTTGGAATAAACTTGTTATTGTTAGCTATAATTTTAAAATTGTCTATTTTCGGGTCAAGTTTTGCATTTTAATTGTCTATTTTTGGGTCTCTATTTTCCGATCTGAGTTGCAATTGAAAGGATGTTATGCTTTAAGTTGTTTGGATTTTTTCTCCTTAGTCTTCGGGAGTGGTTTGTGCTCGCCGGCTTAAGCCTCTGGAAGAATTAATATCCTTGCCAGCTCTGTATCTGACCTTGTAATCTCACCTTGTTATCAATGAAATCATATTGACGAAAAAAGCTATAATTTTAAAATACTATTTAAAGATTTTGGAAATATATATTTCCTCTATTTCTCAGCCCTTATAAATATATTAATATTGAATTATAATTCATACTAGATTAAGATCCGTGCTAGAGCACATAAATATATTAATATTGAATTATAATTCATACTAGATTAAGATCCGTGCTAGAGCACATGTTGAAATTTATTTTATTTATATTATAATTTTTATATAAAATATAATTTATGTGATTGTTTTTAAAAAATTTGGATAAAATATTATGCAATAAAATCATATGCTAAATATGATGACTTAAAAAAAAGACACTTATTTTGTAAGTTTTATATTGTTAATGATTCTAGATAAGTACCGTGCTATAACACATGTTAAATTTTATTTTATACAAAATTTTGTATATTTTTTATTTTAAAATAAAATTTTAATATATTGTATTAGTTTATGTACGTGAAGTTATTTCAACAATGTATATTCTACATCATGACTTGAATGTTATTATAAGACATAATTTTGTAAATTTGGAGTGCTTATAGTTTCTAACTTTTATATTTAGTTTCAATATTTTAAAAATATTTCAAAAGAAATTATTTAAAGTTTATTATATTATATAAATTATAAAATCAACAAAAAAAGTATGAAATTGAATTTAAATTTTCAAATTTTGACACTCAGTAAATTTTTTAATTCAATAGATATTATTTTTAAAGAATAATATTACTAAAACTTGAATATTTTATAGATTGTATCATTTATATTTGTTTTTAAAAATTTAACTTATGGTATATCCGGAAATAAAACTATTTTTAATTTTAATAAATAATATGATAATTTATTTGTTTCACAAAATAAACTTATATATAAAAATGAGAGATGAAGTATAATTATAATTAACAAATTAATATATAAGTTAGATATCAAATGATTTTATTTGATGAATGATTTAATAAAGGAAATTAATATAGTAAGTTAGATAATATCAAATGATTTTTTAAAATATTCTTTTTAAAATTTTTAGAAACAATGTGATCTAGTAATAAAATCTTTTGAAAATAAATTAAGGTTGCATTCACTATTTGACTTATAATAATTAATTAATCTATCAATTAATCTATAACCTATTTGTAATCATTTTATTAAAATTATATAGTTTACAAAATAATGTTGTGTACTTCCATTTTATTATATAGAAAATATTTTTTTATGTTATAAAAAGATATATATCATTTGAGCTTATCTTCGTGAGCATAACTAATATATCATAATTAAGTTGATGGCTAATGATAACATAGTCTGGTCCCGTTACCACAACTTAAAAGACAAGTGGACTAGAACTGTAGAATCATGGGGCTGCGTAGCTCCTTTTTTTATGTTCCCGTTTGACATATGATTTGTCGTATTTACCTTTTATTATATAGTTTTATTTTTGTTTGAAGATTTTCTGAAGTAATAAGTTGATGTGATATTTTGTTCAAATTTATTTGCATATTGAAACTGTCGTCGCTTTCTCTACAACTCTGAATTCGGTGGAATATGATGTTGTCGTGTTTTATTCATAACTCATTATTTATTTAAAGCTTCTAATAAAACAAAACAAAAAATGGGAATTGTGAGAATCAATTTTTAAGAGAGTATTTTAATATTCCAAAGCAATGTTCCATAGATTGTTCTATATATACTCAAGTATCACTTTCAGAAAAGTTTTATACATGAATGGTTTATACAATAAATTTCGATTATTAGAACTTGATGATAATTCATATAAAAATAATTATATTATGGTTTAAATAAAACTATGATATTTGAGTACTATATATGTATGAATGATTTATAAAAATAATTTTGACTATTAAATTTTAATGATAATTCATATCGGAAAATTATATTAAAATTTAAATCAAACTATGATTTTGAATATATATTGTGAATGGTTGCAGTGGTTGGGACGGATAATCCGCCTGACTAGACCGCATTTTATTTACCATTCAAGAAATATAGTTCAGTGGTACCCAAATAAAGACAAGACAGAACGCCGGACCAACTGCGACTACTTTGATACAAATAGTAATTAGCCGCAGCGGGGTCCGTTTTAAATGAAGCGGTCCAAACCACGATGATTTCTACTACTGACCGTAATTACCATTCGAACCCTATATGTTGTGAGCGTCAATGTTATAAATTAAAACAGTTGATGAGATTCATGAACGTAGACATGGTCCTACGGAAATTAATTTCCTATAGTTATAAATACTATTTTTGAGTTTCACTTAATTTGACAAAGAAATAAATATGTTCACAAGATTCAATAGACATATAATTGGATCAAATATTATCGGTTTGTGTAAATACAAAACAAAAGCTCTCACACGTCAACGCGTTATCGGTTTCAGTTCTTCAAAGCAAAGCTAGTGACACCTTTAAGCTCGGTTCTCAATTTAAAGTGGGAAATTCTTTCCGGTAAACAAATCAATTAAAATAAGACATCACATATAAAAAAGTTTGTAACCACCCAAAATTAGAAATAATAATAAGTGTTGGAAGAAAAAAAAAAACATTTATACAAATCTAAAAGAGAATTCCGTAAGAAAACAAATACTGGAGTAGTAGTATGGAATAAATCATTGTCTCAAATTTAAGAGAAACCGCGTTTCGAACTTCATATTGCTTTCGGCCTCAATATCTTTTGTCATCTTTCCCATTAACACATAAATTGTCTCCCACTTCTTACGACATTTAGATGTTTAGAAGTTTTTTCTTGAAATTATTAATCAAACATACTAATTATGTAGAGAATGGTGTAAAACTGAAACTGAACACTTGTTTTAAGGGTAACCATTAGCTATAGATTTGCCACTCAAGAGGACAAAATTGTGGAGTATTGTTCATTATTGCAAAAATAATCATATTAAAACCTAATTGACTATTGTAAAAACAATATTTGTTTTCTTGATAAAGTACTTACCTAACGTAATCCAACTACTTAAAATAGATAAATAACTAAACGAAGAAGTGCTTATTATTCAACTATATTAACTACAAAAAAGTTCAACACAATCAGATAATTCGCTTATTTGCCACCGTACCTACTGTCAAACCAAAACTTTGTGTTTATATATAACGAAATGAAAACTCCACTAGCTGTATAAATCATTATGTAATAATGCAGATAGATACAATAAAAATTTACATAGTACTAGTTATTATTTTTTTAACTAAACATTCCTCAAAAATCATCTAAAAATTATATATCTCCACTTTTTTTAAGCATAGTTAAAATATGTTACATATACTTCATATTTATATATCTAAAATGTTTCGAACCAAGATTCATTATATATTGCTTGATAATTAATTTCTTGGGTGCAATAATTTCTTAAAAAAATTTCCTATTTTTGTAAGGAAATGATAAGTATTTCAAAATTTGTAATTTACATGAAATATTTTATTTTCTCCCTTCAAAAACTCTAACTATATTTTTCTTATTTTCATTTTTGTCAAACTCATAAATTACATACAACCTTAAAACTCCAAAATAATATATCAAAAAAAAAAAAAAACCCTTTTGATAAACCTGAAAATTAAGTAAGAAAACGTGTATGTTAACTGTTAAGTGTCTATATATTACAGTCACACCTTCCATTACTCTCCATCATCTCTCTCACTTCACAAAAAAACCCAAAAAAAAAATGTCTCCCATTCCAAAACCACTCTTCTTGTTCTTCTTCTTCCTCAACTATGTTGTATCTCTCTCAACCTCACTCTCCATCCACCTCCCACTCACCTCTCTCCCTATCTCACCCAAAACCACAACCTTCACAACGTCCCTCCTCTCCCAAAAACCCATCTCCATCATCTCCACCATACCACTTCCGATCAAGATTCAAATACTCAATGGCTCTAATCATCTCACTCCCTATAGGAACACCACCACAAACACAACAAATGGTTCTTGACACAGGAAGCCAACTCTCATGGATCCAATGCCACCGCAAAAAGCTCCCACCAGTAACATCGTTCGACCCATCTCTCTCCTCTTCTTTCTCAACCTTACCTTGCTCTCACCCTCTTTGTAAACCAAGAATCCCAGATTTCACACTTCCCACTTCTTGCGACTCGAACCGGTTATGTCACTACTCTTACTTCTACGCTGATGGAACGTTCGCTGAAGGTAACCTCGTCAAAGAAAAATAACTTTTCAAATACCGAAATAACCCCTCCTTTGATACTTGGTTGCGCTACTGAGTCCTCTGATGATAGGGGTATTTTGGGAATGAACCGTGGTCGTCTCTCGTTCGTCTCTCAAGCTAAGATTTCCAAGTTTTCTTATTGTATCCCACCCAAATCGAACCGGCCCGGTTTTACACCAACCGGTTCGTTTTACCTCGGAGATAACCCGAGTTCGCACGGTTTCAAATACGTTTCTCTGTTGATTTTTCCTGAAAGTCAACGAATGCCGAATCTTGATCCGTTGGCTTACACTGTACCGATGATTGGGATTAAATTCGGTTTAAAGAAGCTTAACATTTCCGGTTCGGTTTTTAGACCCGATGCAGGCGGGTCGGGTCAAACAATGGTTGATTCAGGATCCGAGTTTACTCATTTAGTGGACGCAGCTTACGATGCAGTGAGAGGAGAGATAGTGAGACGTGTTGGGCGGCGATTAAAGAAAGGTTACGTGTACGGTGGAACAGCTGACATGTGTTTCGATGGAAACGTGGTGATGATCCAACGGTTGGTCGGTGATCTTGTGTTTGAGTTCACTAGAGGAGTTGAGATACTTGTTCCGAAAGAGAGGGTTCTGGTTAACGTTGGAGGTGGGGTTAACTGCGTTGGAATCGGACGGTCGAGTATGCTTGGAGCAGCTAGTAATATAATCGGGAACGTTCATCAACAAAATCTTTGGGTTGAGTTTGACGTGACCAATAGAAGAGTTGGTTTCGCTAAAGCTGACTGTAGCAGATTACTGTGAGGAGATTCAGCTACGCTTGGGAATAGGGTCTTATGGTGGACTCGATTCGTTCGATGATGTCTAATCGGACGGTACATATAGTTAATATCAGTTTTGAACGAGGATGTCCTACAAAAATAATTACAAGTGTTCACGTAGATTTTTATGGTTGTACTGTTTTGTATATTATATGGTTCATATTAACTTGGGGATGTTACATAAAAAAATATCTTTATATTTGTCACTGTGGCTTGTTGACTCGTGCTGAAAGACTTGTGGATGAAGAAATATACGAGATTTAGATTTGAGAATTTTTCAGAAGTGCTTTTTGTTTGGTGTTATTTTTATTATGGTACTACTTTTTTAGTACAATAATCCAAAAATATAGATCTACTTTAAGCCGAATGTCTACATATGTGGCCACTAATAAATCAAAGTAAACTCAAAACATGGAGTCTACTATACGTACTAACTATAATAGTTAATTTCATTGGATTAGGGAATTCTTTATATTCTTAAATAGTTATATATAATTTTATAAAAATTAACATGTCATGATCTCGTATATTTTTCATTATATTATAAGTTAATGAAAAGACAAGTTCGAACAAAAACTAATAGATTATGGTTCAAATTTATTTTCTGTGATTTTGACTCTTTGTATTGATCAATAATACACACATATTTCAAACTTTCTACAAAGATTTAAAAACCCATTAATTTAAAAATTATTACTCAAACATTTTAAAAGTAATATATGTAGGTGATCGGTATAATAACATTTTAGATCTTTGTTTACTTTATTAAAAACATATTTAACTCTAGACATGTATACATACAGTCTTTAAAACTCTCGTGGATGTTGTTTTGTCTAACCAGTCTCCCACCACAATCCACATTAACATGCATTTCGTCACCAACTAGTCAATGCTAGTGGTTACAATTATTATCATTATCATTAACATAGGTTTGATTAGAGTGTGGAGGAAACACGAATTGCTTTGTGTGTGTATATACTATATACTATAACTTTGCTTGTAACATAATTCTTGATTACAGAAATCGAAAATACGTTAAGAAAAGACAAACAAGCATGGCTTTATATTTTATTGTCTCTGTGATATTTACTAATTAATTATTAGTAAGACAAACCGAAATCAGGATCACAACACGACATTTTAGAATTAATATAAACCAAAAACATAATATTTTTCTACGAAATTATATAGAAGGAGAAAGATGCAATGGATAAACCACAAAAATACATGCAACAAATAAAGAAAACTAATATCAATTAACAGTCAGACAAAGGTCACAAGGAGATGTATCATATATATTTTATTGAACCAACTATTTTGGGATTAAGAAAAAATGGGTCCAATTATTTATTAAAAAATATAATTGATACGTTAATTTTAGAGAATCAAGTATATTAGGCGCCGTCAAAACCAAAACAAATCTAGAATATGAGTTATAAGACAAGAGTATCAAACCATAATACAGTTAAGATTTTCTATGTAACCCCAAGACAAAACACTTTGAGCGTTGCAAGTTTGCAACACATGAAAGTTTTATATCGAAACAAAAACAAAAACAAAGATATTAGATATGATCAAATAACACGCTTTAACTTTGAAAATGTTAGGAAGTGTGAAGTAGGGGCCAGAGATGAGCTGGTCAGCCTTAACTTTGAGATAGGACTTGGGGTCAAGTAGCCGACAGCTTAGTTCCAACTCTTCCCTTTTATTATTCTCTTTATTCCCGACAATGACGTTCCTTTCATTTCTTCATTTTTCGTCTTTCCCATCTTTGTTACCATCATTGTAGTTTAGTTTAGGTTTAATCATCATTGTGTGGTGGTAGAGATCGGATATATTAGAGGCAAATTGGTATATATTATTATATATTATACATAGAATATATTAAATATATGGTTAGATTGTTAGAGTAGTTATTTAGTTAATTTTGATTTTTTTCTTGGTTAGTCTTGTTTATGAATTTAGGAGAATTTAGTTTGAATTAGGTTTTTCGGATAAACATTTTAATTCACATTTAATTTTGTTTGTGGTAAATTTCTATTACAGAAATTACCACTAACCTCCTTTATTGTAACTAATATTAGGTTAACAAGTCAGAGGGAAATAAATTTAATTCTAAAATAATCCGACCTATTTTTATTTTTAAATACCATAATATCTAGTGATTTCATACTCACTAACAACAACAGACATTCAACAACATAAACCATTATTATTAAACGAATAAATTTAATAAATGAATAATCAATATCATTCCAACAATTCCAATAGTTTGTAACATCGGTTAACCAAATTTTAAAGTTTGGGATGGTGTCGATCGACACCAATGAGTGGTTCTGCCGACACCATCACTTTCTGGTTCAACCGGTTTATTTTAAATCGTCAAATTGGAGCAGTTTGGTTTAGAAGAAACTCGAACCATGATATATAAAGCTGGAAGTCGACCTGTGGGTTTGTTAGCCTCTTTGTTGTTTCCAAAGAGAAAAATAAGAAGGAAAAGTTTTCCAATGAGTTCTTGTGAGTTTTTGCAGAGTTATGTGCCTTTGTTTGGATTGATCAGAGTGGTGATCCGAGGCTGAACATGAGAGGGACTTGCTGTGGAGTCGATCCTTCGTTGTTGGTTAGATTTTTCCTTCAAAGAGCCGAGAGAATGACCATGGCTTATCTAGTCTTGAGATTCTATGATTTTTGTGTTTATGAGTTGTATGGTTGATTACTTTGCTTGCGTGATTTCGTGGTTTCGTGGCCTTGTGAGACTCATGTGTGATTCTGGGCCGAGCATTGTGCGATCGGAGATTGAGATCTAGCTGAGCTTCGAGAAAATGATCTAGCTTGCTAGTGTGGGTCGATACTTGCTAGTGTCGGTCGACACCAGGTGGCAAGTGTCGGTCGACGCTGGTGACGAGTGTCGGTCGACACCAGGTGGCGAGTGTTGGTCAACACCCGCTAGCATCGATCGACACCACTCCGTCGCAGCGGCCGATGCTTTGTTCTTTGTTCCCGGTTTGATTATGTTTGTTATTTGTTGGTTGGATATTTCCAACTGTGTGTGTATAGCCCAATAGATGGGAAGATTGACTCACTAAGTATTTGTGATAATATTCATGCATCTCAATTATTGTTTATGGTGCAGGTAGAGACAAATGTAATCATGGAATCAAGGCGATGAAGAGAAGGATGTTCTAGTTGCTCGCTTATGTGTTATTCTTCGTTAGGTTGCTAGAGTTGAGTTATTAGATTATTACCTAGGTTGGTGGTTCCTTATTCGATGTTGCTACATTGGAATTGTTGGTTAATTGATTATTGATATTGGTTATTTAATTATTGGAGTGTCATTGGTTTAATGTTCTATTTCCATTGTCAGGTTGATGATGTAGGATGTTAATGAGTATGGGATCACCGGTTAATTATTATATTAAAAATGGGTCGGGTCGCCAAGCATAACGTCATAGAACCAGCAACCTAAACATTTGTTTCAGCATAACAACGTTCCATTTAAGAACCTAACAGAAGCAAAGAACCAACAACCGAGCCTCTGAACATCCTCTTCTTCATCGCCTTGATTCTACGATCACACTTTTCTTTTACCTACACCGCAACACAAAATAGATGGATAAGTATTTACAAAAATATTTAGTGAGGCAATCCTCCCATCTAATAGGCTATATACACAAGCAATAAGATCTCCACATGCCACAATCAACAAACAACAACAAACCAAACAATACACAAAAGGAAACACAACATCAGCCGCCTGCTAAGGATGGATGTCGATCGACGCTGGTCACCTGGTGTCAACTGACACCTGCTCGACATTCCCTGAAAACCATAGCAGTGTTGATTGACACCTCCACATGGTGTCGACCGGTACCCACCAAAGCCTTCGCATTGGTGTCGACCAACACCGATGCCGAGCATCAATCTCCTTTGATCTCCAGCTCCAATTTCTGCCTTCAAACATCTCACACACATCCAAGGTATATCTAGGAGAGAAATCAAGCCACAAGGATCACAAAAATCACACAAACACACAGAGAAATCAATCAATCAAGTGATCAACCAACAAAACCACATAAACAGAGATCTCAGCTTAGATAAGCCATAGTCATGCACTCACCTTTGCAAAACTGAGAGAAATAGACCACACACGACCAGAGACAGCACCATAACACGCTTCTAACATGTTAATAGCCTCATATCTCCAACCACAGGAACATATCTCTCAAGAACAGGCTTAGAGCTTCTTCAGAATCTCTCTGGAAGCTTTCTCTGTTGCAGAATAAAAATGTTTAAACCAAGTCACGAGCGTTGATAATAAATCTTTTATATCGACCTCTAGGGCTTCCAAACTCCAAACACAACAAAAACGAGCTTTTGACTTAAGTTGATCCGTAGAGGAGTTATTGATGTCGACTGACACCAATCCAAAACCAAAAATCTGGTTCGCGGGTTACAAATTCCATTGAACTTTTATATACATCATCTTTGTGTCATAATTAAATATTTTGTCACCACATAATGAACGAAGTGGTAGAATGCTTAGATCTTAGCTGGTCGAAGATTGCTAAGATAACTAGAAATAACTGCACAGGTTATTTGGGTTGATAGATTTAGTTATCATATTTGCTTTCTGCTCAAAAACCAAGTTTACTTTTATATTGTTACGTTCATCCTCTTAATATCAAAAGAATTATAAAAAGGTTGATAAGATAATAAAATAAGTATACTTGGATTTTGGGAAAAAGAGCAAATACGACGAACCAAATTAATCAACTTCTATATATGGTGAAAGTTTTTCACTACCTTAACAGTCTTCCAGCGACTAAGACCTTAACGATCTATCCTTTGCTTCATCGTGGAAACAAGAAATTTAGTAATGAGAATGAAAATGCATATGAAGGAGTTCAACGGAGTTAACAAAACATATCGATGCTCTTTTCAAGTAAAATTTTTAATATATGCAATAAAGAATAGTCATATTTTTAAAATAATTAATAAAATGAAAATATCCAATGAAAATTATGAGAGCTTTATTATTGATGCAAAAATAAAATTTATAATATTATTGCAATTATACCTCTATTCGATATATTTCAAGCGAAAGAGTTTGGAAGTATATATATGTAGGAGAGAGAGAGAGATTTACAAGGTTCGAAAATTATCGAGGAGCACAATTCTCACAAACTCCTTTAGATGCATGTAGTATGTTTCCTACACAAGCAAAATGTTTGTGTTAATAATTCATCAACAACAAAACCTTCAAACCGCATACAAATCTAAAGAAAAAGAAGAATAAGTAAAAAGACGAGAATGTTGTTATCTAGCTAGAAATAAAAAAGATCCAATGGATAATTCAGGAGTCCCAATCCTATTAGAATTTAACGAGTAAATACACATATTTATAATATTTTTTTTTCTTCATAAAAAATATTCAAAAGTTTACCAAGGCGTTTAAATCTTACCAACTTTGTTGGTAATATTATTAACCTAATATGTTTTTTATTGACTATATGTGTTTCTGGTAAAAAATTTGACTAATTTTTCTTTTTAAATGAACTTATTAATTCTTTTATCTTGATTAATATTTGAAAGATTCGTGACAAAAAAAAAAAAAAAAAAAAGACTAATATTTGAAAGAATGAAATATATTGACTGAGAGATAAGGGGTATGAATTTTAACTGAACCAAACCAATTGGACCTAAACTGATTAAAATCAAAGTACAAACTGCTTGATTAAGTTTTTTTATGACACTCTCGTTTCAAGAAATATGATGGTGCATGCAGAGAAGTTTAAAAGAATTAATTTGTCCATTTTTTTTGGTCAAACCACTTGCATTCATTACTCAAAAGAGAATGTTCATACAAGCAAAGTTTATAAAACAAGAAACAAGGTCATTCCCCCAATGAAACAACATCAATAGAACAAAGCAGAGATAAAGATAATGGCATAGTACTGGAGCTTGAGCAGAATTTTGGAAGGATCTTGACATGTGAGATCAAAATTTTCGACAAACTCTTCCATGACCAAGTCAATGGATGAGAGGTAGCGACTGTCATAAGACGTGTGGTGTTAAAGAAGGGTCAAGACTGAGCTTCTAACTAGTTTGAGAAGGTCTACACGATAGAGCTCACATAATTTGGGCAAGGTTTGGAATGTGATATATCATGGTTTTGTGGTTTTTAACAATGATATAAGGAGTCTTTAGAGTATTTTGATTTGTTTGTAGGATGTTTTGAGTCTTTTCAGGTTTTATAGGATTTTGGCATGAAAGGAGCAAAATGGAGCAATTAGAGGGTTTTGGAGCAATTCAGCTAAGGAAGAGAACTTGGAGCCGATCAGAGTGATGGTGTCGGTCGACACCACCCTTGAGTCGGTCGACACCCCTGTTTGCCAAATAAAGACCCAAGTTTTGAAAGTTTAATCCCCCAAAGTTTTCCATATTTGCATCATTAGTCCCTGGACGTGTTTTAGGAATATAAATAGGTTTTCTATGTCATTGTTTAGACCTAAGCTTTATTTTCTGCCACATTTTGGAGAGAGACCCTGAGAGATTTTTAGAGAGATTTGGAGAGAAGAATCAATATTCCTTCAGAGAAGATTTATAACTCCTTTTCTTCTTCTTTAATCTCTTAATGCAATTTATTCAGTTATTGATTTGTGTTCTTATAGTGATGTATGAGTAGTTTGCTTGTTAGGTTCAGTGCTTTTCACAGGGATTTTATTATTTGTTAGATCTGTTTATTTAGGATTCATTATTTTTCTAGATCTTCATCATAGGTTGTTCTTCATTATTAATCCTGATTGGCCATCTAGAATTAATAACCTAGGAAAATAAATTGATATGAGAATATAAATGATTTTCCGATAAAACTTTGATGAACAAAATTACTTTCTGCAAAAAGATTTGATTTAGTAATTTTGTGAACAATCTAAACTTGTTTTTAAAGCTGATTTTTAACCTTGAATTTTACAAAGAGATTTGGATTTTCTGGTTTTAAATTTAGAAAATATTTGAAGTGAGAACTGATTTATTTTGCATTAGTTTAGAGTTCTAGATCTAATCTTTAATTGCTTGAATCCTAATTTATTGATTGATTTAATATTTCATAATTTCCTGAGAAATTTCCTAGGCCTAGCTTTTTGATCCTTGAATTTTCACAGCTTTTATTTAATATTTTGCATTGTTTTTCTTTATTTAAATTAACATGTGTAGCTTAATTATAAAACTCTATAATTTATTGTGTGTGACTTGAGTCCTTGTGGAATTCGACCCCTAAGTACTGCCTGATCTCTTAATTTGAGAGTAGTCTACGGATTAATTTGAGCACATCAAATTTGAATAAAAGAAGAAACAAGTGCTCTACGATAATCTCGTCTTGGTTAACTGCAAAACAGTTTTTGTATTGAAGGTCTTATGATGATAAGAGGAGCTTTAGGTGCAGAAGAGGTGTACATTTGCCTTACCGAGGACTCGGAGTGTGGAGGGGGGCTTTATGACCCGAGGCCTGTCATAAAGCTGTTCCCAAACAAAGCCCCCACTCCACACTCCAGAGTCCTCTGTAAGGAAAAGGTACACCTCTTCTGCACCTAAACCTCCTCTTATCATCAATAAGACCTTCAAAGATACAAAAACTGTTTTGCAGTTAACCAAGCCACGAAATTATCGTAGAGCTGCTTTTCCTGTTGATGATTTTGCAAGACATAAGAGAAGCAAACCCATCCCTAAATCCTGCCTGGTCTTGTTCCTCACATCCTTGGCAGGCCTCATGCACCTAAAGCTTATACACCACCTTGGATGAAGAAGACATTCTCTCGAAGCATTCAACGCCATGTTCTGATCCACCGATGCATGAGTTCCAAAGAGTCAAACTAATGACTGAAAACAAGTGCTTAGTGGGAGGCAACCCACTGGTAGGTTTTTCTTTTCTTTGATTTTAAATTATACTTATTTTAATTTTCTTTGCCAATCTTAGGCTTGATAATACTGGGGACCGTGTTGTTTAAGTCTGGGGAGGTTATCTACTAACTACGTTGTTGAGTTTCAGTTGTCAGCTACAAAACCATAAAGTTTGAGTCAAAATTTTCAAAATTTTTCTTTTTGTCTTTGGGAATTATGATCTTGACTAATGATTTCTCTTATTTGGCTAACACTCTAATGATTATTTGTTTATGCTTGATCTCGACTGAAGCTTAGAAAGACTATGAGCTTTATTAACAATCCCGAAAGCCCTTATTCAATGGATATCTGATTGATCTAACGTTGTCTCAACTTTTATCATGATTTTAATTGACTTAATTCTCTTGCCTAGGGAGTTGAAAATCAGTGGACTAGACTTCTTCTTCGGACCATACAAGACAGTGCAATTTTTCAAAGTATGTCTCCCCTCTCTCTTCCCTTCAGTGCTTTAAAAAAAAAAGAGAAAGATCAGAAAAAGAGAATAAAAGATGAGATGATTTTGATCAGTTTAGAGGGGTAGGTAAATTACTTGTGACCTCATTATTCTACTCTTGAGTCAGATGATCACACAAAGCTTGAAGCGAGGGGTAGGTAAATTACCGATGACCCCAGATTAGCTTACACCTTTGATTTAAAAATAAAAAAGAAAAATCAGGGAGAAATCAACCCCTGGGAGTGAGAAAAGGGAGAGGAAAGGAGATGTATGAAAATTTCTTGGCCTGAAAAGAGTCCATATGCCATTGATCGATGTTCCCTTGGTAAGAATTCACCTTATTGTGCTTTAATATCGACTCAATGAGACGACAAAGGAGATTTCAGAGATTCCAAAGGATTGTGGGATTTGAGTAAGGAAAGTTGATGCTTATCATGGTTAAGTTTAAGAAGTAAGTTCTGAGTCAGGTAATTGAAGAGTGCATAAGAATCATCATGTGGTTGAGTGAGTTCCCTGTTTTCAAACCTCTTTCACAAGTCTAAGCTTATGTTTTGCAGAGAGCAAGCAAAGGCTAAGTCTGGGAGTTGATATATCATGGTTTTTGTGGTTTTTAACCATGATATAAGGAGTCTTTTAGAGTATTTTGATTTGTTTTGTAGGATGTTTTGAGTCTTTTCAGGTTTTATAGAATTTGGCATGAAAGGCAAAATGAAGCAATTATAGGGATTTTGGAGTAATTCAAAGAGAACTTGAGCCGATCAGAAGTGATGGTGTCGATCGACACCACCTTGGTGTCGGTGACACCCCTGTTCCAAATAAAGACCCAAGTTTTGGAAGTTTTATAAATCTGCCCCAAAGTTTTCCATATTTGCATCATTAGTCCCCTGGATGTGTTTTAGGATTATAAATAGGTTTTCTAGGTCATTGTTTGACCTAAGCTTTATTTTCTGCCACCTTTTGAGAGAGAGCCCCGAGAGATTTTTAGAGAGCTTTTGGAGAGAAGAATCAAGATTCCTTCATAGAAGATTTATAACTCATTTTCTTCTTCTTTTAATCTCTTAATGCAATTTATTCAGTTATTGATTTGGTTCTTATAATGATGTATGAGTAGTTTGCTTGTTAGGTTAGAGTTTTTCACAGAGATTTTATGATTTGTTAGATCTGTTTATTTAGGATTCATTATTTTTCTAGATCTCATCATAGGTTGTTCTTCATTATTAATCCTGATTGGCCATCTAGAATTAATAACCTAGGAAAATAAATTGATATGAGAATATAATTGATTTTCCTGATAAAACCTTTGATGAACAAAATTACTTTCTGCAAAGATATTTGATTTAGTAGTTTTGTGAACAATCTAAACTTGTTTTTAAAGCTGATTTTTAACCTTGAAATTTACAAAGAAATTTGGATTTTCTGGTTTTAAATTTAGAAAATATTTGCAGTGAGAACTGATTTATTTTACAGAAGATTTTAGAGTTCTAGATCTGATCTTTAACTGCTTGAATCCTAATTTATTGATTGATTTAATATTTCATTTCCTGAGAAATTTCCTAGGCCTAGCTGATCCTTGAATTTTCACAGCTTTTATTTAATATTTTGCATTGCTTTTCTTTATTCAAATTAAACTGTTTAGCTTAATTATAAAACTCTATAATTTATTGTGTAGACTTGATTTCTTGTGGAATTCGACCCCTAAGTACTGCAGTGATCTGATTCGAGTGAGAGAGTAGGGATTTAATTGAGAGCATATCAATGCTTGTCGCTTGAGGATGTCTAGTGGAGTTGCCATGGGGTGTAGAATGTTCTTGGAAAAATCAAACCGAAAACAACGCTGAGACAACTTGAGTTATGGATCCAAGCACCATAGACACTCAAGCGATAGGGTTCAAATGGCAGGACCAAAAGGATTACTATTACTAGGGTTCTCAGAAGGAGCGAGTGACGCCAAAGCAACATTGATGAATTACTTCTCAGATGGAAACTATAGAGAGCGTAATCAAGATCACACCATTGGCTAAGTATTGACATCAACACAACTACACAAGCTGTAAAGTAAGCGTGACTGGATTGAAATATCTTTAGGGTTGGAGCCACCATTGTATGGACATTTTCCAGGAGAAAGATATATTGAACTTGATTAAATACAGTGATCACGGGATATGGAGGCAGAGGAGTGAGGAAGATTTGGTAACCAGTGCTCTGTGGAGGCATGTTCATAATGTCGTTCTTCCTCACTCCGCAGAAGTAATTAGAGACCAGAAGCAAAGTTCTCGAGAGCCTGTGAGCTTAGATGGAGTGTGATCGTCAATGGATTGCTTTAGACCAAGGATTGTAGATGGCATTCACGGACCTCGATCAGATCTAAGGAGATGAGATTTAGAAGGTGTCTACTCGATCTCATCTATGTCAGCAAAATACACTTATATTTTTGGTTATACTTTTTAGTGAACTCTACAATTATGATGGAGTGAGATTAGGATATGACCTTTCGACAAATAATTGTCGGAATCATGGGAATGAGGATAAAACAATAAGAAAAATCATGTGGTGATCTATAGGATTTGTAAACAATTCTTTTGCCTCCCGACGTAATGCACTAACCATCGGATAAAGATAGAGTCACGGGTCTAAAAAGAATGTGAAGTCTATTAAAAACATAGTGGTCTGGCATTACATTTGGTATCAAAACTAAATCTATATAAGTGTGGAGTCAAAAAAGTGTATATTATTACTGTCAAGGATAATGATCTTGATACACAACAAAACTATTGTGACCTTCATACAAAAGTTTTATATTTTCCGCTAGTTTTGTAGCGGAAAGTTTATGAGATTCACGCACTTGATTGTACAATGAATCATTGTTATTTCAATGAAGTAAGAAATGTACAGTGTAGAAAGACAAATATGCCTATTCATTATTTCATTCTTTTCGACTAATTTTGTGTGTTAATAACATTATTTCAACTCTGACCGACCAAGATGGGTTCAAGTTTCATTTTTATGTGCTTACGATCATCAAATAATTCTATGGCAGACATAAAGTGTAGTTGGTACTCAGTCAAAAGATGGAAAAGGGCTGAAAAAGAACAGCAATCTTCATACACTAGCGAGTAGCGAGGCCACAACAAACCTTGATTTTTCTAATATATATGACATTTTCCTTATACACAAAAGTGGTGAGTTAGAATTTTGTTACCGAGTGAAAATGTAGTTTACAAGTATACTCTAGAAATCACTGGTACTTATACTAAAATGTTTTTAAAGATTCAATGGCACTAACTATTTTCTTTGGTCCAACCGATATATCATATATGAAATGGTTCTTATTGTTTAATTAACATTTACTAGTCCTCCTAATGGATCACCAAAAATTAAATTTAACGGTAACATTTTGATAGCACGAGAGAGCAGTGGAATTGGCGGCAGAAATACAAAAACAAAAATTACAGATTTTTTTGGTGTTATGTGTTGTCCATAATTCTATTAAAATCATGATTGAATAATAGTTTAATATGAAGATTCTAATAAAAGCAAATAATCTGGTTTGACTCACTGATGCAATGAACCATCGTACTGATTAAAAGAAAAATAAAAACACCATACTGATTGCTTCACTGTATTTTTTTTTTTTACGATCAAACCCCATATATTAAGTTATCGGAGATAACTTTCGAGAGAAACAATGGTATCGAAGAGCTTACATGGGAAAACAGAAATTTTGTGCTCTTGCACATTTCGCAAGTTTATCGGCACGGATATTATTGTAACATCCGCGAACCAGATTTTGGGATTTTGAAGGAGTGTCGATCGACACCCTAGTGGCATCGATCGACACCACTAATTTCTGGGTTCGACCGGTTTGATTTAATTGCCGAATTGGTTCGGTTTGGTTCAGTAAAATCCCTAATACGTGTAAAAGGGGAAACGACCCAAGGTCGTGTTTTCAGTGGTTACTCGCCGTTTTTGAGAGAAAAAGAGAGAAAGGAGTGTTCTTGAGTTCCTAAGAGAGATTTAGTGAGATTGCTG